>CAMAOD020000310.1:685000-1045000 GCA_945859595.2 Megachile willughbiella
TATCGGACTCTGTCTCCGTCTCCGTCTTCGTCTTTGCCTCCGTCTTTGTCCCTGTCTTTGTCTCCGTATTTGTCTCCGTCTGTGTCTCCATCTTTGTCTCCGTCTTTGTCTCCGTCTTTGTCTCCTGCCCATCTGTCTCCGTCTCTGTCACTGTCTCTGTCTCTGTCTCTGTCGCTATCTCTGTCTCTGTGCCTGTTCCCGTCTCTGTCTCCGCCTCTGCCTCTATCACTGTCTTTGTCTCCACCTTTGTCTCCGTCTTTGTCTACGTCTTTGTCTCCGTCTTTGTCTCCGTCCACGTCTCCTGCCCCTCTGTCTCTGTCTCTGTCTGTGTCTGTGTCTGTGGCTCAGTCTTTGTCTCATGCGCCTCTGTCTTTGTTTCTGTCTGTGTCTCTGTCTGTGCCTCTGTCTCTGTCTCTGTTTCTGTCTCTGTCCGTGTCTCTTTCTCCGTCTCCGTCACTGTCTCTGTCTCTGTCTCTGCCTCTGTCTCTGTCGCTATCTCTGTCTCTGTCCCTGTTCCCGTCTCTGTCTCCGCCTCTGCCTCTACCACTGTCTTTGTCTCCATCATTGTCTCCGTCTTTGTCTACGTCTTTGTCTCCGTCTTTGTCTCCGTCCGTGTCTCCTGCCCCTCTGTCTCGGTCTTTGTCGCATGCGCCACTGTCTCGGTCTTTGTCGCATGCGCCACTGTCTCTGTCTCTGTCTCTGTCTCTGCCTCTGTCTCTGTCTGTGTCTCTGTCCCTGTCTCTGTCTCTGTCTCTGTCTCTGTCTCTGCCTCTGTATCGGTCTCTGTCTCCGTCTTTGTCTTCGTCTTTGTCTCTGTCTTTGTCTCCGTCTTTGTCTCCGTCTTTGTCTCCGTCGTCGTCTTCCTCTTCGTCTGCGTTTTTGTCTCCGTCGATGTCTCCTGCCCCTCTGTCTCTGTCTCTGTCTCTGTCTCTTTCTCTGTATTTGTCTCTGTCTCTGTCTCTGTCTCTGTCTCTGTCTCTGTCTCTGTCTCTGTCTCTGTCTCTGTCTTTGTATCCGTCTTTGTCTCCGTCTTTGTCACCGTCTTTGTCTCTGTCTCCATATCTGTCTCTGTCTCTGTCTCTGTCTCTGTCTCTGCCTCTGTCTCTGTCCCTGCCTTTGTCTCCGTCTCCGTCTCTGTCTCTGGCTCTGCCTCTGGCTCCACCTCTGTCTCTGTCTCAGTCTCTGTCTCTGTCTCTGTCTCTGTCTCTGTCTCTGTCTCTCTCCCTGTCTCTGTCTCTGTCTCTGTCTCTGTCCCTGTCTCTGTCTCTGTCTCTGTCTCTGTCTCTGTCTCTGTCTCTGTCTCTGTCTCTGTCTCTGTCTCTGTCTCTGTCTCTGCCTCTGTATCGGTCTCTGTCTCCGTCTTTGTCTTCGTCTTTGTCTCTGTCTTTGTCTCCGTCTTTGTCTCCTGCCCATCTGTCTCCGTCTCTGTCACTGTCTGTGTCTCTGTCTCTGTCTGCTGCTCAGTCTTTGTCTCATGCGCATCTGTCTTTGTCTCCGTCTTTGCCTCTGCCTTTGTCTCCGTCTTTGTCTCCGTCTGTGTCGCCATCTTTGTCTCCGTCGCCGTCTTCCTCTTCGTGTCCGTCTTTGTCTCCGTCTTTGTCACCGTCTTTGTCACCGTCTTTGTCTCCGTTTTTGTCTCCGTCCATGTCTCCTGCCCCTCTGTCTCGGTCTATGTCTCATGCGCCTCTGTCTCTGTCTCTGTCTCTGTCTCTGTCTCTGTCTCTGTCTGTGTCTCTGTCTCTGTCTCTGTCTCTGTCTCGGTCTCTGTCTCCGTCTTTGTCTCCGTCTTTGTGTCCGTCTTTATCTTCGTCTTGGTCTCCGTCTTCGTCTCCCTCTTTGTTTCCGTCTTCGTCTCCGTCTTTGTCTCCGTCTTTGCCTCCATCTTTGTCTCCGTATTTGTCTCCGTCTGTGTCGCCATCTTTGTCTCCGTCGCCGTCTTCCTCTTCGTGTCCGTCTTTTTCTCCGTCTTTGTCACCGTCTTTGTCTCCGTCTTTGTCTCCGTCCGTGTCTCCTGCCCCTCTGTCTCGGTCTTTGTCTCATGCGCGCCTCTCTCAGTCTCTGTCTCTGTCTTTGTCTCCGCTTTTGTCTCCGTCTTTGTCACCGTCTTTGTCTCGGTCGTCGTCTTCCTCTTCGTCTCCGTCTTTGTCTCCGTCTTTCTCACCGTATTTGTCTCCGTTTTTGTCTCCGTCTTTGTCTCCGTCTTTGTCTCCGTCTTTGTCTCCGTCTTTGTCTCCGTCTATGTCTCCGTCCGTGTCTCCTGCCCCTCTGTCTCGGTCTTTGTCGCATGCGCCACTGTCTCTGACTGTGTCTCTGTCTCTGTCTCTGTCTCTGTCTCTGTCTCTGCCTCTGTATCGGTCTCTGTCTCCGTCTTTGTCTTCGTCTTTCTCTCTGTCTTTGTCTCCGTCTTTGTCTCCTGCCCATCTGTCTCCGTCTCCGTCTTCGTCTTTGCCTCCGTCTTTGTCCCTGTCTTTGTCTCCGTATTTGTCTCCGTCTGTGTCTCCATCTTTGTCTCCGTCTTTTTCTCCGTCTTTGCCTCCATCTTTGTCTCCGTATTTGTCTCCGTCTGTGTCGCCATCTTTGTCTCCGTCGCCGTGTTCCTCTTCGTGTCCGTCTTTGTCTCCGTCTTTCTCACCGTATTTGTCTCCGTTTTTGTCTCCGTCTTTGTCTCCCTCTTTGTTTCCGTCTTCGTCTCCGTCCTTGTCTCATGCCCCAGGGTCACCGCCTTTGTCTCGTGCCCTTCTCTTTCTGTCGCTCCCTCTGTTTCTGTCTGTGTCTCCATCTCCGTCTCTGTCTCTGTCTCTGTCTCTGTCTCTGTCTCTGTCTCTGTCTCTGTCTCTGTCTCTCTCTCTGTCTCTGTCTCTGTCTTTGTATCCGTCTTTGTCTCCGTCTTTGTCACCGTCTTTGTCTCCGTCGTCGTCTTCCTCTTCGTCTCCGTCTTTGTCTACGTCTTTATCACCGTCTTTGTCTCCGTCTTTTTCTCCGTCTTTGTATACGTCTTTGTCTCCGTCTTTGTCTCCGTCCATGTCTCCTGCCCCCCTGTTTCGGTCTTTGTCTCATGCGCCTCTGCCTCTGTCTCTGTCTCTGTCTCTGTCTCTGTCTCTGTCTCGCTCTCTGTCTCTGTCTCTGTCGTTGTATCCGTCTTTGTCTCCGTCTTTGTCACCGTTTTTGTCTCCGTCGTCGTCTTCCTCTTCGTCTCCGTCTTTGTCTACGTCTTTATCACCGTCTTTGACTCCGTCTTTGTCTCCGTCTTTGTCTCCGTCCATGTCTCCTCCCCCTCTGTTACGGTCTTTGTCTCATGCGCCTCTGCCTCTGTCTCTGTCTCTGTCTCTGCCTGTCTCTATGTCTCTGTCTCTGCCTCTGTATCGGTCTCTGTCTCCATATCTGTCTCCATCTCTGTCTCCGTCTCTGTCTCTGGCTCTGTCTCTGTCTCTGTCTCTGTCTCTGCCTCTGTCTCCGTCCCTGCCTTTGTCTCCGTATTTGTCTCCGTCTGTTTCTCCATCTCTGTCTCCGTCTCTGTCTCTGTCTCTGTCTCTGTCTCTGTCTCTGTCTCTGTCGCTATCTCCGTCTCTGTCCCTGTTCCCGTCTCTGTCTCCGCCTCTGCCTATATCACTGTCTTTGTCTCCATCTTTGTCTCCGTCTTTGTCTACGTCTTTGTCTCCGTCTTTGTCTCCGTCCACGTCTCCTGCCCCTCTGTCTCTGTCTCTGTCTGTGTCTGTGTCTCTGTCTCTGTCTCTGTATCGGACTCTGTATCCGTCTTTGTCTTCGTCTTTGTCTCCGTCTTTATCTCTGTCTTTGTGTCCGTATTTGTCTCCATCTGTGTCTCCATCTTTGTCACCGTCTTTGTCTCTGTATTTGTCTCCGGCTGTGTCTCCATATTTGTCTCCGTCTTCTTTTCCGTGTTTGTCTCCGTCTTTGTCTCCGGCCCCTCCGTCTTTGTCTACTGCCACTCTGTCTCTATCTCTGTCTCTGTCTCTGTCTTAATCTCAGTCTCTGTCTTGGCCTCCGTCTTCGTCTCCGTCTTTGTCTCCTTCTCTGTTTCGTCTTAGTCTCCGTCTTTGTCTCTGTCTTTGTCTCTGCCTCTGTCTCTGTCTCTGTCTCTGTCTCTGCCTCTGTCTCTGCCTCTGTCTCTGTCTCTGTCTCTGTCTTTGTCTCTGTCCATATCTCTGTCACTGTCTCTGTTCCCGTCTATGTCTCCGCCTCTGCCTCTGTCACTGTCTTTTTCTCCATCTTTTTCTCCGCCTTTGTCTCCGTCTTTGTCTCCGTCCTTTTCTCCTGCCCATCTGTCTCCGTCTCTGTCACTGTCTCTGTCTCTGTCTCTGTCTGTGGCTCAGTCTTTGTCTCATGCGTCTCCGTCTTTGTCTCTGTCTTTGTCTCTGCCTCTGTCTCTGTCTCTGTCTCTGTCTCTGTCCCTGTCACTGTCTCTGTCTCTGTCTCTGCCTCTGTCTCTGTCTCTGTCTGTGTCTCTGTCTCTGTCTCTGTCTCTGTCTCTGTCTCTGTCTCTGTCTCTGTCTCTGTCTCTGTCTCTGTCCATATCTCTGTCTCTGTCCCTGTTCCCGTCTCTGTCTCCGCCTCTGCCTCTGTCACTGTCTTTGTCTCCATCTTTTTCTCCGTCTTTGTCTCCGTCTTTGTCTCCGTCTTTTTCTCCTGCCCATCTGTCTCCGTCTCTGTCACTGCCTCTGTCTCTGTCTCTGTCTGTGGCTCAGTCTTTGTCTCATGCGCCTCTGTCTTTGTTTCTGTCTGTGTCTCTGTCTGTGCCTCTGTCTCTGTCTCTGTTTCTGTCTCTGTCCGTGTCTCTTTCTCCGTCTCCGTCACTGTCTCTGTCTCTGTCTCTGTCTCTGTCTCTGCCTCTGTCTCTGTCTCTGTCACTGTCTCTGTCTCTGCCTCTGTCTCTGTCGCTATCTCTGTCTCTGTCCCTGTTCCCGTCTCTGTCTCCGCCTCTGCCTCTACCACTGTCTTTGTCTCCGTCTTTGTCTACGTCTTTGTCTACGTCTTTGTCTCCGTCCGTGTCTCCTGCCCCTCTGTCTCGGTCTTTGTCGCATGCGCCACTGTCTCGGTCTTTGTCGCATGCGACACTGTCTCGATCTTTGTCGCATGCGCCACTGTCTCTGTCTCTGTCTCTGTCTCTGTCTCTGTCTCTGTCTGTGTCTCTGTCTCTGTCTCTGTCTCTGTCTCTGTCTCTGTCTCTGCCTCTGTATCGGTCTCTGTCTCCGTCTTTGTCTCCGTCTTCGTCTCCGTCGTCGTCTTCCTCTTCGTCTGCGTTTTTGTCTCCGTCCATGTCTCCTGCCCCTCTGTCTCTGTCTCTGTCTCTGTCTCTTTCTCTGTCTTTGTCTCTGTCTCTGTCTCTGTCACTGTCTCTGTCTCTGTCTCTGTCTGTGTCTCTGTCTCTGTCTCTGTCTCTGTCTCCGTCTCCGTCTCTGTCTCTGTCTCTGTTTCTCTCTCTGTCTCTGTCTCTGTCTCTGTCTCTGTCTCTGTTTCTCTCTCTGTCTCTGTCTCTGTCTCTGTCTCTGTCTCTGTCTCTGTCTCTGTCTCTGTCTCTGTCTCTGTCTCTGTCTCTGTCTCTGTCTCTGTCTCGGTTTGTGTATCTGTCTCTGCCTCTGTCTCTATCTCTGCCTCTGTCTCTGTCTCTGTCTCTGTCCCAGTCTCAGTCTCGATCTCTTTCTCTGTCTCTGTCTCTGTCTCTGTCTCTGTCTCTGTCTCTGTCTCTGTCTCTGTCTCTGTCTCTGTCTCTGTCTCTGTCTCGGTCTCTGTCTCCCTCTCTGTCTCTGTCTCTGTCTTTGTATCCGTCTTTGTCTCCGTCTTTCTCACCGTATTTGTCTCCGTCTTTGTCTCCGTCTTTGTCTCCGTCTTTGTCTCCGTCTTTGTCTCCGTCCGTGTCTCCTGCCCCTCTGTCTCGGTCTTTGTCGCATGCGCCACTGTCTCTGACTGTGTCTCTGTCTCTGTCTCTGTCTCTGTCTCTGCCTCTTTATCGGTCTCTGTCTCCGTCTTTGTCTTCGTCTTTGTCTCTGTCTTGGTCTCCGTCTTTGTCTCCTGCCCATCTGTCTCCGTCTCTGTCACTGTCTCTGTCTCTGTCTCTGTCTGTGGCTCAGTCTTTGTCTCATGCGCCTCTGTCTTTGTCTCCGTCTTTGCCTCCGTCTTTGTCTCCGTATTTGTCTCCGTCTGTGTCGCCATCTTTGTCTCCGTCGCCGTCTTCCTCTTCGTGTCCGTCTTTGTCACCGTCCTTGTCACCGTCTTTGTCTCCGTTTTTGTCTCCGTCCATGTCTCCTGCCCCTCTGTCTCGGTCTATGTCTCATGCGCCTCTGTCTCTGTCTCTGTCTCTGTCTCTGTATCGGTCTCTGTCTCCGTCTTTGTCTTCGTCTTTGTCTCTGTCTTTGTCTCCGCCTTTGTCTCCTGCCCATCTGTCTCCGTCCCTGTCACTGCCTCTGTCTCTGTCTCTGTCTGTGGCTCAGTCTTTGTCTCATGCGCCTCTGTCTTTGTCTCCATCTTTGTCTCCGTCTTTGTCTCCGTCTTTGTCTCCGTCCATGTCTCCTGCCCCTCTGTCTCGGTCTCTGTCTGTGTCTCTGTCTCTACCTCTGTCTCTGTCTCTGTCTCTGTCTCTGTCTCTGTCTCTGTCTCTGTCTCTGTCTCTGTCTCTGTCTCTGTCTCTGTCTCTGTCTCTGTCTCTGTCACTGTCTCTGTCTCTGTCTCCGTCTCTGTCTCTGTCTCTGTCTCTGTCTCTGTCTCTGTCTCTGTATCGTACTCTGTCTCTGTCTCTGTCTCTGTCTCTGTCCCTGTCTCTGTCTCTGTCTCTGTCTTTGTCTATGCCTCTGTCTATGTTTTGGTCTCTGTCTTTGCCTCGGTCTTTGCGTCCGTGTCTATCTCCGTGTTTGCCTCCGTCTTTGTCTCCGCCTTTGTCTCCGCCTTTGTCACCGTCTTCGTCTCCCCCTTTGTCTCCGTCTTTGTCTCCGTCTTTATCTCCGCTTTTGTCTCCGTCCTTCTCGCCGTCTTTGCCTCCGTCTTTGTCTCCGCCTTTCGCTCCGTGATTATCTCCGTCTTTGTCTCCGCTTTTGTCTCTGTCTTTGTCTCCGTCATTATTATCCGCCTTTGTCTCCGTCCTTGTCGCCGTCTTTGCCTCCGTCTTTGTCACCGTCTTTCTCTCCGTGTTTATCTGCGTCCTTGTCTCCGTCCGGAGGTGTCCCACTTGGACGTTGACCGATTGGACGCGTCCCGATTGGACGCGTCCCGTTTGGACGTGTCCCGATTGGACGCGTTCCACTTCGAATCGGTGCCGATTGAACACTAATTTCCCTTATGTTAGGCTATGTTAGGTGGAGTTAGGCTATTTTAGGTTCTGTTAGGCCTGGTTAGGTCTTATCTGCACCGCTTTGAATTCGAACGCGTCCAATCTGGACGCCTCCAAACGGGATGCGTCCAAACGGCACGCGTCCAATCGGGACGCGTCCAAACGGTCAACGTCCAAGTGGGCATCACTCTCTCCGTCCTTGTCTCCGTCTTTGTCTCTTTCGTCGTCTTCCTCTTCCTCTCCGTCTTTGTCTCCGTCTTTTTCTCCGTCTTTCTCTCCTGCTCCTCTGTCTCGGTCTTTGTCTCATGCGCCTCTGTCTTTGTCTCTGTCTGCGTCTCTGTCTGTGCCTCTGTCTCTGTCTCTGTCTCTTTCTCCGTCTCTGTATCTGTCACCGTCTTTGTCTCCGTCTTTTTCTCCGTCTTCGTCTTCCTCTTTGTTTCCGTCTTTGTCTCCGTCTTTGTCTCCTGCCCCAGTGACTCCGCCTTTTTCTCCTGCCCCTCTGTTTCTGTCGCACTCTCTGGCTCTGTCTGTGTCTCTGTCTCTACCTCTGTTTCTATCTCCGTCTCTGCCTCTGTCTCTGTCCCTGTCCCTGTCCCTGGCCCTGTCACTGTCCCTGTCCCTGTCCCTGTCCCTGTCCCTGTCCCTTTCCCTGCCTCTGTCTCTGTCCCTGTCCCTGTCTCTGTCTCTGTCTCTGTGTCTGTCCCTGTCTCTGTCTCTGTCTCTGTCTCCCTCTCTGTCTCTGTCTCTGTCTTTGTATCCGTCTTTGTCTCCGTCTTTGTCACCGTCTTTGTCTCCGTCGTTGTCTTCCTCTTCGTCTCCGTCTTTGTCTACGTCTTTATCACTGTCTTTGTCTCCGTCTTTGTCTCCGTCTTTGTCTACGTCTTTGCCTCCATCTTTTTCTCCGTCTTTGTCTCCGTCTTTGTCACCGTCTTTGTCTCCGTCGTCGTCTTGCTCTTCGTCTGCGTCTTTGTCTCCGTCTTTGTCTACGTCTTTGTCTACGTCTTTGTCTCCGTTTTTGTCTCCGTCCATGTCTCCTGCCCCTCTGTCTCGGTCTATGTCTCATGCGCCTCTGTCTCTCTCTCTGTCTCTGTCTCCATCTCTGTCTCTGTCTCTGTCTCTGTCTCTGTCTCTGTCTCTGTCTCTGTCTCTGTCTCTGTCTCTGTCTCTGTCTCTGTCTCTGTCTCTGTCTCTGTCTCTGTCTCTGTCTCTGTCTCTGTCTCTGTCTCTGTCTCTGTCTCTGTCTCTGTCTCTGTCTCTGTCTCTGTCTCTGTCTCCCTCTCTGTCTCTGTCTCTGTCTTTGTATCCGTCTTTGTCTCCGTCTTTCTCACCGTATTTGTCTCCGTCTTTGTCTCCGTCTTTGTCTCCGTCTTTGTCTCCGTCTTTGTCTCCGTCCGTGTCTCCTGCCCCTCTGTCTCGGTCTTTGTCGCATGCGCCACTGTCTCTGACTGTGTCTCTGTCTCTGTCTCTGTCTCTGTCTCTGTCTCTGTCTCTGCCTCTGTATCGGTCTCTGTCTCCGTCTTTGTCTTCGTCTTTGTCTCTGTCTTTGTCTCCGTCTTTGTCTCCTGCCCATCTGTCTCCGTCTTTGTCTCCTGCCCATCTGTCTCCGTCTCTGTCACTGTCTCTGTCTCTGTCTCTGTCTGTGGCTCAGTCTTTGTCTCATGCGCCTCTGTCTTTGTCTCCGTCTTCGCCTCCGCCTTTGTCTCCGTATTTGTCTCCGTCTGTGTCGCCATCTTTGTCTCCGTCGCCGTCTTCCTCTTCGTGTCCGTCTTTGTCTCCGTCTTTGTCACCGTATTTGTCTCCGTCTTTGTCTCCGTCTTTGTCTCCGTCTTTGTCTCCGTCTTTGTCTCCGTCTTTGTCTCCGTCCGTGTCTCCTGCCCCTCTGTCTCGGTCTTTGTCGCATGCGCCACTGTCTCTGACTGTGTCTCTGTCTCTGTCTCTGTCTCTGTCTCTGTCTCTGCCTCTGTATCGGTCTCTCTCTCCGTCTTTGTCTTCGTCTTTGTCTCTGTCTTTGTCTCCGTCTTTGTGTCCTGCCCATCTGTCTCCGTCTCTGTCACTGTCTCTGTCTCTGCCTCTGTCTGTGGCTCAGTCTTTGTCTCATGCGCCTCTGTCTTTGCCTCCGTCTTTGCCTCCGTCTTTGTCTCCGCATTTGTCTCCGTCTGTGTCGCCATCTTTGTCTCCGTCGCCGTCTTCCTCTTCGTGTCCGTCTTTGTCTCCATCTTTGTCACCGTATTTGTCTCCGTCTTTGTCTCTGTCTTTGTCACCGTCTTTGTCTCCGTTCTTGTCTCCGTCCATGTCTCCTGCCCCTCTGTCTCGGTCTATGTCTCATGCGCCTCTGTCTCTGTCTCTGTCTCTGTCTCTGTCTGCGTCTCTGTCTCTGTCTCTGTCTCTGTCTCTGACTCGGTCGCTGTCTCCGTCTTTGTCTCCGTCTTTGTGTCCGTCTTTGTCTTCGTCTTGGTCTCCGTCTTCGTCTCCCTCTTTGTTTCCGTCTTCGTCTCCGTCTTTGTCTCATGCCCCAGGGTCACCGCCTTTGTCTCGTTCCATTCTGTTTCTGTCGCTCCCGCTCTTTCTGTCTGTGTCTCCGTCTCCGTCTCTGTCTCTGTCTCTGTCTCTGTCTCTGTCTCTGTCTCTGTCTCTGTCTCCCTCTCTGTCTCTGTCTCTGTCTTTGTATCCGTCTTTGTCTCCGTCTTTGTCTTCGTCTTTGTCTCCGTCTTTATCTCTGTCTTTGTGTCCGTATTTGTCTCCATCTGTGTCTCCATCTTTGTCACCGTCTTTGTCTCTGTATTTGTCTCCGGCTGTGTCTCCATATTTGTCTCCGTCTTCTTTTCCGTGTTTGTCTCCGTCTTTGTCTCCGGCCCCTCCGTCTTTGTCTACTGCCACTCTGTCTCTATCTCTGTCTCTGTCTCTGTCTTAATCTCAGTCTCTGTCTTGGCCTCCGTCTTCGTCTCCGTCTTTGTCTCCTTCTCTGTTTCGTCTTAGTCTCCGTCTTTGTCTCTGTCTTTGTCTCTGCCTCTGTCTCTGTCTCTGTCTCTGTCTCTGCCTCTGTCTCTGCCTCTGTCTCTGTCTCTGTCTCTGTCTTTGTCTCTGTCCATATCTCTGTCACTGTCTCTGTTCCCGTCTATGTCTCCGCCTCTGCCTCTGTCACTGTCTTTTTCTCCATCTTTTTCTCCGCCTTTGTCTCCGTCTTTGTCTCCGTCCTTTTCTCCTGCCCATCTGTCTCCGTCTCTGTCACTGTCTCTGTCTCTGTCTCTGTCTGTGGCTCAGTCTTTGTCTCATGCGTCTCCGTCTTTGTCTCTGTCTTTGTCTCTGCCTCTGTCTCTGTCTCTGTCTCTGTCTCTGTCCCTGTCACTGTCTCTGTCTCTGTCTCTGCCTCTGTCTCTGTCTCTGTCTGTGTCTCTGTCTCTGTCTCTGTCTCTGTCTCTGTCTCTGTCTCTGTCTCTGTCTCTGTCTCTGTCTCTGTCCATATCTCTGTCTCTGTCCCTGTTCCCGTCTCTGTCTCCGCCTCTGCCTCTGTCACTGTCTTTGTCTCCATCTTTTTCTCCGTCTTTGTCTCCGTCTTTGTCTCCGTCTTTTTCTCCTGCCCATCTGTCTCCGTCTCTGTCACTGCCTCTGTCTCTGTCTCTGTCTGTGGCTCAGTCTTTGTCTCATGCGCCTCTGTCTTTGTTTCTGTCTGTGTCTCTGTCTGTGCCTCTGTCTCTGTCTCTGTTTCTGTCTCTGTCCGTGTCTCTTTCTCCGTCTCCGTCACTGTCTCTGTCTCTGTCTCTGTCTCTGTCTCTGCCTCTGTCTCTGTCTCTGTCACTGTCTCTGTCTCTGCCTCTGTCTCTGTCGCTATCTCTGTCTCTGTCCCTGTTCCCGTCTCTGTCTCCGCCTCTGCCTCTACCACTGTCTTTGTCTCCGTCTTTGTCTACGTCTTTGTCTACGTCTTTGTCTCCGTCCGTGTCTCCTGCCCCTCTGTCTCGGTCTTTGTCGCATGCGCCACTGTCTCGGTCTTTGTCGCATGCGACACTGTCTCGATCTTTGTCGCATGCGCCACTGTCTCTGTCTCTGTCTCTGTCTCTGTCTCTGTCTCTGTCTGTGTCTCTGTCTCTGTCTCTGTCTCTGTCTCTGTCTCTGTCTCTGCCTCTGTATCGGTCTCTGTCTCCGTCTTTGTCTCCGTCTTCGTCTCCGTCGTCGTCTTCCTCTTCGTCTGCGTTTTTGTCTCCGTCCATGTCTCCTGCCCCTCTGTCTCTGTCTCTGTCTCTGTCTCTTTCTCTGTCTTTGTCTCTGTCTCTGTCTCTGTCACTGTCTCTGTCTCTGTCTCTGTCTGTGTCTCTGTCTCTGTCTCTGTCTCTGTCTCCGTCTCCGTCTCTGTCTCTGTCTCTGTTTCTCTCTCTGTCTCTGTCTCTGTCTCTGTCTCTGTCTCTGTTTCTCTCTCTGTCTCTGTCTCTGTCTCTGTCTCTGTCTCTGTCTCTGTCTCTGTCTCTGTCTCTGTCTCTGTCTCTGTCTCTGTCTCTGTCTCTGTCTCGGTTTGTGTATCTGTCTCTGCCTCTGTCTCTATCTCTGCCTCTGTCTCTGTCTCTGTCTCTGTCCCAGTCTCAGTCTCGATCTCTTTCTCTGTCTCTGTCTCTGTCTCTGTCTCTGTCTCTGTCTCTGTCTCTGTCTCTGTCTCTGTCTCTGTCTCTGTCTCTGTCTCCCTCTCTGTCTCTGTCTCTGTCTTTGTATCCGTCTTTGTCTCCGTCTTTCTCACCGTATTTGTCTCCGTCTTTGTCTCCGTCTTTGTCTCCGTCTTTGTCTCCGTCTTTGTCTCCGTCCGTGTCTCCTGCCCCTCTGTCTCGGTCTTTGTCGCATGCGCCACTGTCTCTGACTGTGTCTCTGTCTCTGTCTCTGTCTCTGTCTCTGCCTCTTTATCGGTCTCTGTCTCCGTCTTTGTCTTCGTCTTTGTCTCTGTCTTGGTCTCCGTCTTTGTCTCCTGCCCATCTGTCTCCGTCTCTGTCACTGTCTCTGTCTCTGTCTCTGTCTGTGGCTCAGTCTTTGTCTCATGCGCCTCTGTCTTTGTCTCCGTCTTTGCCTCCGTCTTTGTCTCCGTATTTGTCTCCGTCTGTGTCGCCATCTTTGTCTCCGTCGCCGTCTTCCTCTTCGTGTCCGTCTTTGTCACCGTCCTTGTCACCGTCTTTGTCTCCGTTTTTGTCTCCGTCCATGTCTCCTGCCCCTCTGTCTCGGTCTATGTCTCATGCGCCTCTGTCTCTGTCTCTGTCTCTGTCTCTGTATCGGTCTCTGTCTCCGTCTTTGTCTTCGTCTTTGTCTCTGTCTTTGTCTCCGCCTTTGTCTCCTGCCCATCTGTCTCCGTCCCTGTCACTGCCTCTGTCTCTGTCTCTGTCTGTGGCTCAGTCTTTGTCTCATGCGCCTCTGTCTTTGTCTCCATCTTTGTCTCCGTCTTTGTCTCCGTCTTTGTCTCCGTCCATGTCTCCTGCCCCTCTGTCTCGGTCTCTGTCTGTGTCTCTGTCTCTACCTCTGTCTCTGTCTCTGTCTCTGTCTCTGTCTCTGTCTCTGTCTCTGTCTCTGTCTCTGTCTCTGTCTCTGTCTCTGTCTCTGTCTCTGTCTCTGTCACTGTCTCTGTCTCTGTCTCCGTCTCTGTCTCTGTCTCTGTCTCTGTCTCTGTCTCTGTCTCTGTATCGTACTCTGTCTCTGTCTCTGTCTCTGTCTCTGTCCCTGTCTCTGTCTCTGTCTCTGTCTTTGTCTATGCCTCTGTCTATGTTTTGGTCTCTGTCTTTGCCTCGGTCTTTGCATCCGTGTCTATCTCCGTGTTTGCCTCCGTCTTTGTCTCCGCCTTTGTCTCCGCCTTTGTCACCGTCTTCGTCTCCCCCTTTGTCTCCGTCTTTGTCTCCGTCTTTATCTCCGCTTTTGTCTCCGTCCTTCTCGCCGTCTTTGCCTCCGTCTTTGTCTCCGCCTTTCGCTCCGTGATTATCTCCGTCTTTGTCTCCGCTTTTGTCTCTGTCTTTGTCTCCGTCATTATTATCCGCCTTTGTCTCCGTCCTTGTCGCCGTCTTTGCCTCCGTCTTTGTCACCGTCTTTCTCTCCGTGTTTATCTGCGTCCTTGTCTCCGTCCGGAGGTGTCCCACTTGGACGTTGACCGATTGGACGCGTCCCGATTGGACGCGTCCCGTTTGGACGTGTCCCGATTGGACGCGTTCCACTTCGAATCGGTGCCGATTGAACACTAATTTCCCTTATGTTAGGCTATGTTAGGTGGAGTTAGGCTATTTTAGGTTCTGTTAGGCCTGGTTAGGTCTTATCTGCACCGCTTTGAATTCGAACGCGTCCAATCTGGACGCCTCCAAACGGGATGCGTCCAAACGGCACGCGTCCAATCGGGACGCGTCCAAACGGTCAACGTCCAAGTGGGCATCACTCTCTCCGTCCTTGTCTCCGTCTTTGTCTCTTTCGTCGTCTTCCTCTTCCTCTCCGTCTTTGTCTCCGTCTTTTTCTCCGTCTTTCTCTCCTGCTCCTCTGTCTCGGTCTTTGTCTCATGCGCCTCTGTCTTTGTCTCTGTCTGCGTCTCTGTCTGTGCCTCTGTCTCTGTCTCTGTCTCTTTCTCCGTCTCTGTATCTGTCACCGTCTTTGTCTCCGTCTTTTTCTCCGTCTTCGTCTTCCTCTTTGTTTCCGTCTTTGTCTCCGTCTTTGTCTCCTGCCCCAGTGACTCCGCCTTTTTCTCCTGCCCCTCTGTTTCTGTCGCACTCTCTGGCTCTGTCTGTGTCTCTGTCTCTACCTCTGTTTCTATCTCCGTCTCTGCCTCTGTCTCTGTCCCTGTCCCTGTCCCTGGCCCTGTCACTGTCCCTGTCCCTGTCCCTGTCCCTGTCCCTGTCCCTTTCCCTGCCTCTGTCTCTGTCCCTGTCCCTGTCTCTGTCTCTGTCTCTGTGTCTGTCCCTGTCTCTGTCTCTGTCTCTGTCTCCCTCTCTGTCTCTGTCTCTGTCTTTGTATCCGTCTTTGTCTCCGTCTTTGTCACCGTCTTTGTCTCCGTCGTTGTCTTCCTCTTCGTCTCCGTCTTTGTCTACGTCTTTATCACTGTCTTTGTCTCCGTCTTTGTCTCCGTCTTTGTCTACGTCTTTGCCTCCATCTTTTTCTCCGTCTTTGTCTCCGTCTTTGTCACCGTCTTTGTCTCCGTCGTCGTCTTGCTCTTCGTCTGCGTCTTTGTCTCCGTCTTTGTCTACGTCTTTGTCTACGTCTTTGTCTCCGTTTTTGTCTCCGTCCATGTCTCCTGCCCCTCTGTCTCGGTCTATGTCTCATGCGCCTCTGTCTCTCTCTCTGTCTCTGTCTCCATCTCTGTCTCTGTCTCTGTCTCTGTCTCTGTCTCTGTCTCTGTCTCTGTCTCTGTCTCTGTCTCTGTCTCTGTCTCTGTCTCTGTCTCTGTCTCTGTCTCTGTCTCTGTCTCTGTCTCTGTCTCTGTCTCTGTCTCTGTCTCTGTCTCTGTCTCTGTCTCTGTCTCTGTCTCTGTCTCTGTCTCTGTCTCTGTCTCCCTCTCTGTCTCTGTCTCTGTCTTTGTATCCGTCTTTGTCTCCGTCTTTCTCACCGTATTTGTCTCCGTCTTTGTCTCCGTCTTTGTCTCCGTCTTTGTCTCCGTCTTTGTCTCCGTCCGTGTCTCCTGCCCCTCTGTCTCGGTCTTTGTCGCATGCGCCACTGTCTCTGACTGTGTCTCTGTCTCTGTCTCTGTCTCTGTCTCTGTCTCTGTCTCTGCCTCTGTATCGGTCTCTGTCTCCGTCTTTGTCTTCGTCTTTGTCTCTGTCTTTGTCTCCGTCTTTGTCTCCTGCCCATCTGTCTCCGTCTCTGTCACTGTCTCTGTCTCTGTCTCTGTCTGTGGCTCAGTCTTTGTCTCATGCGCCTCTGTCTTTGTCTCCGTCTTCGCCTCCGCCTTTGTCTCCGTATTTGTCTCCGTCTGTG
This sequence comes from Megachile willughbiella, assembly GCA_945859595.2. NCBI lineage: Eukaryota > Metazoa > Arthropoda > Insecta > Hymenoptera > Megachilidae > Megachile > Megachile willughbiella. The sequence goes on from CAMAOD020000310.1 coordinate 700,191, forward strand.
TCGCCATCTTTGTCTCCGTCGCCGTCTTCCTCTTCGTGTCCGTCTTTGTCTCCGTCTTTGTCACCGTATTTGTCTCCGTCTTTGTCTCCGTCTTTGTCTCCGTCTTTGTCTCCGTCTTTGTCTCCGTCTTTGTCTCCGTCCGTGTCTCCTGCCCCTCTGTCTCGGTCTTTGTCGCATGCGCCACTGTCTCTGACTGTGTCTCTGTCTCTGTCTCTGTCTCTGTCTCTGTCTCTGCCTCTGTATCGGTCTCTCTCTCCGTCTTTGTCTTCGTCTTTGTCTCTGTCTTTGTCTCCGTCTTTGTGTCCTGCCCATCTGTCTCCGTCTCTGTCACTGTCTCTGTCTCTGCCTCTGTCTGTGGCTCAGTCTTTGTCTCATGCGCCTCTGTCTTTGCCTCCGTCTTTGCCTCCGTCTTTGTCTCCGCATTTGTCTCCGTCTGTGTCGCCATCTTTGTCTCCGTCGCCGTCTTCCTCTTCGTGTCCGTCTTTGTCTCCATCTTTGTCACCGTATTTGTCTCCGTCTTTGTCTCTGTCTTTGTCACCGTCTTTGTCTCCGTTCTTGTCTCCGTCCATGTCTCCTGCCCCTCTGTCTCGGTCTATGTCTCATGCGCCTCTGTCTCTCTCTCTGTCTCTGTCTCCATCTCTGTCTCTGTCTCTGTCTCTGTCTCTGTCTCTGTCTCTGTCTCTGTCTCTGTCTCTGTCTCTGTCTCTGTCTCTGTCTCTGTCTCTGTCTCTGTCTCTGTCTCTGTCTCTGTCTCTGTCTCTGTCTCTGTCTCTGTCTCTGTCTCTGTCTCTGTCTCTGTCTCTGTCTCTGTCTCTGTCTCTGTCTCTGTCTCTGTCTCCCTCTCTGTCTCTGTCTCTGTCTTTGTATCCGTCTTTGTCTCCGTCTTTCTCACCGTATTTGTCTCCGTCTTTGTCTCCGTCTTTGTCTCCGTCTTTGTCTCCGTCTTTGTCTCCGTCCGTGTCTCCTGCCCCTCTGTCTCGGTCTTTGTCGCATGCGCCACTGTCTCTGACTGTGTCTCTGTCTCTGTCTCTGTCTCTGTCTCTGTCTCTGTCTCTGCCTCTGTATCGGTCTCTCTCTCCGTCTTTGTCTTCGTCTTTGTCTCTGTCTTTGTCTCCGTCTTTGTGTCCTGCCCATCTGTCTCCGTCTCTGTCTCTGTCTCTGTCTCTGTCTCTGTCTGCGTCTCTGTCTCTGTCTCTGTCTCTGTCTCTGACTCGGTCGCTGTCTCCGTCTTTGTCTCCGTCTTTGTGTCCGTCTTTGTCTTCGTCTTGGTCTCCGTCTTCGTCTCCCTCTTTGTTTCCGTCTTCGTCTCCGTCTTTGTCTCATGCCCCAGGGTCACCGCCTTTGTCTCGTTCCATTCTGTTTCTGTCGCTCCCGCTCTTTCTGTCTGTGTCTCCGTCTCCGTCTCTGTCTCTGTCTCTGTCTCTGTCTCTGTCTCTGTCTCTGTCTCTGTCTCCCTCTCTGTCTCTGTCTCTGTCTTTGTATCCGTCTTTGTCTCCGTCTTTGTCTTCGTCTTTGTCTCCGTCTTTATCTCTGTCTTTGTCTCCGTATTTGTCTCCATCTGTGTCTCCATCTTTGTCACCGTCATTGTCTCCGTCGTCGTCTTCCTCTTCGTCTCCGTCTTTGTCTCCGTCTTCCTCACCGTCTTTGTCTCCGTCTTTGTCTCCGTCTTTGTCTACGTCTTTGTCTCCGTCTTTGTCTCCGTCCGTGTCTCTTGCCCCTCTGTCTCGGTCTTTGTCGCATGAGCCACTGTCTCCGTCTTTGTCTCCGCCGTCGTCTTCCTCTTCGTCTGCGCCTTTGACTCCGCTTTTGTCTCCGTCCATGTCTCCTGCCCCCCTGTTTCGGTCTTTGTCTCATGCGCCTCTGCCTCTGTCTCTGTCTCTGTCTCTGTCTGTGTCTATGTCTCTGTCTCTGCCTCTGTATCGGTCTCTGTCTCCATCTCTGTCTCCGTCTCTGTCTCTGTCTCTGTCTCTGTCTCTGCCTCTGTCTCTGTCCCTGTCTCTGTCTCCGTCTCCGTCTCTGTCTCTGTCTCTGTCTCTGGCTCCATCTCTGTCCCTGTCTCAGACTCTGTCTCTGTCTCTGTCTCTGTCTCTGTCTCTGTCTCTGTCTCTGTCGCTGTCTCTGTCTCCGTCTCTGTCTCTGTCTCTGTCTCTGTCTCTGTCTCTGTCTCTGTCTCTGTCTCTCTCTCTGTCTCTGTCTCCGTCTTTATCTCTGTCTTTGTGTCCGTATTTGTCTCCATCTGTGTCTCCATCTTTGTCACCGTCTTTGTCTCTGTATTTGTCTCCGGCTGTGTCTCCATATTTGTCTCCGTCTTCTTTTCCGTGTTTGTCTCCGTCTTTGTCTCCGGCCCCTCCGTCTTTGTCTACTGCCACTCTGTCTCTATCTCTGTCTCTGTCTCTGTCTTAATCTCAGTCTCTGTCTTGGCCTCCGTCTTCGTCTCCGTCTTTGTCTCCTTCTCTGTTTCGTCTTAGTCTCCGTCTTTGTCTCTGTCTTTGTCTCTGCCTCTGTCTCTGTCTCTGTCTCTGTCTCTGCCTCTGTCTCTGCCTCTGTCTCTGTCTCTGTCTCTGTCTTTGTCTCTGTCCATATCTCTGTCACTGTCTCTGTTCCCGTCTATGTCTCCGCCTCTGCCTCTGTCACTGTCTTTGTCTCCATCTTTTTCTCCGCCTTTGTCTCCGTCTTTGTCTCCGTCTTTTTCTCCTGCCCATCTGTCTCCGTCTCTGTCACTGTCTCTGTATCTGTCTCTGTCTGTGGCTCAGTCTTTGTCTCATGCGCCTCCGTTTTTGTCTCCGTCCATGTCTCCTGCCCCTCTGTCTCGGTCTATGTCTCATGCGCCTCTGTCTCTGTCTCTGTCTCTGTCTCTGTCTGTGTCTCTGTCTCTGTCTCTGTCTCTGTCTCTGTCTCTGTCTCGGTCTCAGTCTCCGTCTTTGTCTCCGTCTTTGTGTCCGTCTTTGTCTTCGTCTTGGTCTCCGTCTTCATCTCCCTCTTTGTTTCCGTCTTCGTCTCCGTCTTTGTCTCATGCCCCAGGGTCACCGCCTTTGTCTCGTTCCTTTCTGTTTCTGTCGCTCCCGCTGTTTCTGTCTGTGTCTCCGTCTCCGTCTCTGTCTCTGTCTCTGTCTCTGTCTCTGTCTCTGTCTCTGTCTCTGTCTCTGTCTCTGTCTCTGTCTCTGTCTCTGTCTCTGTCTCCCTCTCTGTCTCTGTCTCTGTCTTTGTATCCGTCTTTGTCTCCGTCTTTCTCACCGTATTTGTCTCCGTCTTTGTCTCCGTCTTTGTCTCCCTCTTTGTTTCCGTCTTCGTCTCCGTCCTTGTCTCATGCCCCAGGGTCACCGCCTTTGTCTCGTGCCCTTCTCTTTCTGTCGCTCCCTCTGTTTCTGTCTGTGTCTCCATCTCCGTCTCTGTCTCTGTCTCTGTCTCTGTCTCTGTCTCTGTCTCTGTCTCTGTCTCTGTCTCTCTCTCTGTCTCTGTCTCTGTCTTTGTATCCGTCTTTGTCTCCGTCTTTGTCACCGTCTTTGTCTCCGTCGTCGTCTTCCTCTTCGTCTCCGTCTTTGTCTACGTCTTTATCACCGTCTTTGTCTCCGTCTTTTTCTCCGTCTTTGTATACGTCTTTGTCTCCGTCTTTGTCTCCGTCCATGTCTCCTGCCCCCCTGTTTCGGTCTTTGTCTCATGCGCCTCTGCCTCTGTCTCTGTCTCTGTCTCTGTCTCTGTCTCTGTCTCGCTCTCTGTCTCTGTCTCTGTCGTTGTATCCGTCTTTGTCTCCGTCTTTGTCACCGTTTTTGTCTCCGTCGTCGTCTTCCTCTTCGTCTCCGTCTTTGTCTACGTCTTTATCACCGTCTTTGACTCCGTCTTTGTCTCCGTCTTTGTCTCCGTCCATGTCTCCTCCCCCTCTGTTACGGTCTTTGTCTCATGCGCCTCTGCCTCTGTCTCTGTCTCTGTCTCTGCCTGTCTCTATGTCTCTGTCTCTGCCTCTGTATCGGTCTCTGTCTCCATATCTGTCTCCATCTCTGTCTCCGTCTCTGTCTCTGGCTCTGTCTCTGTCTCTGTCTCTGTCTCTGCCTCTGTCTCCGTCCCTGCCTTTGTCTCCGTATTTGTCTCCGTCTGTTTCTCCATCTCTGTCTCCGTCTCTGTCTCTGTCTCTGTCTCTGTCTCTGTCTCTGTCTCTGTCGCTATCTCCGTCTCTGTCCCTGTTCCCGTCTCTGTCTCCGCCTCTGCCTATATCACTGTCTTTGTCTCCATCTTTGTCTCCGTCTTTGTCTACGTCTTTGTCTCCGTCTTTGTCTCCGTCCACGTCTCCTGCCCCTCTGTCTCTGTCTCTGTCTGTGTCTGTGTCTCTGTCTCTGTCTCTGTATCGGACTCTGTATCCGTCTTTGTCTTCGTCTTTGTCTCCGTCTTTATCTCTGTCTTTGTGTCCGTATTTGTCTCCATCTGTGTCTCCATCTTTGTCACCGTCTTTGTCTCTGTATTTGTCTCCGGCTGTGTCTCCATATTTGTCTCCGTCTTCTTTTCCGTGTTTGTCTCCGTCTTTGTCTCCGGCCCCTCCGTCTTTGTCTACTGCCACTCTGTCTCTATCTCTGTCTCTGTCTCTGTCTTAATCTCAGTCTCTGTCTTGGCCTCCGTCTTCGTCTCCGTCTTTGTCTCCTTCTCTGTTTCGTCTTAGTCTCCGTCTTTGTCTCTGTCTTTGTCTCTGCCTCTGTCTCTGTCTCTGTCTCTGTCTCTGCCTCTGTCTCTGCCTCTGTCTCTGTCTCTGTCTCTGTCTTTGTCTCTGTCCATATCTCTGTCACTGTCTCTGTTCCCGTCTATGTCTCCGCCTCTGCCTCTGTCACTGTCTTTTTCTCCATCTTTTTCTCCGCCTTTGTCTCCGTCTTTGTCTCCGTCCTTTTCTCCTGCCCATCTGTCTCCGTCTCTGTCACTGTCTCTGTCTCTGTCTCTGTCTGTGGCTCAGTCTTTGTCTCATGCGTCTCCGTCTTTGTCTCTGTCTTTGTCTCTGCCTCTGTCTCTGTCTCTGTCTCTGTCTCTGTCCCTGTCACTGTCTCTGTCTCTGTCTCTGCCTCTGTCTCTGTCTCTGTCTGTGTCTCTGTCTCTGTCTCTGTCTCTGTCTCTGTCTCTGTCTCTGTCTCTGTCTCTGTCTCTGTCTCTGTCTCTGTCCATATCTCTGTCTCTGTCCCTGTTCCCGTCTCTGTCTCCGCCTCTGCCTCTGTCACTGTCTTTGTCTCCATCTTTTTCTCCGTCTTTGTCTCCGTCTTTGTCTCCGTCTTTTTCTCCTACCCATCTGTCTCCGTCTCTGTCACTGCCTCTGTCTCTGTCTCTGTCTGTGGCTCAGTCTTTGTCTCATGCGCCTCTGTCTTTGTTTCTGTCTGTGTCTCTGTCTGTGCCTCTGTCTCTGTCTCTGTTTCTGTCTCTGTCCGTGTCTCTTTCTCCGTCTCCGTCACTGTCTCTGTCTCTGTCTCTGTCTCTGTCTCTGCCTCTGTCTCTGTCTCTGTCACTGTCTCTGTCTCTGCCTCTGTCTCTGTCGCTATCTCTGTCTCTGTCCCTGTTCCCGTCTCTGTCTCCGCCTCTGCCTCTACCACTGTCTTTGTCTCCGTCTTTGTCTACGTCTTTGTCTACGTCTTTGTCTCCGTCCGTGTCTCCTGCCCCTCTGTCTCGGTCTTTGTCGCATGCGCCACTGTCTCGGTCTTTGTCGCATGCGACACTGTCTCGATCTTTGTCGCATGCGCCACTGTCTCTGTCTCTGTCTCTGTCTCTGTCTCTGTCTCTGTCTGTGTCTCTGTCTCTGTCTCTGTCTCTGTCTCTGTCTCTGCCTCTGTATCGGTCTCTGTCTCCGTCTTTGTCTCCGTCTTCGTCTCCGTCGTCGTCTTCCTCTTCGTCTGCGTTTTTGTCTCCGTCCATGTCTCCTGCCCCTCTGTCTCTGTCTCTGTCTCTGTCTCTTTCTCTGTCTTTGTCTCTGTCTCTGTCTCTGTCACTGTCTCTGTCTCTGTCTCTGTCTGTGTCTCTGTCTCTGTCTCTGTCTCTGTCTCCGTCTCCGTCTCTGTCTCTGTCTCTGTTTCTCTCTCTGTCTCTGTCTCTGTCTCTGTCTCTGTCTCTGTTTCTCTCTCTGTCTCTGTCTCTGTCTCTGTCTCTGTCTCTGTCTCTGTCTCTGTCTCTGTCTCTGTCTCTGTCTCTGTCTCGGTTTGTGTATCTGTCTCTGCCTCTGTCTCTATCTCTGCCTCTGTCTCTGTCTCTGTCTCTGTCCCAGTCTCAGTCTCGATCTCTTTCTCTGTCTCTGTCTCTGTCTCTGTCTCTGTCTCTGTCTCTGTCTCTGTCTCTGTCTCTGTCTCTGTCTCTGTCTCTGTCTCTGTCTCTGTCTCCCTCTCTGTCTCTGTCTCTGTCTTTGTATCCGTCTTTGTCTCCGTCTTTCTCACCGTATTTGTCTCCGTCTTTGTCTCCGTCTTTGTCTCCGTCTTTGTCTCCGTCTTTGTCTCCGTCCGTGTCTCCTGCCCCTCTGTCTCGGTCTTTGTCGCATGCGCCACTGTCTCTGACTGTGTCTCTGTCTCTGTCTCTGTCTCTGTCTCTGCCTCTTTATCGGTCTCTGTCTCCGTCTTTGTCTTCGTCTTTGTCTCTGTCTTTGTCTCCGTCTTTGTCTCCTGCCCATCAGTCTCCGTCTCTGTCACTGTCTCTGTCTCTGTCTCTGTCTGTGGCTCAGTCTTTGTCTCATGCGCCTCTGTCTTTGTCTCCGTCTTCGCCTCCGCCTTTGTCTCCGTATTTGTCTCCGTCTGTGTCGCCATCTTTGTCTCCGTCGCCGTCTTCCTCTTCGTGTCCGTCTTTGTCTCCGTCTTTGTCACCGTATTTGTCTCCGTCTTTGTCTCCGTCTTTGTCTCCGTCTTTGTCTCCGTCTTTGTCTCCGTCTTTGTCTCCGTCCGTGTCTCCTGCCCCTCTGTCTCGGTCTTTGTCGCATGCGCCACTGTCTCTGACTGTGTCTCTGTCTCTGTCTCTGTCTCTGTCTCTGTCTCCGCCTCTGTATCGGTCTCTCTCTCCGTCTTTGTCTTCGTCTTTGTCTCTGTCTTTGTCTCCGTCTTTGTGTCCTGCCCATCTGTCTCCGTCTCTGTCACTGTCTCTGTCTCTGCCTCTGTCTGTGGCTCAGTCTTTGTCTCATGCGCCTCTGTCTTTGCCTCCGTCTTTGCCTCCGTCTTTGTCTCCGCATTTGTCTCCGTCTGTGTCGCCATCTTTGTCTCCGTCGCCGTCTTCCTCTTCGTGTCCGTCTTTGTCTCCATCTTTGTCACCGTATTTGTCTCCGTCTTTGTCTCTGTCTTTGTCACCGTCTTTGTCTCCGTTCTTGTCTCCGTCCATGTCTCCTGCCCCTCTGTCTCGGTCTATGTCTCATGCGCCTCTGTCTCTGTCTCTGTCTCTGTCTCTGTCTGCGTCTCTGTCTCTGTCTCTGTCTCTGTCTCTGACTCGGTCGCTGTCTCCATCTTTGTCTCCGTCTTTGTGTCCGTCTTTGTCTTCGTCTTGGTCTCCGTCTTCGTCTCCCTCTTTGTTTCCGTCTTCGTCTCCGTCTTTGTCTCATGCCCCAGGGTCACCGCCTTTGTCTCGTTCCATTCTGTTTCTGTCGCTCCCGCTGTTTCTGTCTGTGTCTCCGTCTCCGTCTCTGTCTCTGTCTCTGTCTCTGTCTCTGTCTCTGTCTCTGTCTCTGTCTCCCTCTCTGTCTCTGTCTCTGTCTTTGTATCCGTCTTTGTCTCCGTCTTTGTCTTCGTCTTTGTCTCCGTCTTTATCTCTGTCTTTGTCTCCGTATTTGTCTCCATCTGTGTCTCCATCTTTGTCACCGTCTTTGTCTCTGTATTTGTCTCCGGCTGTGTCTCCATATTTGTCTCCGTCTTCTTTTCCGTGTTTGTCTCCGTCTTTGTCTCCGGCCCCTCCGTCTTTGTCTACTGCCACTCTGTCTCTATCTCTGTCTCTGTCTCTGTCTTAATCTCAGTGTCTGTCTTGGCCTCCGTCTTCGTCTCCGTCTTTGTCTCCTTCTCTGTTTCGTCTTAGTCTCTGTCTGTGCCTCTGTCTCTGTCTCTGTTTCTGTATCTGTCCATGTCTCTTCCTCCGTCTCCGTCACTGTCTCTGTCTCTGTCTCTGTCTCTGCCTCTGCCTCTGTCTCTGTCTCTGCCTCTGTCTCTGTCTCTGTCTCTGTCTCTGTCTCTGTCTCTGTCTCTGTCTTTGTCTCCGCCTTTGTCTCCGTCTTTGTCACCGTCATTGTCTCCGTCGTCGTCTTCCTCTTCGTCTCCGTCTTTGTCTCCGTCTTCCTCACCGTCTTTGTCTCCGTCTTTGTCTCCGTCTTTGTCTACGTCTTTGTCTCCGTCTTTGTCTCCGTCCGTGTCTCTTGCCCCTCTGTCTCGGTCTTTGTCGCATGAGCCACTGTCTCCGTCTTTGTCTCCGCCGTCGTCTTCCTCTTCGTCTGCGCCTTTGACTCCGCTTTTGTCTCCGTCCATGTCTCCTGCCCCCCTGTTTCGGTCTTTGTCTCATGCGCCTCTGCCTCTGTCTCTGTCTCTGTCTCTGTCTGTGTCTATGTCTCTGTCTCTGCCTCTGTATCGGTCTCTGTCTCCATCTCTGTCTCCGTCTCTGTCTCTGTCTCTGTCTCTGTCTCTGCCTCTGTCTCTGTCCCTGTCTCTGTCTCCGTCTCCGTCTCTGTCTCTGTCTCTGTCTCTGGCTCCATCTCTGTCCCTGTCTCAGACTCTGTCTCTGTCTCTGTCTCTGTCTCTGTCTCTGTCTCTGTCTCTGTCGCTGTCTCTGTCTCCGTCTCTGTCTCTGTCTCTGTCTCTGTCTCTGTCTCTGTCTCTGTCTCTGTCTCTCTCTCTGTCTCTGTCTCCGTCTTTATCTCTGTCTTTGTGTCCGTATTTGTCTCCATCTGTGTTTCCATCTTTGTCACCGTCTTTGTCTCTGTATTTGTCTCCGGCTGTGTCTCCATATTTGTCTCCGTCTTCTTTTCCGTGTTTGTCTCCGTCTTTGTCTCCGGCCCCTCCGTCTTTGTCTACTGCCACTCTGTCTCTATCTCTGTCTCTGTCTCTGTCTTAATCTCAGTCTCTGTCTTGGCCTCCGTCTTCGTCTCCGTCTTTGTCTCCTTCTCTGTTTCGTCTTAGTCTCCGTCTTTGTCTCTGTCTTTGTCTCTGCCTCTGTCTCTGTCTCTGTCTCTGTCTCTGCCTCTGTCTCTGCCTCTGTCTCTGTCTCTGTCTCTGTCTTTGTCTCTGTCCATATCTCTGTCACTGTCTCTGTTCCCGTCTATGTCTCCGCCTCTGCCTCTGTCACTGTCTTTGTCTCCATCTTTTTCTCCGCCTTTGTCTCCGTCTTTGTCTCCGTCTTTTTCTCCTGCCCATCTGTCTCCGTCTCTGTCACTGTCTCTGTATCTGTCTCTGTCTGTGGCTCAGTCTTTGTCTCATGCGCCTCCGTCTTTGTCTCTGTCTTTGTCTCTGCCTCTGTCTCTGTCTCTGTCTCTGTCTCTGTCCCTGTCACTGTCTCTGTCTCTGTCTCTGCCTCTGTCTCTGTCTCTGTCTGTGTCTCTGTCTCTGTCTCTGTCTCTGTCTCTGTCTCTGTCTCTGTCTCTGTCTCTGTCTCTGTCCATATCTCTGTCTCTGTCTCTGTTCCCGTCTCTGTCTCCGCCTCTGCCTCTGTCACTGTCTTTGTCTCCATCTTTTTCTCCGTCTTTGTCTCCGTCTTTGTCTCCGTCTTTTTCTCCTGCCCATCTGTCTCCGTCTCTGTCACTGCCTCTGTCTCTGTCTCTGTCTGTGGCTCAGTCTTTGTCTCATGCGCCTCTGTCTCTGTCTCTGTCACTGTCTCTGTCTCTGCCTCTGTCTCTGTCGCTATCTCTGTCTCTGTCCCTGTTCCCGTCTCTGTCTCCGCCTCTGCCTCTACCACTGTCTTTGTCTCCGTCTTTGTCTACGTCTTTGTCTACGTCTTTGTCTCCGTCCGTGTCTCCTGCCCCTCTGTCTCGGTCTTTGTCGCATGCGCCACTGTCTCGGTCTTTGTCGCATGCGCCACTGTCTCGATCTTTGTCGCATGCGCCACTGTCTCTGTCTCTGTCTGTGTCTCTGTCTCTGTCTCTGTCTCTGTCTCTGTCTCTGCCTCTGTATCGGTCTCTGTCTCCGTCTTTGTCTCTGTCTTTGTCTCCGTCTTTGTCTCCGTCTTTGTCTCCGTCGTCGTCTTCCTCTTCGTCTGCGTTTTTGTCTCCGTCCATGTCTCCTGCCCCTCTGTCTCTGTCTCTGTCTCTGTCTCTTTCTCTGTCTTTGTCTCTGGCTCTGTCTCTGTCTCTGTCTCTGTCTGTGTCTCTGTCTCTGTCTCTGTCTCTGTCTCCGTCTCCGTCTCTGTCTCTGTCTCTGTCTCTGTCTCTGTCTCCATCTCTGTCTCTGTCTCTGTCTCTGTCTCTGTCTCTGTCTCTGTCTCTGTCTCTGTCTCTGTCTCTGTCTCTGTCTCTGTCTCTGTCTCTGTCTCTGTCTCTGTCTCTGTCTCTGTCTCTGTCTCTGGCTCTGTTCCCGTCTCTGTCGCCGCCTCTGCCTCTGTCTCTGTCTTTGCCTCCATCTTTTTCTCCGTCTATGTCTCCGTCTTTGTCACCGTCTTTGTCTCCGTCGTCGTCTTCCTCTTCGTCTGCGTCTTTGTCTCCGTCTTTGTCTACGTCTTTGTCTACGTCTTTGCCTCCGCTTTTGTCTCCGTCCATGTCTCCTGCCCCTCTGTCTCGGTCTATGTCTCATGCGCCTCTGTCTCTGTCTCTGTCTCTGTCTCTGTCTCTGTCTCTGCCTCTGCCTCTGTCCCTGTCTCTGTCCCTGTCTCTGTCTCCGTCTCCGTCTCTGTCTCTGGCTCCATCTCTGTCTCTGTCTCTGTCTCTGTCTGTGTCTCTGTCTCTGTCTCTGTCTCTGTCTCGGTCTCTGTCTCCGTCTTTGTCTCCGTCTTTGTGTCCGTCTTTGTCTTCGTCTTTGTCTCCGTCTTCGTCTACGTCTTTGTCTGCGTCTTTATCACTGTCTTTGTCTCCCTCTTTGTTTCCGTCTTCGTCTCCGTCTTTGTCTCATGCCCCAGGGTCACCGCCTTCGTCTCGTGCCTTTCTGTTTCTGTCGTTCCCTCTGTTTCTGTCTGTGTCTCCGTCGCCGTCTCTGTCTCTGTCTCTGTCTCTGTCTCTGTCTCTGTCTCTGTCTCTGTCTCTGTCTCTGTCTCTGTCTCTGTCTCTGTCTCTCTCTCTGTCTCTGTCTCTGTCTTTGTATCCGCCTTTGTCTCCGTCTTTGTCACCGTCTTTGTCTCCGTCGTTGTCCTCCTCTTCGTCTCTGTCTTTGTCTACGTCTTTATCACTGTCTTTGTCTCCGTCTTTGCCTCCGTCTTTGTCTACGTCTTTGTCTCCGTCTTTGTCTCCGTCCATGTCTCCTGCCCCTCTGTTTCGGTCTTTGTCTCATGCGCCTCTGCCTCTGTATCTGTCTCTGTCTCTGTCTGTGTCTATGTCTCTATCTGTGCCTCCGTCTCTGTCTCTGTCTCTGTCTGTGTCTCTGTCTCTGTATCGGACTCTGTCTCCGTCTCTGTCTTCGTCTTTGTCTCCGTCTTCGTCTCCCTCTTTGTTTCCGTCTTCGTCTCCGTCTTTGTCTCATGCCCCAGGGTCACCGCCTTTGTCTCGTGCCCTTCCGTTTCTGTCGCTCCCTCTGTTTCTGTCTGTGTCTCCGTCTCCGTCTCTGTCTCTGTCTCTGTCTCTGTCTCTGTCTCTGTCTCTGTCTCTGTCTCTGTCTCTGTCTCTGTCTCTGTCTCTGTCTCTGGCTCTGTTCCCGTCTCTGTCGCCGCCTCTGCCTCTGTCTCTGTCTTTGCCTCCATCTTTTTCTCCGTCTTTGTCTCCGTCTTTGTCACCGTCTTTGTCTCTGTCTTGGTCTCCGTCTTTCTCTCCGTGTTTGTCTACGTCCTTGTCTCCGTCTTTGTCTCCGTCCATGTCTCCTGCTCCTCTGTCTCGGTTTTGGTCTCATGCGCCTCTGTCTTTGTCTCTGTCTGCGTCTCTGTCTGTGCTTCTGTCTCTGTCTCTGTATCGGTCTCTGTCTCTGTGTTTGTCTTCGTCTTTGTCTCCTGCCTCTCTGTCTCTGTCTCTGGCTCTGCCTCTGCCTCTGTCTCTGTCTCTGCCTGTGTCTCTGTCTCTATCTCTGTCTCTGTCCCTGTCTCTGACTCTGCCTCTGCCTCTGCCTCTTTCTCTGTCTCTGTCTCTGTCTCTGTCTCTGTCTCTGTCTCTGTATCTGTCTCTGTCTCTGTCTCTGTCTCTTTCTCTATTTCTCTCTCTGTCCCTGTCTCTGTCTCTGCCTGTGTCTCTGTCTCTATCTCTGTCTCTGTCCCTGTCTCTGACTCTGCCTCTGCCTCTTTCGCTGTCTCTGTCTCTGTCTCTGTCTCTGTCTCTGTCTCTGTCTCTGTCTCCCTCTCTGTCTCTGTCTCTGTCTTTGTATCCGTCTTTGTCTCCGTCTTTCTCACCGTATTTGTCTCCGTCTTTGTCTCCGTCTTTGTCTCCGTCTTTGTCTCCGTCCGTGTCTCCTGCCCCTCTGTCTCGGTCTTTGTCGCATGCGCCACTGTCTCTGACTGTGTCTCTGTCTCTGTCTCTGTCTCTGTCTCTGCCTCTGTATCGGTCTCTGTCTCCGTCTTTGTCTTCGTCTTTGTCTCTGTCTTGGTCTCCGTCTTTGTTTCCTGCCCATCTGTCTCCGTCTCTGTCACTGTCTCTGTCTCTGTCTCTGTCTGTGGCTCAGTCTTTGTCTCATGCGCCTCTGTCTTTGTCTCCGTCTTTGCCTCCGTCTTTGTCTCCGTATTTGTCTCCGCCTGTGTCGCCATCTTTGTCTCCGTCGCCGTCTTCCTCTTCGTGTCCGTCTTTGTCACCGTCCTTGTCACCGTCTTTGTCTCCGTTTTTGTCTCCGTCCATGTCTCCTGCCCCTCTGTCTCGGTCTATGTCTCATGCGCCTCTGTCTCTGTCTCTGTCTCTGTCTCTGTATCGGTCTCTGTCTCCGTCTTTGTCTTCGTCTTTGTCTCTGTCTTTGTCTCCGCCTTTGTCTCCTGCCCATCTGTCTCCGTCCCTGTCACTGCCTCTGTCTCTGTCTCTGTCTGTGGCTCAGTCTTTGTCTCATGCGCCTCTGTCTTTGTCTCCATCTTTGTCTCCGTCTTTGTCTCCGTCTTTGTCTCCGTCCATGTCTCCTGCCCCTCTGTCTCGGTCTCTGTCTGTGTCTCTGTCTCTGTCTCTGTCTCTGTCTTTGTGTCCGTTTCTGTCTCTGCCGCTGTCTCTGTCTCTGTCTCTGTCTCTGTCTCTGTCTCTGTCTCTGTCTTTGTGTCCGTTTCTGTCTCTGCCGCTGTCTCTGTCTCTGGGTCTGTCGCTGTCTCTCCCTCTGTTTCTGTCTCCGTCTCTCTCCCTAGCTCTGTCTCTGTCTCTGTCTCCGTCTCTGTCCCTGGCTCTGTGTCTGCCTCTGTCTCCGTCACTGTCTCTGTCTCGGTCTTTGTCTCCGTCTCTGTCTCCTTCTCTGTCTCTGTCTCTATCTCTATCTCTGTCTCTGTCTCTGTCGCTGTCTCACCCTATGTCTCTGTCTCTGTCTCTGCCTCTGCCTCTGTCTCCGTCTCTGTCTCTGTCTCGGTCTTTGTCTCCGTCTCTGTCTCCGTCTCTGTCTATGTCTCTGTCTCTGTCTCTATTTCCGTCTCTGTCTCTGCCTCTGTCTCCGTCTCTGTCCCTGTCTCGGTCTTTGTCTCCGTCTCTGTCTCTGTCTCTGTCTCTGTCTCTGTCTCTGTCTCTGTCTCTGTCTCTGTCTCTGCCTCTGTCTCCGTCTCTGTCTCTGTCTCGGTCTTTGTCTCCGTCTCTGTCTCCGTCTCTGTCTATATCTCTGTCTCTGCCTCTGTCTCTGCCTCTGTCTCTGCCACTGTCTCTGTCCCCGTATCTGTCTCTGTCTCTGTTACTGTTTCTGCCTCTGTCTCTGTCTCTGCCTCTGTCTCTGCCCCGTCCCTCTCCCTGGCCCTGTCGCTGTCTCCGTCTCCGACTCTGTCTATGCATCTGTCTCTGTCTCTGTCTCTGTCTCTGTCTCTGTCTCTGTCTCTGTCTCTGTCTCTGTCTCTGTCTCTGTATCTGTCTCTGTCTCTGTCTCTGTCTCTGTCTCTGTTTCTGCCTCTGCCTCTGCCTCTGCCTCTGTCTCTGTCTCTGTCGCTGTCTCTCCCTCTGTCCCTGTCTCCGTCTCTGTCCCTGGCTCTGTCTCTGTCTCTGTCTCGGTCTTTGTCTCCGTCTCTGTCTCTGTCTCTGTCTCTGTCTCTGTCTCTGTTTCTGCCTCTGCCTCTGCCTCTGTCTCTGTCTCTGTCGCTGTCTCTCTCTCTGTCCCTGTCTCCGTCTCCGTCCCTGGCTCTGTCTCTGCCTCTGTCTCCGTCTCTGTCTCTGTCTCGGTCTTTGCCTCTGTCTCTGTCTCTGTCTTTGTCTCTGTCTCTGTCTCTGTCTCTGTCTCTGTCTCTGTCTCTGTCTCTGTCTTTGTGTCCGTCTCTGTCTCTGCCGCTGTCTCTGTCTGTGCCTCTGCCTCTGTCTCTGTCTCTGTCTCTGTCTCTGTCTCTGTCTCTGTCTCTGCCTCTGTCTGTGACCCGTCCCTCTCCCTGGCCCTGTCGCTGTCTCTGTCTCCGTCTCTGTCTCTGTCTCTGTCTCTGTCTCTGTCTCTGTCTCTGACTCTGTCTCTGTCCCTGTCTCTGTATCTGTCTCTGTCTCTGTCTCTGTCTCTGTCTCTGTCTCTGTCTCTGTCTCTGTCTCTGTCTCTGTCTCTGTCTCTGTCTCTGTCTCTGTCTCTGTCTCTGTCTCTGTCTCTGTCTCTGTCTCTGTCTCTGTCTCTGTCTCTGTCTCTGTCTCTGTCTCTGTCTCTGTCTCTGTCTCTGTCTCTGTCTCTGTCTCTGTCTCTGTCTCTGTTTCTGCCTCTGCCTCTAACTCTGCCTCTGTCTCTGTCTCTGTCGCTGTCTCTCCCTCTGTCCCTGTCTCCGTCTCTGTCCCTGGCTCTGTCTCTGCCTCTGTCTCCGTCTCTGTCTCTGTCTCGGTCTTTGTCTCCGTCTCTGTCTCTGTCTCTGTCTCTGTCTCTGTCTCTGTCTCTGTCTCTGTCTCTGTCTCTGTCTCTGTCTCTGTCTCTGTCTTTGTGTCCGTCTCTGTCTCTGCCGCTGTCTCTGTCTCAGTCTGAGTCCCGGGCTCTGTCTCTGCCTCTGTCTCCGTCTCTGTCTCTTTCTCGGTCTTTGTCTCCGTCTCTGTCTCTGTCTCTGTCTCTGTCTCTGTCTCTGCCTCTGTCTCTGCCCCGTCCCTCTCCCTGCCCCTGTCGCTGTCTCTGTCTCCGTCTCTGTCTCTGTCTCTGTCTCTGTCTCTTTCTCTGACTCTGTCTCTGTCTCTGTCTCTGTCTCTGTCTCTGCCTCTGTCTCTGTCTCTGTCTCTGTCTGTGCCTCTGCCTCTGTCTCTGTCTCTGGGTCTGTCACTGTCTCTCACTCTGTTTCTGTCTCCGTCTCTCTCCCTAGCTCTGTCTCTGTCTCTGTCTCTGTCTCTGTCTCTGCCTCTGTCTCTGTCCCCGTATCTGTCTCTGTCTCTGTTACTGTTTCTGCCTCTGTCTCTGTCTCTGCCTCTGTCTCTGCCCCGTCCCTCTCCCTGGCCCTGTCGCTGTCTCCGTCTCCGACTCTGTCTATGCATCTGTCTCTGTCTCTGTCTCTGTCTCTGTCACTGTCTCTGCCTCTGTCTCCGTCTCTGTCTCTGTCTCGGTCTTTGTCTCCGTCTCTGTCTCTGTCTCTGTCTCTGTCTCCGTCTCTGTCTCTGTCTCGGTCTTTGTCTCCGTCTCTGTCTCTGTCTCTGTCTCTGTCTCTGTCTCTGTCTCTGTCTCTGTCTCTGTCTCTGTCTCTGTCTTTGTGTCCGTCTCTGTCTCTGCCGCTGTCTCTGTCTCAGTCTGATTCCCGGGCTCTGTCTCTGCCTCTGTCTCCGTCTCTGTCTCTTTCTCGGTCTTTGTCTCCGTCTCTGTCTCTGTCTCTGTCTCTGTCTCTGTCTCTGCCTCTGTCTCTGCCCCGTCCCTCTCCCTGGCCCTGTCGCTGTCTCTGTCTCCGTCTCTGTCTCTGTCTCTGTCTCTGTCTCTGTCTCTGACTCTGTCTCTGTCTCTGTCTCTGTCTCTGTCTCTGTCTCTGTCTCTGTCTCTGTCTCTGTCTCTGTCTGTGCCTCTGCCTCTGTCTCTGTCTCTGGGTCTGTCACTGTCTCTCACTCTGTTTCTGTCTCCGTCTCTCTCCCTAGCTCTGTCTCTGTCTCTGTCTCTGTCTCTGTCTCTGCCTCTGTCTCTGTCTCTGTTACTGTTTCTGCCTCTGTCTCTGTCTCTGCCTCTGTCTCTGCCCCGTCCCTCTCCCTGGCCCTGTCGCTGTCTCCGTCTCCGACTCTGTCTATGCATCTGTCTCTGTCTCTGTCTCTGTCTCTGTCTCTGTCTCTGTCTCTGTCTCTGTCTCTGTCTCTGTCTCTGTCTCTGTCTCTGTCTCTGTCTCTGCTTCTGCCTCTGCCTCTGCCTCTGTCTCTGTCTCTGTCGCTGTCTCTCCCTCTGTCCCTGTCTCCGTCTCTGTCCCTGGCTCTGTCTCTGCCTCTGTCTCCGTCTCTGTCTCTGTCTCGGTCTTTGTCTCCGTCTCTGTCTCTGTCTCTGTCTCTGTCTCTGTCTCTGTCTCTGTCTCTGTCTCTGTCTCTGTCTCTGACTCTGTCTCTGTCCCTGGCTCTGTGTCTGCCTCTGTCTCCGTCACTGTCTCTGTCTCGGTCTTTGTCTCCGTCTCTTCTCCGTCTCTGTCTCTGTCTCTGTCTCTATCTCTATCTCTGTCTCTGTCTCTGTCGCTGTCTCACCCTATGTCTCTGTCTCTGTCTCTGCCTCTGTCTCTGTCTCTGTCTCTGACTCTGTCTCTGTCTCTGTCTCTGTCTCTGTCTCTGTCTCTGCCTCTGTCTCTGTCTCTGTTACTGTTTCTGCCTCTGTCTCTGTCTCTGCCTCTGTCTCTGCCCCGTCCCTCTCCCTGGCCCTGTCGCTGTCTCCGTCTCCGACTCTGTCTATGCATCTGTCTCTGTCTCTGTCTCTGTCTCTGTCTCTGTCTCTGTCTCTGTCTCTGTCTCTGTCTCTGTCTCTGTCTCTGTCTCTGTCTCTGTCTCTGTCTCTGCTTCTGCCTCTGCCTCTGCCTCTGTCTCTGTCTCTGTCGTTGTCTCTCCCTCTGTCCCTGTCTCCGTCTCTGTCCCTGGCTCTGTCTCTGCCTCTGTCTCCGTCTCTGTCTCTGTCTCGGTCTTTGTCTCCGTCTCTGTCTCTGTCTCTGTCTCTGTCTCTGTCTCTGTCTCTGTCTCTGTCTCTGTCTCTGTCTCTGTCTCTGCCTCTGTCTCTGTCTCTGTCTCTGTCTCTGTCTCTGTCTCTGTCTCTGTCTCTGTCTCTGTCTCTGTCTCTGTCTCTGTCTCTGTCTCTGTCTCTGTCTCTGTCTCTGTCTCTGTCTCTGTCTCTGTCTCTGCCTTTGTGTCCGTTTCTGTCTCTGCCGCTGTCTCTGTCTCTGCTTCTGCCTCTGCCTCTGCCTCTGTCTCTGTCTCTGTCGCTGTCTCTCCCTCTGTCCCTGTCTCCGTCTCTGTCCCTGGCTCTGTCTCTGCCTCTGTCTCCGTCTCTGTCTCTGTCTCGGTCTTTGTCTCCGTCTCTGTCTCTGTCTCTGTCTCTGTCTCTGTCTCTGTCTCTGGCTATCTCTCTGTCTCTGTCTCTGTCTGTGTCTCTGTCTCTGTCTCCGTCTCTGTCTCTGCCGCTGTCTCTGTCTCTGTCTCTGTCTCTGTTTCTGTCTCTGTCTCTGTCTCTGTCTCTGTCTCCGTCTCTGTCTCTGTCTCTGGCTATCTCTCTGTCTCTGTCTCTGTCTGTGTCTCTGTCTCTGTCTCCGTCTCTGTCTCTGCCGCTGTCTCTGTCTCTGTCTTTGTCTCTGTCTCTGCCTCTGTCTTCGTCTCTGTCTCTGTCTCGGTCTTTGTCTCCGTCTCTGTCTCTGTCCCTGTCTCTGTCTCTGCCTCTGTCTCTGTCCCCTTATCTGTCCCTGTCTCTGTTTCTGTCTCTGTCTCTGTCTCTGTCTGTGTCTCTGTCTCTGTCTGTGCCTCTGCCTCTGTCTCGGTCTTTGTCTCCGTCTCTGTCTCTGTCTCTGTCTCTGTCTCTCTCTGAGACTCTGCCTCTGTCTCTGACTCTGTCTCTGTCTCTGTCTCTGTCTCTGTCTCTGTCTCTGTCTCTGTCTCTGTCTCTGTCTCTGTCTCTGTCTATGTCGCTGTCTCTCCCTCTGTCTCTGTCTCCGTATCAGCCTCTGTCTCTGTCTCTGTGTCTATCTCTGCCTCTGACTCTGTCGCTGTCCCTGTCTATGTCTCTGTCTCTGTCTCTGTCTCCGTCTGCGTCTCTGTCTCTGTCTCCGTCTCTGTCTCTGTCTCTGGCTCTCTCTCTGTCTCTGTCTCTGTCTGTGTCTCTGTCTCTGTCTCCGTCTCTGTCTCTGTCTCTGTCTCTGTTTCTGTCCCTGCCTCTGTCGCTGTCTCTCCCTCTGTCTCTATCTCCGTCTCTGTCCCTGGCTCTGTCTTTGCCTCCGTCTCCGTCTCTGTCTCTGTCCCGGTCTTTGTCTGTGTCTCTGTCTTCGTCTCTGTCTCTGCCGCTCTGCCTGTCTCTGTCTCAGTCTCTGTCTCTGTCTCTGTCTCCGTCTCTGTCTCTATCTCTGTCTCTGTCTCTGTCTCTGTCTCTGTCTCTGTCTCTGTCTCTGTCTCTGTCTCTGTCTCTGTCTCTGACTCTGTCTCTGTCCCTGGCTCTGTGTCTGCCTCTGTCTCCGTCACTGTCTCTGTCTCGGTCTTTGTCTCCGTCTCTGTCTCCGTCTCTGTCTCTGTCTCTGTCTCTATCTCTATCTCTGTCTCTGTCTCTGTCGCTGTCTCACCCTATGTCTCTGTCTCTGTCTCTGCCTCTGTCTCTGTCTCTGTCTCTGACTCTGTCTCTGTCTCTGTCTCTGTCTCTGTCTCTGTCTCTGCCTCTGTCTCTGTCTCTGTTACTGTTTCTGCCTCTGTCTCTGTCTCTGCCTCTGTCTCTGCCCCGTCCCTCTCCCTGGCCCTGTCGCTGTCTCCGTCTCCGACTCTGTCTATGCATCTGTCTCTGTCTCTGTCTCTGTCTCTGTCTCTGTCTCTGTCTCTGTCTCTGTCTCTGTCTCTGTCTCTGTCTCTGTCTCTGTCTCTGTCTCTGCTTCTGCCTCTGCCTCTGCCTCTGTCTCTGTCTCTGTCGCTGTCTCTCCCTCTGTCCCTGTCTCCGTCTCTGTCCCTGGCTCTGGCTCTGTCTCTGCCTCTGTCTCCGTCTCTGTCTCTGTCTCGGTCTTTGTCTCCGTCTCTGTCTCTGTCTCTGTCTCTGTCTCTGTCTCTGTCTCTGTCTCTGTCTCTGTCTCTGTCTCTGTCTCTGTCTCTGCCTCTGTCTCTGTCTCTGTCTCTGTCTCTGTCTCTGTCTCTGTCTCTGTCTCTGTCTCTGTCTCTGTCTCTGTCTCTGTCTCTGTCTCTGTCTCTGTCTCTGTCTCTGTCTCTGTCTCTGTCTCTGTCTCTGTCTCTGTCTCTGTCTCTGCCTTTGTGTCCGTTTCTGTCTCTGCCGCTGTCTCTGTCTCTGCTTCTGCCTCTGCCTCTGCCTCTGTCTCTGTCTCTGTCGCTGTCTCTCCCTCTGTCCCTGTCTCCGTCTCTGTCCCTGGCTCTGTCTCTGCCTCTGTCTCCGTCTCTGTCTCTGTCTCGGTCTTTGTCTCCGTCTCTGTCTCTGTCTCTGTCTCTGTCTCTGTCTCTGTCTCTGGCTATCTCTCTGTCTCTGTCTCTGTCTCTGTCTGTGTCTCTGTCTCTGTCTCCGTCTCTGTCTCTGCCGCTGTCTCTGTCTCTGTCTCTGTCTCTGTTTCTGTCTCTGTCTCTGTCTCTGTCTCTGTCTCCGTCTCTGTCTCTGTCTCTGGCTATCTCTCTGTCTCTGTCTCTGTCTGTGTCTCTGTCTCTGTCTCCGTCTCTGTCTCTGCCGCTGTCTCTGTCTCTGTCTCTGTCTCTGTCTCTGCCTCTGTCTTCGTCTCTGTCTCTGTCTCGGTCTTTGTCTCCGTCTCTGTCTCTGTCCCTGTCTCTGTCTCTGCCTCTGTCTCTGTCCCCGTATCTGTCCCTGTCTCTGTTTCTGTCTCTGTCTCTGTCTCTGTCTGTGTCTCTGTCTCTGTCTGTGCCTCTGCCTCTGTCTCGGTCTTTGTCTCCGTCTCTGTCTCTGTCTCTGTCTCTGTCTCTCTCTGAGACTCTGCCTCTGTCTCTGACTCTGTCTCTGTCTCTGTCTCTGTCTCTGTCTCTGTCTCTGTCTCTGTCTCTGTCTCTGTCTCTGTCTCTGTCTCTGTCTCTGTCTCTGTCTATGTCGCTGTCTCTCCCTCTGTCTCTGTCTCCGTATCAGCCTCTGTCTCTGTCTCTGTGTCTATCTCTGCCTCTGACTCTGTCGCTGTCCCTGTCTATGTCTCTGTCTCTGTCTCTGTCTCCGTCTGCGTCTCTGTCTCTGTCTCCGTCTCTGTCTCTGTCTCTGGCTCTCTCTCTGTCTCTGTCTCTGTCTGTGTCTCTGTCTCTGTCTCCGTCTCTGTCTCTGTCTCTGTCTCTGTTTCTGTCCCTGCCTCTGTCGCTGTCTCTCCCTCTGTCTCTATCTCCGTCTCTGTCCCTGGCTCTGTCTTTGCCTCCGTCTCCGTCTCTGTCTCTGTCTCGGTCTTTGTCTGTGTCTCTGTCTTCGTCTCTGTCTCTGCCGCTCTGCCTGTCTCTGTCTCAGTCTCTGTCTCTGTCTCTGTCTCCGTCTCTGTCTCTATCTCTGTCTCTGTCTCTGTCTCTGTCTCTGTCTCTGTCTCTGTCGCTGTCTCTCCCTCTGTCTCTGTCTCCGTCGCAGTCTCTGTCTCTGTCTCTGTGTCAATCTCTGCCTCTGTCTCTGCCTCTGTCGCTGTCTCTCCCTCTGCCCTGTCTCCGTCTTTGTCTCTGGCTCTGGCTCTGTCTCTGCCTCTGTCTCCGTCTCTGTGTCTGTGTCGGTCTTTGTCTCCGTCTCTGGCTCTGTCTCTGCCTCTGTCTCCGTCTCTGTCTCTGTCTCGGTCTTTGTCTCCGTCTCTGTCTCTGTCTCTGTCTCCGTCTGCGTCTCTGTCTCTGCCTCTGTCTCTGTCCCCGTATCTGTCTCTGTCTCTGTTTCTGTCTCTGCCTCTGTCTCTGTCTCTGCCTCTGTCTCTGCCCCGTCCCTCCCCTGGCCCTGTCTCTGTCTCCGTCTCTGTCCCTGGCTCTGTCTCTGCCTCTGTCTCCGTCTCTGTCTCTGTCTCGGTCTTTGTATCCGTCTCTGTCTCTGTCTCTGTTTCAGTCTCTGCCTCTGTCTCTGTCTCTGTCTCTGTCTCTGTCTCTGTCTCTGTCTCTGTCTCTGTCTCTGTCTCTGTCTCTGTCTCTGTCTCTGTCTCTGTCTCTGTCTCTGTCTCTGTCTCTGTCTCTGTCTCTGTCTCTGTCTCTGTCTCTGTTTCTGCCTCTGCCTCTAACTCTGCCTCTGTCTCTGTCTCTGTCGCTGTCTCTCCCTCTGTCCCTGTCTCCGTCTCTGTCCCTGGCTCTGTCTCTGCCTCTGTCTCCGTCTCTGTCTCTGTCTCGGTCTTTGTCTCCGTCTCTGTCTCTGTCTCTGTCTCTGTCTCTGTCTCTGTCTCTGTCTCTGTCTCTGTCTCTGTCTCTGTCACTGTCTCTGTCTCTGTCTTTGTGTCCGTCTCTGTCTCTGCCGCTGTCTCTGTCTCAGTCTGAGTCCCGGGCTCTGTCTCTGCCTCTGTCTCCGTCTCTGTCTCTTTCTCGGTCTTTGTCTCCGTCTCTGTCTCTGTCTCTGTCTCTGTCTCTGTCTCTGCCTCTGTCTCTGCCCCGTCCCTCTCCCTACCCCTGTCGCTGTCTCTGTCTCCGTCTCTGTCTCTGTCTCTGTCTCTGTCTCTGTCTCTGACTCTGTCTCTGTCTCTGTCTCTGTCTCTGTCTCTGTCTCTGTCTCTGTCTCTGTCTCTGTCTCTGTCTCTGTCTGTGCCTCTGCCTCTGTCTCTGTCTCTGGGTCTGTCACTGTCTCTCACTCTGTTTCTGTCTCCGTCTCTCTCCCTAGCTCTGTCTCTGTCTCTGTCTCTGTCTCTGTCTCTGCCTCTGTCTCTGTCTCTGTTACTGTTTCTGCCTCTGTCTCTGTCTCTGCCTCTGTCTCTGCCCCGTCCCTCTCCCTGGCCCTGTCGCTGTCTCCGTCTCCGACTCTGTCTATGCATCTGTCTCTGTCTCTGTCTCTGTCTCTGTCTCTGTCTCTGTCTCTGTCTCTGTCTCTGTCTCTGTCTCTGTCTCTGTCTCTGTCTCTGTCTCTGTCTCTGTCTCTGCTTCTGCCTCTGCCTCTGCCTCTGTCTCTGTCTCTGTCGCTGTCTCTCCCTCTGTCCCTGTCTCCGTCTCTGTCCCTGGCTCTGTCTCTGCCTCTGTCTCCGTTTCTGTCTCTGTCTCGGTCTTTGTCTCCGTCTCTGTCTCTGTCTCTGTCTCTGTCTCTGTCTCTGTCTCTGTCTCTGTCTCTGTCTCTGTCTCTGTCTCTGACTCTGTCTCTGTCCCTGGCTCTGTGTCTGCCTCTGTCTCCGTCACTGTCTCTGTCTCGGTCTTTGTCTCCGTCTCTGTCTCCGTCTCTGTCTCTGTCTCTGTCTCTATCTCTATCTCTGTCTCTGTCTCTGTCGCTGTCTCACCCTATGTCTCTGTCTCTGTCTCTGCCTCTGTCTCTGTCTCTGTCTCTGACTCTGTCTCTGTCTCTGTCTCTGTCTCTGTCTCTGTCTCTGCCTCTGTCTCTGTCTCTGTTACTGTTTCTGCCTCTGTCTCTGTCTCTGCCTCTGTCTCTGCCCCGTCCCTCTCCCTGGCCCTGTCGCTGTCTCCGTCTCCGATTCTGTCTATGCATCTGTCTCTGTCTCTGTCTCTGTCTCTGTCTCTGTCTCTGTCTCTGTCTCTGTCTCTGTCTCTGTCTCTGTCTCTGTCTCTGTCTCTGCTTCTGCCTCTGCCTCTGCCTCTGCCTCTGTCTCTGTCTCTGTCGCTGTCTCTCCCTCTGTCCCTGTCTCCGTCTCTGTCCCTGGCTCTGTCTCTGCCTCTGTCTCCGTCTCTGTCTCTGTCTCGGTCTTTGTCTCCGTCTCTGTCTCTGTCTCTGTCTCTGTCTCTGTCTCTGTCTCTGTCTCTGTCTCTGTCTCTGTCTCTGTCTCTGTCTCTGTCTCTGTCTCTGCCTCTGTCTCTGTCTCTGTCTCTGTCTCTGTCTCTGTCTCTGTCTCTGTCTCTGTCTCTGTCTCTGTCTCTGTCTCTGTCTCTGTCTCTGTCTCTGTCTCTGTCTCTGTCTCTGTCTCTGTCTCTGCCTTTGTGTCCGTTTCTGTCTCTGCCGCTGTCTCTGTCTCTGCTTCTGCCCCTGCCTCTGCCTCTGTCTCTGTCTCTGTCGCTGTCTCTCCCTCTGTCCCTGTCTCCGTCTCTGTCCCTGGCTCTGTCTCTGCCTCTGTCTCCGTCTCTGTCTCTGTCTCGGTCTTTGTCTCCGTCTCTGTCTCTGTCTCTGTCTCTGTCTCTGTCTCTGTCTCTGGCTATCTCTCTGTCTCTGTCTCTGTCTGTGTCTCTGTCTCTGTCTCCGTCTCTGTCTCTGCCGCTGTCTCTGTCTCTGTCTCTGCCTCTGTCTCTGTCCCCGTATCTGTCCCTGTCTCTGTTTCTGTCTCTGTCTCTGTCTCTGTCTGTGTCTCTGTCTCTGTCTGTGCCTCTGCCTCTGTCTCGGTCTTTGTCTCCGTCTCTGTCTCTGTCTCTGTCTCTGTCTCTCTCTGAGACTCTGCCTCTGTCTCTGACTCTGTCTCTGTCTCTGTCTCTGTCTCTGTCTCTGTCTGTGTCTCTGTCTCTGTCTCTGTCTCTGTCTCTGTCTCTGTCTCTGTCTCGGTCTTTGTCTCCGTCTCTGTCTCTGTCTCTGTCTCTCTCTGAGACTCTGCCTCTGTCTCTGACTCTGTCTCCGTCTCTGTCTCTGCCGCTGTCTCTGTCTCTGTCTCTGTCTCTGTCTCTGCCTCTGTCTTCGTCTCTGTCTCTGTCTCGGTCTTTGTCTCCGTCTCTGTCTCTGTCCCTGTCTCTGTCTCTGCCTCTGTCTCTGTCCCCGTATCTGTCCCTGTCTCTGTTTCTGTCTCTGTCTCTGTCTCTGTCTGTGTCTCTGTCTCTGTCTGTGCCTCTGCCTCTGTCTCGGTCTTTGTCTCCGTCTCTGTCTCTGTCTCTGTCTCTGTCTCTGTCTCTGTCTATGTCGCTGTCTCTCCCTCTGTCTCTGTCTCCGTATCAGCCTCTGTCTCTGTCTCTGTGTCTATCTCTGCCTCTGACTCTGTCGCTGTCCCTGTCTATGTCTCTGTCTCTGTCTCTGTCTCCGTCTGCGTCTCTGTCTCTGTCTCCGTCTCTGTCTCTGTCTCTGGCTCTCTCTCTGTCTCTGTCTCTGTCTGTGTCTCTGTCTCTGTCTCCGTCTCTGTCTCTGTCTCTGTCTCTGTTTCTGTCCCTGCCTCTGTCGCTGTCTCTCCCTCTGTCTCTATCTCCGTCTCTGTCCCTGGCTCTGTCTTTGCCTCCGTCTCCGTCTCTGTCTCTGTCTCGGTCTTTGTCTGTGTCTCTGTCTTCGTCTCTGTCTCTGCCGCTCTGTCTGTCTCTGTCTCAGTCTCTGTCTCTGTCTCTGTCTCCGTCTCTGTCTCTATCTCTGTCTCTGTCTCTGTCTCTGTCTCTGTCTCTGTCTCTGTCGCTGTCTCTCCCTCTGTCTCTGTCTCCGTCGCAGTCTCTGTCTCTGTCTCTGTGTCAATCTCTGCCTCTGTCTCTGTCTCTGTCGCTGTCTCTCCCTCTGCCCTGTCTTCGTCTTTGTCTCTGGCTCTGGCTCTGTCTCTGCCTCTGTCTCCGTCTCTGTGTCTGTGTCGGTCTTTGTCTCCGTCTCTGGCTCTGTCTCTGCCTCTGTCTCCGTCTCTGTCTCTGTCTCGGTCTTTGTCTCCGTCTCTGTCTCTGTCTCTGTCTCCGTCTGCGTCTCTGTCTCTGTCTCCGTCTCTGTCTCTGTCTCTGGCTCTCTCTCTGTCTCTGTCTCTGTCTGTGTCTCTGTCTCTGTCTCTGTCTCTGTCTCTGTCTCTGTCTCTGTCTCTGTCTCTGTCTCTGTCTCTGTCTCTGTCTCTGTCTCTGTCTCTGTCTCTGTCTCTGTCTCCGTCTGCGTCTCTGTCTCTGCCTCTGTCTCTGTCCCCGTATCTGTCTCTGTCTCTGTTTCTGTCTCTGCCTCTGTCTCTGTCTCTGCCTCTGTCTCTGCCCCGTCCCTCCCCTGGCCCTGTCTCTGTCTCCGTCTCTGTCCCTGGCTCTGTCTCTGCCTCTGTCTCCGTCTCTGTCTCTGTCTCGGTCTTTGTATCCGTCTCTGTCTCTGTCTCTGTTTCAGTCTCTGCCTCTGTCTCTGTCTCTGTCTCTGTCTCTGTCTCTGTCTCTGTCTCTGTCTCTGTCTCTGTCTCTGTCTCTGTCTCTGTCTCTGTCTCTGTCTCTGTCTCTGTCTCTGTCTCTGTCTCTGTCTCTGTCTCTGTCTCTGTCTCTGTCTCTGTCTCTGTCTCTGTCTCTGTCTCTGTCTCTGTCTCTGTCTCTGTTTATGTCGCTGTCTCCCCCTCTGTCTCTGTCTCTATCTCCGTCTCTGTCTCTGTCTCTGTCTCTGTCCCTGTCTCTGTCTCTGTCTCTGTCTGTGTCTCTGTCTCTGTCTCTGCCTCTGCCTCTACCTCTGTCTCTGTCTCTGTCGCTGTCTCTCCCTCTGTCCCTGTCTCCGTCTCTGTCCCTGGCTCTGTCTCTGCCTCTGTCACCGTCTCTGTCTCTGTCTCGGTCTTTGTCTCCGTCTCTGTCTCTGTCTCTGTCTCTCTTTCTGTCTCTGTCTCTGTCTGTGTCTCTGTCTCTGTCTCCGTCTCTGTCTCTGCCGCTGTCTCCGTCTCTGTCTCAGTCTCTGTCCCTGTCTCTGTTTCTGTCTCTGTCTCTGTCTCTGTCTGTGTCTCTGCTTCTGTCTCGGTCTTTGTCTCCGTCTCTGTCTCTGTCTCTGTATCTGTATTTGTCTCTGTCTCTGTCTCTGTCTCTGTCTCTGTCTCTGTCTCTGCCTCTGTCTCTGTCTCTGTCTCTGTCTCTGTATCAGTCTCTGTCTCTGTCTCTGTCTCTGTCTCTGGCTCTGTCTCTGCCTCTGTCTCCGTCTCTGTCTCTGTCTCGGTCTTTGTCTCCGTCTCTGCCTCTGTCTCTGTCTCTGTCTCTGCCTCTGTCTCTGTCCCCGTATCTGTCTCTGTCTCTGTTTCTGTCTCTGCCTCTGTCTCTGTCTCTGTCTGTGTCTCTGCTTCTGTCTCGGTCTTTGTCTCCGTCTCTGCCTCTGTCTCTGTCTCTGTCTCTGCCTCTGTCTCTGTCCCCGTATCTGTCTCTGTCTCTGTTTCTGTCTCTGCCTCTGTCTCTGTCTCTGCCTCTGTCTCTGCCTCGTCACTCTCCCTGGCCCTGTCGCTGTCTCTGTCTCTGTCTCTGTCTATGCATCTGTCTCTGTCTCTGTCTCGGTGTTTGTCTCCGTCTCTGTCTCTGCCGCTGTCTCTGTCTCTGTCTCTGTCTCTGTCTCTGTCTCTGTCTCTGTCTCTGTCTCTGTCTCTGTCTCTGTCTCTGTCTCTGTCTCTGTCTCTGTCTCTGTCTCTGTCTCTGTCTCTGTCGCTGTCTCTCCCTCTGCCTCTGTCTCCGTCTCAGTCTCTGTCTCTGTCTCTGTCTCTGTCTCTGTCTCTGTCTCTGTCTCTGTCTCTGTCTCTGTCTCTGTCTCTATCTCTGTCTATGTCGCTGTGTCTCCCTCTGTCTCTGTCTCTGTCTCTGTCCCTGGCTCTGTCTCTGCCTCTGTCTCTGCCTCTGTCTTCGTCTCTGTCTCTGTCTCGGTCTTTGTCTCCGTCTCTGTCTCTGTCTGTGTCTCTGTCTCTGCCTCTGTCTCTGTCCCCGTATCTGTCCCTGTCTCTGTTTCTGTCTCTGTCTCTGTCTCTGTCTGTGTCTCTGTCTCTGTCTGTGCCTCTGCCTCTGTCTCGGTCTTTGTCTCCGTCTCTGTCTCTGTCTCTGTCTCTGTCTCTCTCTGAGACTCTGCCTCTGTCTCTGACACTGTCTCTGTCTCTGTCTCTGTCTCTGTCTCTGTCTCTGTCTCTGTCTCTGTCTCTGTCTATGCCGCTGTCTCTCCCTCTGTCTCTGTCTCCGTATCAGCCTCTGTCTCTGTCTCTGTGTCTATCTCTGCCTCTGACTCTGTCGCTGTCCCTGTCTATGTCTCTGTCTCTGTCTCTGTCTCCGTCTGCGTCTCTGTCTCTGTCTCCGTCTCTGTCTCTGCCTCTGGCTCTCTCTCTGTCTCTGTCTCTGTCTGTGTCTCTGTCTCTCCCTCTGTCTCTGTCTCCGTCTCCGTCCCTGGCTCTGTCTTTGCCTCCGTCTCCGTCTCTGTCTCTGTCTCGGTCTTTGTCTGTGTCTCTGTCTTCGTCTCTGTCTCTGCCGCTGTGTCTGTCTCTGTCTCAGTCTCTGTCTCTGTCTCTGTCTCCGTCTCTGTCTCTACCTCTGTCTCTGTCTCTGTCTCTGTCTCTGTCTCTGTCTCTGTCGCTGTCTCTCCCTCTGTCTCTGTCTCCGTCGCAGTCTCTGTCTCTGTCTCTGTGTCAATCTCTGCCTCTGTCTCTGTCTCTGTCGCTGTCTCAGTCTGAGTCCCTGGCTCTGTCTCTGCCTCTGTCACCGTCTCTGTCTCTGTTTCGGTCTTTGTCTCCGTCTCTGTCTCTGTCTCTGTCTCTGTCTCTGTCTCTGTCTCTGTCTCTGTCTCTGTCTCTGTCTCTGTCTCTGTCTCTGTCTCTGTCTCTGTCTCTGTCTCTGTCTCTGTCTTTGTGTCCGTCTCTGTCTCTGCCGCTGTCTCTGTCTCAGTCTGAGTCCCGGGCTCTGTCTCTGCCTCTGTCTCCGTCTCTGTCTCTTTCTCGGTCTTTGTCTCCGTCTCTGTCTCTGTCTCTGTCTCTGTCTCTGTCTCTGCCTCTGTCTCTGCCCCGTCCCTCTCCCTGCCCCTGTCGCTGTCTCTGTCTCCGTCTCTGTCTCTGTCTCTGTCTCTGTCTCTTTCTCTGACTCTGTCTCTGTCTCTGTCTCTGTCTCTGTCTCTGTCTCTGCCTCTGTCTCTGTCTCTGTCTCTGTCTCTGTCTCTGTCTCTGTCTCTGTCTCTGTCTCTGTCTCTGTCTCTGTCTCTGTCTCTGTCTCTGTCTCTGTCTCTGTCTCTGCCTTTGTGTCCGTTTCTGTCTCTGCCGCTGTCTCTGTCTCTGCTTCTGCCTCTGCCTCTGCCTCTGTCTCTGTCTCTGTC
The DNA here is from genome assembly GCA_945859595.2 of Megachile willughbiella. Taxonomy (NCBI): domain Eukaryota; kingdom Metazoa; phylum Arthropoda; class Insecta; order Hymenoptera; family Megachilidae; genus Megachile; species Megachile willughbiella. The sequence continues at coordinate 728,429 of CAMAOD020000310.1, forward strand.
GCTGTCTCTTCCTCTGTCCCTGTCTCCGTCTCTGTCCCTGGCTCTGTCTCTGCCTCTGTCTCCGTCTCTGTCTCTGTCTCGGTCTTTGTCTCCGTCTCTGTCTCTGTCTCTGTCTCTGTCTCTGTCTGTGTCTCTGTCTCTGTCTGTGCCTCTGCCTCTGTCTCGGTCTTTGTCTCCGTCTCTGTCTCTGTCTCTGTCTCTGTCTCTCTCTGAGACTCTGCCTCTGTCTCTGACTCTGTCTCTGTCTCTGTCTCTGTCTCTGTCTCTGTCTCTGTCTCTGTCTCTGTCTCTGTCTCTGTCTCTGCCTCTGTCTCTGTCTCTGTCTCTGTCTCTGTATCAATCTCTGTCTCTGTCTCTGTCTCTGTCTCTGGCTCTGTCTCTGCCTCTGTCTCCGTCTCTGTCTCTGTCTCGGTCTTTGTCTCCGTCTCTGCCTCTGTCTCTGTCTCTGTCTCTGCCTCTGTCTCTGTCCCCGTATCTGTCTCTGTCTCTGTTTCTGTCTCTGCCTCTGTCTCTGTCTCTGCCTCTGTCTCTGCCTCGTCACTCTCCCTGGCCCTGTCGCTGTCTCTGTCTCTGTCTCTGTCTATGCATCTGTCTCTGTCTCTGTCTCGGTGTTTGTCTCCGTCTCTGTCTCTGTCTCTGCCTCTGTCTCTCTCTGTCTCTGTCTCTGTCGCTGTCTCTGTCTCTGTCTGTATCTCTGTCTCTGTCTCCGTCCCTGTCTCTGCCTCTGCCTCTGCCTCTGTCTCTGTCTCTGTCGCTGTCTCTCCCTCTGTCCCTGCCTCCGTCTCTGTCCCTGGCTCTGTCTCTGCCTCTGTCTCCGTCTCTGTCTCTGTCTCGGTCTTTGTATCCGTCTCTGTCTCTGTCTCTGTTTCTGTCTCTGCCTCTGTCTCTGTCTCTGTCTCTGTCTCTGTCTCTGTCTCTGTCTCTGTCTCTGTCTCTGTCTCGGTCTCTGTCTCTGTCTCTGTCTCTGTCTCTGTCTCTGTCTCTGTCTCTGTCTCTGTCTCTGTCGCTGTCTCTGCCTCTGTCTCTGTCTCTGTCTCTGTCTCTGTCTATGTCGCTGTCCCTCCCTCTGTCTCTGTCTCCGTATCAGCCTCTGTCTCTGTCTCTGTGTCTATCTCTGCCTCTGACTACGTCGCTGTCCCTGTCTATGTCTCTGTCTCTGTCTCTGTCTCCGTCTGCGTCTCTGTCTCTGTCTCCGTCTCTGTCTCTGTCTCTGGCTATCTCTCTGTCTCTGTCTCTGTCTGTGTCTCTGTCTCTGTCTCCGTCTCTGTCTCTGCCGCTGTCTCTGTCTCTGTCTCTGTCTCTGTTTCTGTCTCTGTCTCTGTCTCTGTCTCTGTCTCTGTCTGTGTCTCTGTCTCCGTCTCTGTCTCTGTCTCTGTCTCTGTCTCTGTCGCTCTCTCTCCCTCCGTCTCTGTCTCTGTCTCTGTCCCTGGCTCCGTATCTGCCTCTGTCTCCGTCGCTGACACTGTCTCTGTCTCTATCTCCGTCTCTGTCTCTGTCTCTGTCTCTGTCTCTGTCTCTGTCTCTGTCTCTGTCTCTGTCTGTGTCTCTGTCTCTGTCTCCGTCTCTGTCTCTGCCGCTGTCTCTGTCTCTATCTCTGTCTCTGTCTCTGTCTCTGTCTCTGTCTCTGTCTCTGTCTCTGTCTCTGTCTCTGTCTCTGTCTCTGTCGCTGTCTCTCCCTCTGCCTCTGTCTCCGTCTCAGTCTCTGTCTCTGTCTCTGTCTCTGTCTCTGTCTCTGTCTCTGTCTCTGTCTCTGTCTCTGTCTCTATCTCTGTCTATGTCGCTGTGTCTCCCTCTGTCTCTGTCTCTGTCTCTGTCCCTGGCTCTGTCTCTGCCTCTGTCTCTGCCTCTGTCTTCGTCTCTGTCTCTGTCTCGGTCTTTGTCTCCGTCTCTGTCTCTGTCTGTGTCTCTGTCTCTGCCTCTGTCTCTGTCCCCGTATCTGTCCCTGTCTCTGTTTCTGTCTCTGTCTCTGTCTCTGTCTGTGTCTCTGTCTCTGTCTGTGCCTCTGCCTCTGTCTCGGTCTTTGTCTCCGTCTCTGTCTCTGTCTCTGTCTCTGTCTCTCTCTGAGACTCTGCCTCTGTCTCTGACACTGTCTCTGTCTCTGTCTCTGTCTCTGTCTCTGTCTCTGTCTCTGTCTCTGTCTCTGTCTATGCCGCTGTCTCTCCCTCCGTCTCTGTCTCCGTATCAGCCTCTGTCTCTGTCTCTGTGTCTATCTCTGCCTCTGACTCTGTCGCTGTCCCTGTCTATGTCTCTGTCTCTGTCTCTGTCTCCGTCTGCGTCTCTGTCTCTGTCTCCGTCTCTGTCTCTGCCTCTGGCTCTCTCTCTGTCTCTGTCTCTGTCTGTGTCTCTGTCTCTCCCTCTGTCTCTGTCTCCGTCTCCGTCCCTGGCTCTGTCTTTGCCTCCGTCTCCGTCTCTGTCTCTGTCTCGGTCTTTGTCTGTGTCTCTGTCTTCGTCTCTGTCTCTGCCGCTGTGTCTGTCTCTGTCTCAGTCTCTGTCTCTGTCTCTGTCTCCGTCTCTGTCTCTACCTCTGTCTCTGTCTCTGTCTCTGTCTCTGTCTCTGTCGCTGTCTCTCCCTCTGTCTCTGTCTCCGTCGCAGTCTCTGTCTCTGTCTCTGTGTCAATCTCTGCCTCTGTCTCTGTCTCTGTCGCTGTCTCAGTCTGAGTCCCTGGCTCTGTCTCTGCCTCTGTCTCCGTCTCTGTCTCTGTCTCGGTCTTTGTCTCCGTCTCTGTCTCTGTCTCTGTCTCTGTCTCTGTCTCTGTCTCTGTCTCTGTCTCTGTCTCTGTCTCTGTCTCTGTCTCTGTCTCTGTCTCTGTCTCTGTCTTTGTGTCCGTCTCTGTCTCTGCCGCTGTCTCTGTCTCAGTCTGAGTCCCGGGCTGTGTCTCTGCCTCTGTCTCCGTCTCTGTCTCTTTCTCGGTCTTTGTCTCCGTCTCTGTCTCTGTCTCTGTCTCTGTCTCTGTCTCTGTCTCTGCCTCTGTCTCTGCCCCGTCCCTCTCCCTGCCCCTGTCGCTGTCTCTGTCTCCGTCTCTGTCTCTGTCTCTGTCTCTGTCTCTTTCTCTGACTCTGTCTCAGTCTCTGTCTCTGTCTCTGTCTCTGTCTCTGTCTCTGTCTCTGTCTCTGTCTCTGTCTCTGTCTCTATCTCTGTCTATGTCGCTGTGTCTCCCTCTGTCTCTGTCTCTGTCTCTGTCCCTGGCTCTGTCTCTGCCTCTGTCTCTGCCTCTGTCTTCGTCTCTGTCTCTGTCTCGGTCTTTGTCTCCGTCTCTGTCTCTGTCTGTGTCTCTGTCTCTGCCTCTGTCTCTGTCCCCGTATCTGTCCCTGTCTCTGTTTCTGTCTCTGTCTCTGTCTCTGTCTGTGTCTCTGTCTCTGTCTGTGCCTCTGCCTCTGTCTCGGTCTTTGTCTCCGTCTCTGTCTCTGTCTCTGTCTCTGTCTCTCTCTGAGACTCTGCCTCTGTCTCTGACACTGTCTCTGTCTCTGTCTCTGTCTCTGTCTCTGTCTCTGTCTCTGTCTCTGTCTCTGTCTATGCCGCTGTCTCTCCCTCTGTCTCTGTCTCCGTATCAGCCTCTGTCTCTGTCTCTGTGTCTATCTCTGCCTCTGACTCTGTCGCTGTCCCTGTCTATGTCTCTGTCTCTGTCTCTGTCTCCGTCTGCGTCTCTGTCTCTGTCTCCGTCTCTGTCTCTGCCTCTGGCTCTCTCTCTGTCTCTGTCTCTGTCTGTGTCTCTGTCTCTCCCTCTGTCTCTGTCTCCGTCTCCGTCCCTGGCTCTGTCTTTGCCTCCGTCTCCGTCTCTGTCTCTGTCTCGGTCTTTGTCTGTGTCTCTGTCTTCGTCTCTGTCTCTGCCGCTGTGTCTGTCTCTGTCTCAGTCTCTGTCTCTGTCTCTGTCTCCGTCTCTGTCTCTACCTCTGTCTCTGTCTCTGTCTCTGTCTCTGTCTCTGTCGCTGTCTCTCCCTCTGTCTCTGTCTCCGTCGCAGTCTCTGTCTCTGTCTCTGTGTCAATCTCTGCCTCTGTCTCTGTCTCTGTCGCTGTCTCAGTCTGAGTCCCTGGCTCTGTCTCTGCCTCTGTCTCCGTCTCTGTCTCTGTCTCGGTCTTTGTCTCCGTCTCTGTCTCTGTCTCTGTCTCTGTCTCTGTCTCTGTCTCTGTCTCTGTCTCTGTCTCTGTCTCTGTCTCTGTCTCTGTCTCTGTCTCTGTCTCTGTCTCTGTCTTTGTGTCCGTCTCTGTCTCTGCCGCTGTCTCTGTCTCAGTCTGAGTCCCGGGCTCTGTCTCTGCCTCTGTCTCCGTCTCTGTCTCTTTCTCGGTCTTTGTCTCCGTCTCTGTCTCTGTCTCTGTCTCTGTCTCTGTCTCTGCCTCTGTCTCTGCCCCGTCCCTCTCCCTGCCCCTGTCGCTGTCTCTGTCTCCGTCTCTGTCTCTGTCTCTGTCTCTGTCTCTTTCTCTGACTCTGTCTCTGTCTCTGTCTCTGTCTCTGTCTCTGCCTCTGTCTCTGTCTCTGTCTCTGTCTCTGTCTCTGTCTCTGTCTCTGTCTCTGTCTCTGTCTCTGTCTCTGTCTCTGTCTCTGTCTCTGTCTCTGTCTCTGCCTTTGTGTCCGTTTCTGTCTCTGCCGCTGTCTCTGTCTCTGCTTCTGCCTCTGCCTCTGCCTCTGTCTCTGTCTCTGTCGCTGTCTCTCCCTCTGTCCCTGTCTCCGTCTCTGTCCCTGGCTCTGTCTCTGCCTCTGTCTCCGTCTCTGTCTCTGTCTCGGTCTTTGTCTCCGTCTCTGTCTCTGTCTCTGTCTCTGTCTCTGTCTGTGTCTCTGTCTCTGTCTGTGCCTCTGCCTCTGTCTCGGTCTTTGTCTCCGTCTCTGTCTCTGTCTCTGTCTCTGTCTCTCTCTGAGACTCTGCCTCTGTCTCTGACTCTGTCTCTGTCTCTGTCTCTGTCTCTGTCTCTGTCTCTGTCTCTGTCTCTGTCTCTGTCTCTGTCTCTGTCTCTGTCTCTGTCTATGTCGCTGTCTCTCCCTCTGTCTCTGTCTCCGTATCAGCCTCTGTCTCTGTCTCTGTGTCTATCTCTGCTTCTGACTCTGTCGCTGTCCCTGTCTATGTCTCTGTCTCTGTCTCTGTCTCCGTCTGCGTCTCTGTCTCTGTCTCCGTCTCTGTCTCTGTCTCTGGCTCTCTCTCTGTCTCTGTCTCTGTCTGTGTCTCTGTCTCTGTCTCCGTCTCTGTCTCTGTCTCTGTCTCTGTTTCTGTCCCTGCCTCTGTCGCTGTCTCTCCCTCTGTCTCTATCTCCGTCTCTGTCCCTGGCTCTGTCTTTGCCTCCGTCTCCGTCTCTGTCTCTGTCTCGGTCTTTGTCTGTGTCTCTGTCTTCGTCTCTGTCTCTGCCGCTCTGTCTGTCTCTGTCTCAGTCTCTGTCTCTGTCTCTGTCTCCGTCTCTGTCTCTATCTCTGTCTCTGTCTCTGTCTCTGTCTCTGTCTCTGTCTCTGTCTCTGTCTCTGTCTCTGTCTCTGTCTCCGTCTCTGTCTCTATCTCTGTCTCTGTCTCTGTCTCTGTCTCTGTCTCTGTCTCTGTCGCTGTCTCTCCCTCTGTCTCTGTCTCCGTCGCAGTCTCTGTCTCTGTCTCTGTGTCAATCTCTGCCTCTGTCTCTGCCTCTGTCGCTGTCTCTCCCTCTGCCCTGTCTCCGTCTTTGTCTCTGGCTCTGGCTCTGTCTCTGCCTCTGTCTCCGTCTCTGTGTCTGTGTCGGTCTTTGTCTCCGTCTCTGGCTCTGTCTCTGCCTCTGTCTCCGTCTCTGTCTCTGTCTCGGTCTTTGTCTCCGTCTCTGTCTCTGTCTCTGTCTCCGTCTGCGTCTCTGTCTCTGCCTCTGTCTCTGTCCCCGTATCTGTCTCTGTCTCTGTTTCTGTCTCTGCCTCTGTCTCTGTCTCTGCCTCTGTCTCTGCCCCGTCCCTCCCCTGGCCCTGTCTCTGTCTCCGTCTCTGTCCCTGGCTCTGTCTCTGCCTCTGTCTCCGTCTCTGTCTCTGTCTCGGTCTTTGTATCCGTCTCTGTCTCTGTCTCTGTTTCAGTCTCTGCCTCTGTCTCTGTCTCTGTCTCTGTCTCTGTCTCTGTCTCTGTCTCTGTCTCTGTCTCTGTCTCTGTCTCTGTCTCTGTCTCTGTCTCTGTCTCTGTCTCTGTCTCTGTCTCTGTCTCTGTCTCTGTCTCTGTCTCTGTCTCTGTTTCTGCCTCTGCCTCTAACTCTGCCTCTGTCTCTGTCTCTGTCGCTGTCTCTCCCTCTGTCCCTGTCTCCGTCTCTGTCCCTGGCTCTGTCTCTGCCTCTGTCTCCGTCTCTGTCTCTGTCTCGGTCTTTGTCTCCGTCTCTGTCTCTGTCTCTGTCTCTGTCTCTGTCTCTGTCTCTGTCTCTGTCTCTGTCTCTGTCTCTGTCACTGTCTCTGTCTCTGTCTTTGTGTCCGTCTCTGTCTCTGCCGCTGTCTCTGTCTCAGTCTGAGTCCCGGGCTCTGTCTCTGCCTCTGTCTCCGTCTCTGTCTCTTTCTCGGTCTTTGTCTCCGTCTCTGTCTCTGTCTCTGTCTCTGTCTCTGTCTCTGCCTCTGTCTCTGCCCCGTCCCTCTCCCTACCCCTGTCGCTGTCTCTGTCTCCGTCTCTGTCTCTGTCTCTGTCTCTGTCTCTGTCTCTGACTCTGTCTCTGTCTCTGTCTCTGTCTCTGTCTCTGTCTCTGTCTCTGTCTCTGTCTCTGTCTCTGTCTGTGCCTCTGCCTCTGTCTCTGTCTCTGGGTCTGTCACTGTCTCTCACTCTGTTTCTGTCTCCGTCTCTCTCCCTAGCTCTGTCTCTGTCTCTGTCTCTGTCTCTGTCTCTGCCTCTGTCTCTGTCTCTGTTACTGTTTCTGCCTCTGTCTCTGTCTCTGCCTCTGTCTCTGCCCCGTCCCTCTCCCTGGCCCTGTCGCTGTCTCCGTCTCCGACTCTGTCTATGCATCTGTCTCTGTCTCTGTCTCTGTCTCTGTCTCTGTCTCTGTCTCTGTCTCTGTCTCTGTCTCTGTCTCTGTCTCTGTCTCTGTCTCTGTCTCTGTCTCTGCTTCTGCCTCTGCCTCTGCCTCTGTCTCTGTCTCTGTCGCTGTCTCTCCCTCTGTCCCTGTCTCCGTCTCTGTCCCTGGCTCTGTCTCTGCCTCTGTCTCCGTTTCTGTCTCTGTCTCGGTCTTTGTCTCCGTCTCTGTCTCTGTCTCTGTCTCTGTCTCTGTCTCTGTCTCTGTCTCTGTCTCTGTCTCTGTCTCTGTCTCTGACTCTGTCTCTGTCCCTGGCTCTGTGTCTGCCTCTGTCTCCGTCACTGTCTCTGTCTCGGTCTTTGTCTCCGTCTCTGTCTCCGTCTCTGTCTCTGTCTCTGTCTCTATCTCTATCTCTGTCTCTGTCTCTGTCGCTGTCTCACCCTATGTCTCTGTCTCTGTCTCTGCCTCTGTCTCTGTCTCTGTCTCTGACTCTGTCTCTGTCTCTGTCTCTGTCTCTGTCTCTGTCTCTGCCTCTGTCTCTGTCTCTGTTACTGTTTCTGCCTCTGTCTCTGTCTCTGCCTCTGTCTCTGCCCCGTCCCTCTCCCTGGCCCTGTCGCTGTCTCCGTCTCCGATTCTGTCTATGCATCTGTCTCTGTCTCTGTCTCTGTCTCTGTCTCTGTCTCTGTCTCTGTCTCTGTCTCTGTCTCTGTCTCTGTCTCTGTCTCTGTCTCTGCTTCTGCCTCTGCCTCTGCCTCTGCCTCTGTCTCTGTCTCTGTCGCTGTCTCTCCCTCTGTCCCTGTCTCCGTCTCTGTCCCTGGCTCTGTCTCTGCCTCTGTCTCCGTCTCTGTCTCTGTCTCGGTCTTTGTCTCCGTCTCTGTCTCTGTCTCTGTCTCTGTCTCTGTCTCTGTCTCTGTCTCTGTCTCTGTCTCTGTCTCTGTCTCTGTCTCTGTCTCTGTCTCTGCCTCTGTCTCTGTCTCTGTCTCTGTCTCTGTCTCTGTCTCTGTCTCTGTCTCTGTCTCTGTCTCTGTCTCTGTCTCTGTCTCTGTCTCTGTCTCTGTCTCTGTCTCTGTCTCTGTCTCTGTCTCTGTCTCTGTCTCTGCCTTTGTGTCCGTTTCTGTCTCTGCCGCTGTCTCTGTCTCTGCTTCTGCCCCTGCCTCTGCCTCTGTCTCTGTCTCTGTCGCTGTCTCTCCCTCTGTCCCTGTCTCCGTCTCTGTCCCTGGCTCTGTCTCTGCCTCTGTCTCCGTCTCTGTCTCTGTCTCGGTCTTTGTCTCCGTCTCTGTCTCTGTCTCTGTCTCTGTCTCTGTCTCTGTCTCTGGCTATCTCTCTGTCTCTGTCTCTGTCTGTGTCTCTGTCTCTGTCTCCGTCTCTGTCTCTGCCGCTGTCTCTGTCTCTGTCTCTGCCTCTGTCTCTGTCCCCGTATCTGTCCCTGTCTCTGTTTCTGTCTCTGTCTCTGTCTCTGTCTGTGTCTCTGTCTCTGTCTGTGCCTCTGCCTCTGTCTCGGTCTTTGTCTCCGTCTCTGTCTCTGTCTCTGTCTCTGTCTCTCTCTGAGACTCTGCCTCTGTCTCTGACTCTGTCTCTGTCTCTGTCTCTGTCTCTGTCTCTGTCTGTGTCTCTGTCTCTGTCTCTGTCTCTGTCTCTGTCTCTGTCTCTGTCTCGGTCTTTGTCTCCGTCTCTGTCTCTGTCTCTGTCTCTCTCTGAGACTCTGCCTCTGTCTCTGACTCTGTCTCCGTCTCTGTCTCTGCCGCTGTCTCTGTCTCTGTCTCTGTCTCTGTCTCTGCCTCTGTCTTCGTCTCTGTCTCTGTCTCGGTCTTTGTCTCCGTCTCTGTCTCTGTCCCTGTCTCTGTCTCTGCCTCTGTCTCTGTCCCCGTATCTGTCCCTGTCTCTGTTTCTGTCTCTGTCTCTGTCTCTGTCTGTGTCTCTGTCTCTGTCTGTGCCTCTGCCTCTGTCTCGGTCTTTGTCTCCGTCTCTGTCTCTGTCTCTGTCTCTGTCTCTGTCTCTGTCTATGTCGCTGTCTCTCCCTCTGTCTCTGTCTCCGTATCAGCCTCTGTCTCTGTCTCTGTGTCTATCTCTGCCTCTGACTCTGTCGCTGTCCCTGTCTATGTCTCTGTCTCTGTCTCTGTCTCCGTCTGCGTCTCTGTCTCTGTCTCCGTCTCTGTCTCTGTCTCTGGCTCTCTCTCTGTCTCTGTCTCTGTCTGTGTCTCTGTCTCTGTCTCCGTCTCTGTCTCTGTCTCTGTCTCTGTTTCTGTCCCTGCCTCTGTCGCTGTCTCTCCCTCTGTCTCTATCTCCGTCTCTGTCCCTGGCTCTGTCTTTGCCTCCGTCTCCGTCTCTGTCTCTGTCTCGGTCTTTGTCTGTGTCTCTGTCTTCGTCTCTGTCTCTGCCGCTCTGTCTGTCTCTGTCTCAGTCTCTGTCTCTGTCTCTGTCTCCGTCTCTGTCTCTATCTCTGTCTCTGTCTCTGTCTCTGTCTCTGTCTCTGTCTCTGTCGCTGTCTCTCCCTCTGTCTCTGTCTCCGTCGCAGTCTCTGTCTCTGTCTCTGTGTCAATCTCTGCCTCTGTCTCTGTCTCTGTCGCTGTCTCTCCCTCTGCCCTGTCTTCGTCTTTGTCTCTGGCTCTGGCTCTGTCTCTGCCTCTGTCTCCGTCTCTGTGTCTGTGTCGGTCTTTGTCTCCGTCTCTGGCTCTGTCTCTGCCTCTGTCTCCGTCTCTGTCTCTGTCTCGGTCTTTGTCTCCGTCTCTGTCTCTGTCTCTGTCTCCGTCTGCGTCTCTGTCTCTGTCTCCGTCTCTGTCTCTGTCTCTGGCTCTCTCTCTGTCTCTGTCTCTGTCTGTGTCTCTGTCTCTGTCTCTGTCTCTGTCTCTGTCTCTGTCTCTGTCTCTGTCTCTGTCTCTGTCTCTGTCTCTGTCTCTGTCTCTGTCTCTGTCTCTGTCTCTGTCTCCGTCTGCGTCTCTGTCTCTGCCTCTGTCTCTGTCCCCGTATCTGTCTCTGTCTCTGTTTCTGTCTCTGCCTCTGTCTCTGTCTCTGCCTCTGTCTCTGCCCCGTCCCTCCCCTGGCCCTGTCTCTGTCTCCGTCTCTGTCCCTGGCTCTGTCTCTGCCTCTGTCTCCGTCTCTGTCTCTGTCTCGGTCTTTGTATCCGTCTCTGTCTCTGTCTCTGTTTCAGTCTCTGCCTCTGTCTCTGTCTCTGTCTCTGTCTCTGTCTCTGTCTCTGTCTCTGCCTCTGTCTCTGTCTCTGTCTCTGTCTCTGTCTCTGTCTCTGTCTCTGTCTCTGTCTCTGTCTCTGTCTCTGTCTCTGTCTCTGTCTCTGTCTCTGTCTCTGTCTCTGTCTCTGTCTCTGTCTCTGTCTCTGTCTCTGTCTCTGTCTCTGTCTCTGTCTCTGTCTCTGTCTCTGTCTCTGTCTCTGTCTCTGTCTCTGTCTCTGTTTATGTCGCTGTCTCCCCCTCTGTCTCTGTCTCTATCTCCGTCTCTGTCTCTGTCTCTGTCTCTGTCCCTGTCTCTGTCTCTGTCTCTGTCTGTGTCTCTGTCTCTGTCTCTGCCTCTGCCTCTACCTCTGTCTCTGTCTCTGTCGCTGTCTCTCCCTCTGTCCCTGTCTCCGTCTCTGTCCCTGGCTCTGTCTCTGCCTCTGTCACCGTCTCTGTCTCTGTCTCGGTCTTTGTCTCCGTCTCTGTCTCTGTCTCTGTCTCTCTTTCTGTCTCTGTCTCTGTCTGTGTCTCTGTCTCTGTCTCCGTCTCTGTCTCTGCCGCTGTCTCCGTCTCTGTCTCAGTCACTGTCCCTGTCTCTGTTTCTGTCTCTGTCTCTGTCTCTGTCTGTGTCTCTGCTTCTGTCTCGGTCTTTGTCTCCGTCTCTGTCTCTGTCTCTGTATCTGTATTTGTCTCTGTCTCTGTCTCTGTCTCTGTCTCTGTCTCTGTCTCTGCCTCTGTCTCTGTCTCTGTCTCTGTCTCTGTATCAGTCTCTGTCTCTGTCTCTGTCTCTGTCTCTGGCTCTGTCTCTGCCTCTGTCTCCGTCTCTGTCTCTGTCTCGGTCTTTGTCTCCGTCTCTGCCTCTGTCTCTGTCTCTGTCTCTGCCTCTGTCTCTGTCCCCGTATCTGTCTCTGTCTCTGTTTCTGTCTCTGCCTCTGTCTCTGTCTCTGTCTGTGTCTCTGCTTCTGTCTCGGTCTTTGTCTCCGTCTCTGCCTCTGTCTCTGTCTCTGTCTCTGCCTCTGTCTCTGTCCCCGTATCTGTCTCTGTCTCTGTTTCTGTCTCTGCCTCTGTCTCTGTCTCTGCCTCTGTCTCTGCCTCGTCACTCTCCCTGGCCCTGTCGCTGTCTCTGTCTCTGTCTCTGTCTATGCATCTGTCTCTGTCTCTGTCTCGGTGTTTGTCTCCGTCTCTGTCTCTGCCGCTGTCTCTGTCTCTGTCTCTGTCTCTGTCTCTGTCTCTGTCTCTGTCTCTGTCTCTGTCTCTGTCTCTGTCTCTGTCTCTGTCTCTGTCTCTGTCTCTGTCTCTGTCTCTGTCTCTGTCGCTGTCTCTCCCTCTGCCTCTGTCTCCGTCTCAGTCTCTGTCTCTGTCTCTGTCTCTGTCTCTGTCTCTGTCTCTGTCTCTGTCTCTGTCTCTGTCTCTGTCTCTATCTCTGTCTATGTCGCTGTGTCTCCCTCTGTCTCTGTCTCTGTCTCTGTCCCTGGCTCTGTCTCTGCCTCTGTCTCTGCCTCTGTCTTCGTCTCTGTCTCTGTCTCGGTCTTTGTCTCCGTCTCTGTCTCTGTCTGTGTCTCTGTCTCTGCCTCTGTCTCTGTCCCCGTATCTGTCCCTGTCTCTGTTTCTGTCTCTGTCTCTGTCTCTGTCTGTGTCTCTGTCTCTGTCTGTGCCTCTGCCTCTGTCTCGGTCTTTGTCTCCGTCTCTGTCTCTGTCTCTGTCTCTGTCTCTCTCTGAGACTCTGCCTCTGTCTCTGACACTGTCTCTGTCTCTGTCTCTGTCTCTGTCTCTGTCTCTGTCTCTGTCTCTGTCTCTGTCTATGCCGCTGTCTCTCCCTCTGTCTCTGTCTCCGTATCAGCCTCTGTCTCTGTCTCTGTGTCTATCTCTGCCTCTGACTCTGTCGCTGTCCCTGTCTATGTCTCTGTCTCTGTCTCTGTCTCCGTCTGCGTCTCTGTCTCTGTCTCCGTCTCTGTCTCTGCCTCTGGCTCTCTCTCTGTCTCTGTCTCTGTCTGTGTCTCTGTCTCTCCCTCTGTCTCTGTCTCCGTCTCCGTCCCTGGCTCTGTCTTTGCCTCCGTCTCCGTCTCTGTCTCTGTCTCGGTCTTTGTCTGTGTCTCTGTCTTCGTCTCTGTCTCTGCCGCTGTGTCTGTCTCTGTCTCAGTCTCTGTCTCTGTCTCTGTCTCCGTCTCTGTCTCTACCTCTGTCTCTGTCTCTGTCTCTGTCTCTGTCTCTGTCTCTGTCGCTGTCTCTCCCTCTGTCTCTGTCTCCGTCGCAGTCTCTGTCTCTGTCTCTGTGTCAATCTCTGCCTCTGTCTCTGTCTCTGTCGCTGTCTCAGTCTGAGTCCCTGGCTCTGTCTCTGCCTCTGTCACCGTCTCTGTCTCTGTTTCGGTCTTTGTCTCCGTCTCTGTCTCTGTCTCTGTCTCTGTCTCTGTCTCTGTCTCTGTCTCTGTCTCTGTCTCTGTCTCTGTCTCTGTCTCTGTCTCTGTCTCTGTCTCTGTCTCTGTCTCTGTCTCTGTCTCTGTCTTTGTGTCCGTCTCTGTCTCTGCCGCTGTCTCTGTCTCAGTCTGAGTCCCGGGCTCTGTCTCTGCCTCTGTCTCCGTCTCTGTCTCTTTCTCGGTCTTTGTCTCCGTCTCTGTCTCTGTCTCTGTCTCTGTCTCTGTCTCTGCCTCTGTCTCTGCCCCGTCCCTCTCCCTGCCCCTGTCGCTGTCTCTGTCTCCGTCTCTGTCTCTGTCTCTGTCTCTGTCTCTTTCTCTGACTCTGTCTCTGTCTCTGTCTCTGTCTCTGTCTCTGTCTCTGCCTCTGTCTCTGTCTCTGTCTCTGTCTCTGTCTCTGTCTCTGTCTCTGTCTCTGTCTCTGTCTCTGTCTCTGTCTCTGTCTCTGTCTCTGTCTCTGTCTCTGTCTCTGCCTTTGTGTCCGTTTCTGTCTCTGCCGCTGTCTCTGTCTCTGCTTCTGCCTCTGCCTCTGCCTCTGTCTCTGTCTCTGTCGCTGTCTCTTCCTCTGTCCCTGTCTCCGTCTCTGTCCCTGGCTCTGTCTCTGCCTCTGTCTCCGTCTCTGTCTCTGTCTCGGTCTTTGTCTCCGTCTCTGTCTCTGTCTCTGTCTCTGTCTCTGTCTGTGTCTCTGTCTCTGTCTGTGCCTCTGCCTCTGTCTCGGTCTTTGTCTCCGTCTCTGTCTCTGTCTCTGTCTCTGTCTCTCTCTGAGACTCTGCCTCTGTCTCTGACTCTGTCTCTGTCTCTGTCTCTGTCTCTGTCTCTGTCTCTGTCTCTGTCTCTGTCTCTGTCTCTGTCTCTGTCTCTGTCTCTGTCTATGTCGCTGTCTCTCCCTCTGTCTCTGTCTCCGTATCAGCCTCTGTCTCTGTCTCTGTGTCTATCTCTGCCTCTGACTCTGTCGCTGTCTCTGTCTATGTCTCTGTCTCTGTCTCTGTCTCCGTCTGCGTCTCTGTCTCTGTCTCCGTCTCTGTCTCTGTCTCTGGCTCTCTCTCTGTCTCTGTCTCTGTCTGTGTCTCTGTCTCTGTCTCCGTCTCTGTCTCTGTCTCTGTCTCTGTTTCTGTCCCTGCCTCTGTCGCTGTCTCTCCCTCTGTCTCTATCTCCGTCTCTGTCCCTGGCTCTGTCTTTGCCTCCGTCTCCGTCTCTGTCTCTGTCTCGGTCTTTGTCTGTGTCTCTGTCTTCGTCTCTGTCTCTGCCGCTCTGTCTGTCTCTGTCTCAGTCTCTGTCTCTGTCTCTGTCTCCGTCTCTGTCTCTATCTCTGTCTCTGTCTCTGTCTCTGTCTCTGTCTCTGTCTCTGTCTCTGTCTCTGTCGCTGTCTCTCCCTCTGTCTCTGTCTCCGTCGCAGTCTCTGTCTCTGTCTCTGTCTCTGTGTCAATCTCTGCCTCTGTCTCTGTCTCTGTCGCTGTCTCTCCCTCTGCCCTGTCTCCGTCTTTGTCTCTGGCTCTGGCTCTGTCTCTGCCTCTGTCTCCGTCTCTGTGTCTGTGTCGGTCTTTGTCTCCGTCTCTGGCTCTGTCTCTGTCTCCGTCTGCGTCTCTGTCTCTGTCTCCGTCTCTGTCTCTGTCTCTGGCTCTCTCTCTGTCTCTGTCTCTGTCTCTGTCTCTGTCTCTGTCTCTGCCTCTGTCTCTGTCTCTGTCTCTGTCTCTGTCTCTGTCTGTGTCTCTGTCTCTGTCTGTGCCTCTGCCTCTGTCTCGGTCTTTGTCTCCGTCTCTGTCTCTGTCTCTGTCTCTGTCTCTCTCTGAGACTCTGCCTCTGTCTCTGACTCTGTCTCTGTCTCTGTCTCCGTCTCTGTCTCTGTCTCGGTCTTTGTCTCCGTCTCTGTCTCTGTCTCTGTCTCCGTCTGCGTCTCTGTCTCTGTCTCCGTCTCTGTCTCTGTCTCTGGCTCTCTCTCTGTCTCTGTCTCTGTCTGTGTCTCTGTCTCTGTCTCTGTCTCTGTCTCTGTCTCTGTCTCTGTCTCTGTCTCCGTCTCTGTCTCTATCTCTGTCTCTGTCTCTGTCTCTGTCTCTGTCTCTGTCTCTGTCGCTGTCTCTCCCTCTGTCTCTGTCTCCGTCGCAGTCTCTGTCTCTGTCTCTGTGTCAATCTCTGCCTCTGTCTCTGCCTCTGTCGCTGTCTCTCCCTCTGCCCTGTCTCCGTCTCTGTCTCTGTCTCTGTCTCTGCCTCTGTCTCTGTCTCTGTCTCTGTCTCTGTCTCTGTCTGTGTCTCTGTCTCTGTCTGTGCCTCTGCCTCTGTCTCGGTCTTTGTCTCCGTCTCTGTCTCTGTCTCTGTCTCTGTCTCTCTCTGAGACTCTGCCTCTGTCTCTGACTCTGTCTCTGTCTCTGTCTCCGTCTCTGTCTCTGTCTCGGTCTTTGTCTCCGTCTCTGTCTCTGTCTCTGTCTCCGTCTGCGTCTCTGTCTCTGTCTCCGTCTCTGTCTCTGTCTCTGGCTCTCTCTCTGTCTCTGTCTCTGACTGTGTCTCTGTCTCTGTCTCTGTCTCTGTCTCTGTCTCTGTCTCTGTCTCTGTCTCTGTCTCCGTCTCTGTCTCTATCTCTGTCTCTGTCTCTGTCTCTGTCTCTGTCTCTGTCTCTGTCTCTGTCTCTGTCGCTGTCTCTCCCTCTGTCTCTGTCTCCGTCGCAGTCTCTGTCTCTGTCTCTGTGTCAATCTCTGCCTCTGTCTCTGCCTCTGTCGCTGTCTCTCCCTCTGCCCTGTCTCCGTCTTTGTCTCTGGCTCTGGCTCTGTCTCTGCCTCTGTCTCCGTCTCTGTGTCTGTGTCGGTCTTTGTCTCCGTCTCTGGCTCTGTCTCTGCCTCTGTCTCCGTCTCTGTCTCTGTCTCGGTCTTTGTCTCCGTCTCTGTCTCTGTCTCTGTCTCCGTCTGCGTCTCTGTCTCTGCCTCTGTCTCTGTCCCCGTATCTGTCTCTGTCTCTGTTTCTGTCTCTGCCTCTGTCTCTGTCTCTGCCTCTGTCTCTGCCCCGTCCCTCCCCTGGCCCTGTCTCTGTCTCCGTCTCTGTCCCTGGCTCTGTCTCTGCCTCTGTCTCCGTCTCTGTCTCTGTCTCGGTCTTTGTATCCGTCTCTGTCTCTGTCTCTGTTTCAGTCTCTGCCTCTGTCTCTGTCTCTGTCTCTGTCTCTGTCTCTGTCTCTGTCTCTGTCTCTGTCTCTGTCTCTGTCTCTGTCTCTGTCTCTGTCTCTGTCTCTGTCTCTGTCTCTGTCTCTGTCTCTGTCTCTGTCTCTGTCTCTGTCTCTGTCTCTGTCTCTGTTTATGTCGCTGTCTCCCCCTCTGTCTCTGTCTCTATCTCCGTCTCTGTCTCTGTCTCTGTCTCTGTCCCTGTCTCTGTCTCTGTCTCTGTCTGTGTCTCTGTCTCTGTCTCTGCCTCTGCCTCTACCTCTGTCTCTGTCTCTGTCGCTGTCTCTCCCTCTGTCCCTGTCTCCGTCTCTGCCCTGGCTCTGTCTCTGCCTCTGTCACCGTCTCTGTCTCTGTCTCGGTCTTTGTCTCCGTCTCTGTCTCTGTCTCTGTCCCCCTTTCTGTCTCTGTCTCTGTCTGTGTCTCTGTCTCTGTCTCCGTCTCTGTCTCTGCCGCTGTCTCCGTCTCTGTCTCAGTCTCTGTCCCTGTCTCTGTTTCTGTCTCCGTCTCTGTCCCTGGCTCTGTCTCTGCCTCTGTCACCGTCTCTGTCTCTGTCTCGGTCTTTGTCTCTGCCTCTGTCTCTGTCTCTGTCTCTGTCTGTGTCTCTGTCTCTGTCTCTGCCTCTGCCTCTGCCTCTGTCTCTGTCTCTGTCGCTGTCTCTCCCTCTGTCCCTGTCTCCGTCTCTGTCCCTGGCTCTGTCTCTGCCTCTGTCTCCGTCTCTGTCTCTGTCTCGGTCTTTGTCTCCGTCTCTGTCTCTGTCTCTGTCTCTCCCTCTGTCTCTGTCTCTGTCTGTGCCTCTGTCTCTGTCTCCGTCTCTGTCTCAGTCTCTGTCCCTGTCTCTGTTTCTGTCTCCGTCTCTGTCCCTGGCTCTGTCTCTGCCTCTGTCACCGTCTCTGTCTCTGTCTCGGTCTTTGTCTCTGCCTCTGTCTCTGTCTCTGTCACTGTCTCTCCCTCTGTCACTGTCTCTATCTCTGTCCCTGGCTCTGTCTCTGCCTCTGTCTCTGTTTCTGTCTCTGTCTCTGTCTCTGTCTGTGTCTCTGCTTCTGTCTCGGTCTTTGTATCCGTCTCTGTCTCTGTCTCTGTATCAGTCTCTGTCTCTGTCTCTGTCTCTGTCTCTGGCTCTGTCTCTGCCTCTGTCTCCGTCTCTGTCTCTGTCTCGGTCTTTGTCTCCGTCTCTGCCTCTGTCTCTGTCTCTGTCTCTGCCTCTGTCTCTGTCCCCGTATCTGTCTCTGTCTCTGTTTCTGTCTCTGCCTCTGTCTCTGTCTCTGCCTCTGTCTCTGCCTCGTCACTCTCCCTGGCCCTGTCGCTGTCTCTGTCTCTGTCTCTGTCTATGCATCTGTCTCTGTCTCTGTCTCGGTGTTTGTCTCCGTCTCTGTCTCTGTCTCTGCCTCTGTCTCTCTCTGTCTCTGTCTCTGTCGCTGTCTCTGTCTCTGTCTGTATCTCTGTCTCTGTCTCCGTCCCTGTCTCTGCCTCTGCCTCTGCCTCTGTCTCTGTCTCTGTCGCTGTCTCTCCCTCTGTCCCTGCCTCCGTCTCTGTCCCTGGCTCTGTCTCTGCCTCTGTCTCCGTCTCTGTCTCTGTCTCGGTCTTTGTATCCGTCTCTGTCTCTGTCTCTGTTTCTGTCTCTGCCTCTGTCTCTGTCTCTGTCTCTGTCTCTGTCTCTGTCTCTGTCTCTGTCTCTGTCTCTGTCTCTGTCTCTGTCTTTGTCTCTGTCTTTGTCTCTGTCTCTGTCTCTGTCTCTGTCGCTGTCTCTGCCTCTGTCTCTGTCTCTGTCTCTGTCTCTGTCTATGTCGCTGTCCCTCCCTCTGTCTCTGTCTCCGTATCAGCCTCTGTCTCTGTCTCTGTGTCTATCTCTGCCTCTGACTACGTCGCTGTCCCTGTCTATGTCTCTGTCTCTGTCTCTGTCTCCGTCTGCGTCTCTGTCTCTGTCTCCGTCTCTGTCTCTGTCTCTGGCTATCACTCTGTCTCTGTCTCTGTCTGTGTCTCTGTCTCTGTCTCCGTCTCTGTCTCTGCCGCTGTCTCTGTCTCTGTCTCTGTCTCTGTTTCTGTCTCTGTCTCTGTCTCTGTCTCTGTCTCTGTCTCTGTCTGTGTCTCTGTCTCCGTCTCTGTCTCTGTCTCTGTCTCTGTCTCTGTCGCTCTCTCTCCCTCCGTCTCTGTCTCTGTCTCTGTCCCTGGCTCCGTATCTGCCTCTGTCTCCGTCGCTGACACTGTCTCTGTCTCTATCTCCGTCTCTGTCTCTGTCTCTGTCTCTGTCTCTGTCTCTGTCTCTGTCTGTGTCTCTGTCTCTGTCTCCGTCTCTGTCTCTGCCGCTGTCTCTGTCTCTGTCTCTGTCTCTGTCTCTGTCTCTGTCTCTGTCTCTGTCTCTGTCTCTGTCTCTGTCTCTGTCTCTGTCTCTGTCTCTGTCTCTGTCTCTGTCTCTGTCGCTGTCTCTCCCTCTGCCTCTGTCTCCGTCTCAGTCTCTGTCTCTGTCTCTGTCTCTGTCTCTGTCTCTGTCTCTGTCTCTGTCTCTGTCTCTGTCTCTATCTCTGTCTATGTCGCTGTGTCTCCCTCTGTCTCTGTCTCTGTCTCTGTCCCTGGCTCTGTCTCTGCCTCTGTCTCTGCCTCTGTCTTCGTCTCTGTCTCTGTCTCGGTCTTTGTCTCCGTCTCTGTCTCGGTCTGTGTCTCTGTCTCTGCCTCTGTCTCTGTCCCCGTATCTGTCCCTGTCTCTGTTTCTGTCTCTGTCTCTGTCTCTGTCTGTGTCTCTGTCTCTGTCTGTGCCTCTGCCTCTGTCTCGGTCTTTGTCTCCGTCTCTGTCTCTGTCTCTGTCTCTGTCTCTCTCTGAGACTCTGCCTCTGTCTCTGACACTGTCTCTGTCTCTGTCTCTGTCTCTGTCTCTGTCTCTGTCTCTGTCTCTGTCTCTGTCTCTGTCTATGCCGCTGTCTCTCCCTCTGTCTCTGTCTCCGTATCAGCCTCTGTCTCTGTCTCTGTGTCTATCTCTGCCTCTGACTCTGTCGCTGTCCCTGTCTATGTCTCTGTCTCTGTCTCTGTCTCCGTCTGCGTCTCTGTCTCTGTCTCCGTCTCTGTCTCTGTCTCTGGCTCTCTCTCTGTCTCTGTCTCTGTCTGTGTCTCTGTCTCTCCCTCTGTCTCTGTCTCCGTCTCCGTCCCTGGCTCTGTCTTTGCCTCCGTCTCCGTCTCTGTCTCTGTCTCGGTCTTTGTCTGTGTCTCTGTCTTCGTCTCTGTCTCTGCCGCTGTGTCTGTCTCTGTCTCAGTCTCTGTCTCTGTCTCTGTCTCCGTCTCTGTCTCTACCTCTGTCTCTGTCTCTGTCTCTGTCTCTGTCTCTGTCTCTGTCTCTGTCTCTGTCTCTGTCGCTGTCTCTCCCTCTGTCTCTGTCTCCGTCGCAGTCTCTGTCTCTGTCTCTGTGTCAATCTCTGCCTCTGTCTCTGTCTCTGTCGCTGTCTCTCCCTCTGCCCTGTCTCCGTCTCTGTCTCTGGCTCTGGCTCTGTCTCTGCCTCTGTCTCCGTCTCTGTGTCTGTGTCGGTCTTTGTCTCCGTCTCTGTCTCCGTCTCTGGCTCTGTCTCTGCCTCTGTCTCCGTCTCTGTCTCTGTCTCGGTCTTTGTCTCCGTCTCTGTCTCTGTCTCTGTCTCCGTCTGCGTCTCTGTCTCTGTCTCCGTCTCTGTCTCTGTCTCTGGCTCTCTCTCTGTCTCTGTCTCTGTCTGTGTCTCTGTCTCTGTCTCTGTCTCTGTCTCTGTCTCTGTCTCTGTCTCTGTCTCTGTCTCTGTCTCTGTCTCTGTCTCCGTCTGCGTCTCTGTCTCTGCCTCTGTCTCTGTCCCCGTATCTGTCTCTGTCTCTGTTTCTGTCTCTGCCTCTGTCTCTGTCTCTGCCTCTGTCTCTGCCCCGTCCCTCCCCTGGCCCTGTCTCTGTCTCCGTCTCTGTCCCTGGCTCTGTCTCTGCCTCTGTCTCCGTCTCTGTCTCTGTCTCGGTCTTTGTATCCGTCTCTGTCTCTGTCTCTGTTTCAGTCTCTGCCTCTGCCTCTGTCTCTGTCTCTGTCTCTGTCTCTGTCTCTGTCTCTGTCTCTGTCTCTGTCTCTGTCTCTGTCTCTGTCTCTGTCTCTGTCTCTGTCTCTGTCTCTGTCTCTGTCTCTGTCTCTGTCTCTGTCTCTGTCTCTGTCTCTGTCTCTGTCTCTGTCTCTGTTTATGTCGCTGTCTCCCCCTCTGTCTCTGTCTCTATCTCCGTCTCTGTCTCTGTCTCTGTCTCTGTCTCTGTCCCTGTCTCTCTCTGAGACTCTGCCTCTGTCTCTGACTCTGTCTCTGTCTCTGTCTCTGTCTGTGTCTCTGTCTCTGTCTCTGCCTCTGCCTCTACCTCTGTCTCTGTCTCTGTCGCTGTCTCTCCCTCTGTCCCTGTCTCCGTCTCTGTCCCTGGCTCTGTCTCTGCCTCTGTCACCGTCTCTGTCTCCGTCTCGGTCTTTGTCTCCGTCTCTGTCTCTGTCTCTGTCTCTCTCTCTGTCTCTGTCTCTGTCTGTGTCTCTGTCTCTGTCTCCGTCTCTGTCTCTGCCGCTGTCTCCGTCTCTGTCTCAGTCTCTGTCCCTGTCTCTGTTTCTGTCTCCGTCTCTGTCCCTGGCTCTGTCTCTGCCTCTGTCACCGTCTCTGTCTCTGTCTCGGTCTTTGTCTCTGCCTCTGTCTCTGTCTCTGTCACGGTCTCTCCCTCTGTCTCTGTCTCTGTCTCTGTCCCTGGCTCTGTCTCTGCCTCTGTCTCTGTTTCTGTCTCTGTTTCTGTCTCTGTCTGTGTCTCTGCTTCTGTCTCGGTCTTTGTCTCCGTCTCTGTCTCTGTCTCTGTATCTGTATTTGTCTCTGTCTCTGTCTCTGTCTCTGTCTCTGTCTCTGCCTCTGTCTCTGTCTCTGTCTCTGTCTCTGTATCAGTCTCTGTCTCTGTCTCTGTCTCTGTCTCTGTCTCTGTCTCTGGCTCTGTCTCTGCCTCTGTCTCCGTCTCTGTCTCTATCTCGGTCTTTGTCTCCGTCTCTGCCTCTGTCTCTGTCTCTGTCTCTGCCTCTGTCTCTGTCCCCGTATCTGTCTCTGTCTCTGTTTCTGTCTCTGCCTCTGTCTCTGTCTCTGCCTCTGTCTCTGCCTCGTCACTCTCCCTGGCCCTGTCTCTGTCTCTGTCTCTGTCTCTGTCTATGCATCTGTCTCTGTCTCTGTTTCTGCCTCTGCCTCTGCCTCTGTCTCTGTCTCTGTCGCTGTTTCTGCCTCTGTCTCTGTCTCTGTCGCTGTCTCTCCCTCTGTCCCTGTCTCCGTCTCCGTCTCTGGTTCTGTCTCTGCCTCTGTCTCCGTCTCTGTCTCTGTCTCTGTCTCTGTCTCTGTCTCTGTCTCTGTCTCTGTCTCTGTCTCTGTATCTGTCTCTGTATCAGTCTCTGTCTCTGTCTCTGTCTCTGTCTCTGTCTCTGTCTCTGTCTCTGGCTCTGTCTCTGCCTCTGTCTCCGTCTCTGTCTCTATCTCGGTCTTTGTCTCCGTCTCTGCCTCTGTCTCTGTCTCTGTCTCTGCCTCTGTCTCTGTTTCTGTCTCTGTTTCTGTCTCTGTCTGTGTCTCTGCTTCTGTCTCGGTCTTTGTCTCCGTCTCTGTCTCTGTCTCTGTATCTGTATTTGTCTCTGTCTCTGTCTCTGTCTCTGTCTCTGTCTCTGTCCCTGTCTCTGTTTCTGTCTCCGTCTCTGTCCCTGGCTCTGTCTCTGCCTCTGTCACCGTCTCTGTCTCTGTCTCGGTCTTTGTCTCTGCCTCTGTCTCTGTCTCTATCACTGTCTCTCCCTCTGCCTCTGTCTCTCTCTGTCTCTGTCTCTGTCGCTGCCTCTGTCTCTGTCTGTATCTCTGTCTCTGTCTCCGTCTCTGCCTCTGTCTCTGTCTCTGTCTCTGTCTCTGTCTCTGTCGCTGTCTCTCCCTCTGTCCCTGTCTCCGTCTCTGTCCCTGGCTCTGTCTCTGCCTCTGTCTCCGTCTCTGTCTCTGTCTCGGTCTTTGTATCCGTCTCTGTCTCTGTCTCTGTTTCTGTCTCTGCCTCTGTCTCTGTCGCTGTCTCTGTCTCTGTCTCTGTCTCTGTCTCTGTCTCTGTCTCTGTCCCTGTCTCTGTCTCTGCCTCTGTCTCCGTCTCTGTCTCTGTCTCGGTCTTTGTATCCGTCTCTGTCTCTGTCTCTGTCTCTGTTTCTGTCTCTGCCTCTGTCTCTGTCTCTGCCTCTGTCTCTGTCTCTGTCTCTGTCCCTGTCTCCGTCTCTGTCTCTGTCTCTGCCTCTGTCTCTGTCTCTGTCTCTGTCTCTGTCTCTGTTTCTGCCTCTGCCTCTGTCTCTGTCTCTGTCTCTGTCGCTGTCTCTCCCTCTGTCCCTGTCTCCGTCTCCGTCTCTGGTTCTGTCTCTGCCTCTGTCTCCGTCTCTGTCTCTGTCTCTGTCTCTGTCTCTGTCTCTGTCTCTGTCTCTGTCTCTGTCTCTGTCTCTGTCTCTGTCTCTGTCTCTGTCTCTGTCTCTGTCTCTGTCTCTGTCTCTGTCTCTGTCTCTGTCTCTGTCTCTGTCTCTGTCTCTGTCTCTGTCTCTGTCTCTGTCTCTGTCTCTGTCTCTGTCTCTGTCTCTGTCTCTGTCTCTGTCTCTGTCTCTGTCTCTGTCTCTGTCTCTGTCTCTGTCTCTGTCTCTGTCTCTGTCTCTGTCTCTGTCTCTGTCTCTGTCTCTGTCTCTGTTTATGTCGCTGTCTCCCCCTCTGTCTCTGTCTCTATCTCCGTCTCTGTCTCTGTCTCTGTCTCTGTCTCTGTATCAGTCTCTGTCTCTGTCTCTGTCTCTGTCTCTGTCTCTGTCTCTGGCTCTGTCTCTGCCTCTGTCTCCGTCTCTGTCTCTATCTCGGTCTTTGTCTCCGTCTCTGCCTCTGTCTCTGTCTCTGTCTCTGCCTCTGTCTCTGTTTCTGTCTCTGTTTCTGTCTCTGTCTGTGTCTCTGCTTCTGTCTCGGTCTTTGTCTCCGTCTCTGTCTCTGTCTCTGTATCTGTATTTGTCTCTGTCTCTGTCTCTGTCTCTGTCTCTGTCTCTGTCTCTGCCTCTGTCTCTGTCTCTGTCTCTGTCTCTGTATCAGTCTCTGTCTCTGTCTCTGTCTCTGTCTCTGTCTCTGTCTCTGGCTCTGTCTCTGCCTCTGTCTCCGTCTCTGTCTCTATCTCGGTCTTTGTCTCCGTCTCTGCCTCTGTCTCTGTCTCTGTCTCTGCCTCTGTCTCTGTCCCCGTATCTGTCTCTGTCTCTGTTTCTGTCTCTGCCTCTGTCTGTGTCTCTGCCTCTGTCTCTGCCTCGTCACTCTCCCTGGCCCTGTCGCTGTCTCTGTCTCTGTCTCTGTCTATGCATCTGTCTCTGTCTCCGTCTCTGTCTCTGTCTCGGTGTTTGTCTCCGTCTCTGTCTCTGTCTCTGCCTCTGTCTCTCTCTGTCTCTGTCTCTGTCGCTGCCTCTGTCTCTGTCTGTATCTCTGTCTCTGTCTCCGTCTCTGCCTCTGTCTCTGTCTCTGTCTCTGTCTCAGTCTCTGTCGCTGTCTCTCCCTCTGTCCCTGTCTCTGTCTCTGTCCCTGGCTCTGTCTCTGCCTCTGTCTCCGTCTCTGTCTCTGTCTCGGTCTTTGTATCCGTCTCTGTCTCTGTCTCTGTTTCTGTCTCTGCCTCTGTCTCTGTCTCTGTCTCTGTCTCTGTCTCTGTCTCTGTCTCTGTCGCTGTCTCTGCCTCTGTCTCTGTCTCTGTCTCTGTCTCTGTCTATGTCGCTGTCCCTCCCTCTGTCTCTCTCTCCGTATCAGCCTCTGTCTCTGTCTCTGTGTCTATCTCTGCCTCTGACTACGTCGCTGTCCCTGTCTATGTCTCTGTCTCTGTCTCTGTCTCCGTCTGCGTCTCTGTCTCTGTCTCCGTCTCTGTCTCTGTCTCTGGCTATCTCTCTGTCTCTGTCTCTGTCTGTGTCTCTGTCTCTGTCTCCGTCTCTGTCTCTGCCGCTGTCTCTGTCTCTGTCTCTGTCTCTGTTTCTGTCTGTGTCTCTGTCTCTGTCTGTGCCTCTGCCACTGTCTCGGTCTTTGTCTCCGTCTCTGTCTCTGTCTCTGTCTCTGTCTCTCTCTGAGACTCTGCCTCTGTCTCTGACTCTGTCTCTGTCTCTGTCTCTGTCTCTGTCTCTGTCTCTGTCTCTGTCTGTGTCTCCCTCTGTCTCTGTCTCCGTATCAGCCTCTGTCTCTGTCTCTGTGTCTATCTCTGCCTCTGACTCTGTCGCTGTCCCTGTCTATGTCTCTGTCTCTGTCTCTGTCTCCGTCTGCGTCTCTGTCTCTGTCTCCGTCTCTGTCTCTGTCTCTGGCTCTCTCTCTGTCTCTGTCTCTGTCTGTGTATCTGTCTCTGTCTCCGTCTCTGTCTCTGTCTCTGTCTCTGTTTCTGTCCCTGCCTCTGTCGCTGTCTCTCCCTCTGTCTCTGTCTCCGTCTCTGTCCCTGGCTCTGTCTTTGCCTCCGTCTCCGTCTCTGTCTCTGTCTCGGTCTTTGTCTGTGTCTCTGTCTTCGTCTCTGTCTCTGCCGCTGTGTCTGTCTCTGTCTCAGTCTCTGTCTCTGTCTCTGTCTCCGTCTCTGTCTCCGTCTCTGTCTCTGGCTCTGGCTCTGTCTCTGCCTCTGTCTCCGTCTCTGTGTCTGTGTCGGTCTTTGTCTCCGTCTCTGTCTCCGTCTCTGGCTCTGTCTCTGCCTCTGTCTCCGTCTCTGTCTCTGTCTCGGTCTTTGTCTCCGTCTCTGTCTCCGTCTCTGGCTCTGTCTCTGCCTCTGTCTCCGTCTCTGTCTCTGTCTCGGTCTTTGTCTCCGTCTCTGTCTCTGTCTCTGTCTCTGTCTCTGTCTCTGTCTCTGTCTCTGTCTCTGTCTCTGGCTCTGGCTCTGTCTCTGCCTCTGTCTCCGTCTCTGTCTCTGTCTCGGTCTTTGTCTCCGTCTCTGTCTCTGTCTCTGCCTCTGTCTCTGTCTCTGTCTCTGTCTCTGTCTCTGTCTCTGTCTCTGTCTCTGTCGCTGTCTCTGTCTCTGTCTGTATTTCTGTCTCTGTCTCCGTCCCTGTCTCTGCCTCTGCCTCTGCCTCTGTCTCTGTCTCTGTCGCTGTCTCTCCCTCTGTCCCTGTCTCCGTCTCTGTCCCTGGCTCCGTCTCTGTCTCTGTCTCGGTCTTTGTATCCGTCTCTGTCTCTGTCTCCGTCTCTGTTTCAGTCTCTGCCTCTGTCTCTGTCTCTGTCTCTGTCTCTGTCCCTGTCTCTGTCTCTGTCTCTGTCTCTGTCTCTGTCTCTGTCTCTGTCTCTGTCTCTGTCTCTGTCTCTGTCTCTGTCTCTGTCTCTGTCTATGTCGCTGTCTCTCCCTCTGTCTCTGTCTCCGTATCAGCCTCTGTCTCTGTCTCTGTGTCTATCTCTGCCTCTGAATCTGTCGCTGTCCCTGACCCTGTCTATGTCTCTGTCTCTGTCTCTGTCTCCGTCTGCGTCTCTGTCTCTGTCTCCGTCTCTGTCTCTGTCTCTGGCTCTCTCTCTGTCTCTGTTTCTGTCTGTGTCTCTGTCTCTGTCTCTGTCTCTGTCTCTGTCTCTGTCTCTGTCTCTGTCTCTGTCCCTGTCTCTGTCTCTGTCTCTGTCTCTGTCTCTGTCTCTGTCTCTGTCTCTGTCTCTGTCTCTGTCTCTGTTTCTGCCTCTGCCTCTGCCTCTGTCTCTGTCTCTGTCGCTGTCTCTCCCTCTGTCCCTGTCTCCGTCTCCGTCTCTGGCTCTGTCTCTGCCTCTGTCTCCGTCACTGTCTCTGTCTCCGTCTCGGTCTTTGTCTCCGTCTCTGTCTCCGTCTCTGGCTCTGTCTCTGCCTCTGTCTCCGTCTCTGTCTCTGTCTCGGTCTTTGTCTCCGTCTCTGTCTCCGTCTCTGTCTCTGTCTCTGTCTCTGTCTGTGTCTCTGCTTCTGTCTCGGTCTTTGTCTCCGTCTCTGTCTCTGTATCTGTATTTGTCTCTGTCTCTGTCTCTGTCTCTGTCTCTGTCTCTGTCTCTGTCTCTGTCTCTGTCTCTGTCTCTGTCTCTGTATCAGTCTCTGTCTCTGTCTCTGTCTCTGTCTCTGTCTCTGTCTCTGTCTCTGTCTCTGTCTCTGTCTCTGTCTCTGTCTCTGTCTCTGTCTCTGTCTCTGCCTCTGTCTCTGTCTCTGTCTCTGTCGCTGTCTCTCCCTCTGTCTCTGTCTCCGTCTCTGTCCCTGGCTCTGTCTCTGCCACTGTCGCCGTCTCTGTCTCTGTCTCGGTCTTTGTCTCCGTCTCTGTCTCTGTCTCTGTCTCTGTCTCTGTCTCTGTCTCTGTCTCTGTCTCTGTCTATGTCTCTGTCTCTGCCTCTGTCTCTGTCCCCGTATCTGTCTCTGTCTCTGTTTCTGTCTCTGCCTCTGTCTCTGTCTCTGCCTCTGTCTCTGCCCTGCCCCTCTCCCTGGCCCTGCCGCTGTCTCTGTCTCTGTCTCTGTCTATGCATCTGTCTCTGTCTCTGTTTCTGTCTCTGTCTCTGTCTATGTCGCTGTCTCTCCCTCTGTCTCTGTCTCCGTATCAGCCTCTGTCTCTGTCTCTGTGTCTATCTCTGCCTCTGAATCTGTCGCTGTCCCTGTCCCTGTCTATGTCTCTGTCTCTGTCTCTGTCTCCGTCTGCGTCTCTGTCTCTGTCTCCGTCTCTGTCTCTGTCTCTGGCGCTCTCTCTGTCTCTGTTTCTGTCTGTGTCTCTGTCTCTGTCTCTGTCTCTGTCTCTGTCTCTGTCTCTGTCTCTGTCTCTGTCTCTGTCTCTGTCTCTGTCTCTGTCTCTGTCTCTGTCTCTGTCTCTGTCTCTGTCTCTGTCTCTGTCTCTGTCTCTGTCTCTGTCTCTGTCTCTGTTTCTGCCTCTGCCTCTGCCTCTGTCTCTGTCTCTGTCGCTGTCTCTCCCTCTGTCCCTGTCTCCGTCTCCGTCTCTGGCTCTGTCTCTGCCTCTGTCTCCGTCACTGTCTCTGTCTCCGTCTCGGTCTTTATCTCCGTCTCTGTCTCTGGCTCTGGCTCTGTCTCTGCCTCTGTCTCCGTCTGTGTCTCTGTCTCTGTCTCTGCCTCTGTCTCTGTCTCTGTCTCTGTCTCTGTCTCTGTCTCTGTTTCTGTCTCTGCCTCTGTCTCTGTCTCTGCCTCTGTCTCTGTCTCTGTCTCTGTCCCTGTCTCCGTCTCTGTCTCTGTCTCTGCCTCTGTCTCTGTTTCTGTCTCTGTCTCTGTCTCTGTCTGTGTCTCTGCTTCTCTCTCGGTCTTTGTCTCCGTCTCTGTCTCTGTCTCTGTATCTGTATTTGTCTCTGTCTCTGTCTCTGTCTCTGTCTCTGTCTCTGTCTCTGTCTCTGTCTCTGTCTCTGTCTCTGTCTCTGTCTCTGTCTCTGTCTCTGTCTCTGTCTCTGTCTCTGTCTCTGTCTCTGTCTCTGTCTCTGTCTCTGTCTCTGACTCTGTCTCTGTCTCTGTCTCTGTCTCTGTCTCTGTCTCTGTCTCTGTCTCTGTCTCTGTCTCTGTCTCTGTCTCTGTCTCTGTCCCTGTCTCTGTCTCTGTCTCTGTCTCTGTCTCTGTCTCTGTTTCTGCCTCTGCCTCTGTCTCTGTCTCTGTCTCTGTCGCTGTCTCTCCCTCTGTCCCTGTCTCCGTCTCCGTCTCTGGTTCTGTCTCTGCCTCTGTCTCCGTCTCTGTCTCTGTCTCTGTCTCTGTCTCTGTCTCTGTCTCTGTCTCTGTCTCTGTCTCTGTCTCTGTCTCTGTCTCTGTCTCTGTCTCTGTCTCTGTCTCTGTCTCTGTCTCTGTCTCTGTCTCTGTCTCTGTCTCTGTCTCTGTCTCTGTCTCTGTCGCTGTCTCTCCCTCTGTCTCTGTCTCCGTCTCAGTCTCTGTCTCTGTCTCTGTCTCTGTATCTGTCTCAGTCTCTGTCTCTATCTCTGTCTATGTCGCTGTGTCTCCCTCTGTCTCTGTCTCCGTCTCTGTCCCTGGCTCTGTCTCTGCCTCTGTCTCTGCCTCTGTCTCCGTCTCTGTCTCTGTCTCTGTCTCTGTCTCTGCCTCTGTCTCCGTCTCTGTCTCTGTCTCGGTCTTTGTCTCCGTCTCTGTCTCTGTCTCTGTCTCTGTCTCTGTCTCTGTCTCTGTCTCTGTCTCTGTCTCTGTCTCTGTCTCTGTCTCTGTCTCTGTCTCTGTCTCTGTCTCTGTCTCTGTCGCTGTCTCTCCCTCTGTCCCTGTCTCCGTCTCTGTCCCTGGCTCTGTCTCTGCCTCTGTCTCCGTCTCTGTCACTGTCTCGGTCTTTGTATCCGTCTCTGTCTCTGTCTCTGTCTCTGTTTCTGTCTCTGCCTCTGTCTCTGTCGCTGTCTCTGTCTCTGTCTCCGTCTCTGTCTCTGTCTCTGTCTCTGTCTCTGTCGCTGTCTCTCCCTCTGTCTCTGTCTCCGTCTCAGTCTCTGTCTCTGTCTCTGTCTCTGTATCTGTCTCAGTCTCTGTCTCTATCTCTGTCTATGTCGCTGTGTCTCCCTCTGTCTCTGTCTCCGTCTCTGTCCCTGGCTCTGTCTCTGCCTCTGTCTCTGCCTCTGTCTCCGTCTCTGTCTCTGTCTCTGTCTCTGTCTCTGTCTCTGTTTCTGCCTCTGCCTCTGCCTCTGTCTCTGTCTCTGTCGCTGTCTCTCCCTCTGTCCCTGTCTCCGTCTCTGTCTCTGGCTCTGTCTCTGCCTCTGTCTCCGTCTAAGTGTCTGTGTCGGTCTTTGTCTCCGTCTCTGTCTCCGTCTCTGGCTCTGTCTCTGCCTCTGTCTCCGTCTCTGTCTCTGTCTCTGGCGCTCTCTCTGTCTCTGTTTCTGTCTGTGTCTCTGTCTCTGTCTCTGTCTCTGTCTCTGTCTCTGTCTCTGTCTCTGTCTCTGTCTCTGTCTCTGTCTCTGTCTCTGTCTCTGTCTCTGTCTCTGTCTCTGTCTCTGTCTCTGTCTCTGTCTCTGTTTCTGCCTCTGCCTCTGCCTCTGTCTCTGTCTCTGTCGCTGTCTCTCCCTCTGTCCCTGTCTCCGTCTCCGTCTCTGGCTCTGTCTCTGCCTCTGTCTCCGTCACTGTCTCTGTCTCCGTCTCGGTCTTTATCTCCGTCTCTGTCTCTGGCTCTGGCTCTGTCTCTGCCTCTGTCTCCGTCTGTGTCTCTGTCTCTGTCTCTGCCTCTGTCTCTGTCTCTGTCTCTGTCTCTGTCTCTGTCTCTGTTTCTGTCTCTGCCTCTGTCTCTGTCTCTGCCTCTGTCTCTGTCTCTGTCTCTGTCCCTGTCTCCGTCTCTGTCTCTGTCTCTGCCTCTGTCTCTGTTTCTGTCTCTGTCTCTGTCTCTGTCTGTGTCTCTGCTTCTCTCTCGGTCTTTGTCTCCGTCTCTGTCTCTGTCTCTGTATCTGTATTTGTCTCTGTCTCTGTCTCTGTCTCTGTCTCTGTCTCTGTCTCTGTCTCTGTCTCTGTCTCTGTCTCTGTCTCTGTCTCTGTCTCTGTCTCTGTCTCTGTCTCTGTCTCTGTCTCTGTCTCTGTCTCTGTCTCTGTCTCTGTCTCTGTCTCTGTCTCTGTCTCTGTCTCTGTCTCTGTCTCTGTCTCTGTCTCTGTCTCTGTCTCTGTCTCTGTCTCTGTCTCTGTCTCTGTCCCTGTCTCTGTCTCTGTCTCTGTCTCTGTCTCTGTCTCTGTTTCTGCCTCTGCCTCTGTCTCTGTCTCTGTCTCTGTCGCTGTCTCTCCCTCTGTCCCTGTCTCCGTCTCCGTCTCTGGTTCTGTCTCTGCCTCTGTCTCCGTCTCTGTCTCTGTCTCTGTCTCTGTCTCTGTCTCTGTCTCTGTCTCTGTCTCTGTCTCTGTCTCTGTCTCTGTCTCTGTCTCTGTCTCTGTCTCTGTCTCTGTCTCTGTCTCTGTCTCTGTCTCTGTCTCTGTCTCTGTCTCTGTCTCTGTCTCTGTCGCTGTCTCTCCCTCTGTCTCTGTCTCCGTCTCAGTCTCTGTCTCTGTCTCTGTCTCTGTATCTGTCTCAGTCTCTGTCTCTATCTCTGTCTATGTCGCTGTGTCTCCCTCTGTCTCTGTCTCCGTCTCTGTCCCTGGCTCTGTCTCTGCCTCTGTCTCTGCCTCTGTCTCCGTCTCTGTCTCTGTCTCTGTCTCTGTCTCTGCCTCTGTCTCCGTCTCTGTCTCTGTCTCGGTCTTTGTCTCCGTCTCTGTCTCTGTCTCTGTCTCTGTCTCTGTCTCTGTCTCTGTCTCTGTCTCTGTCTCTGTCTCTGTCTCTGTCTCTGTCTCTGTCTCTGTCTCTGTCTCTGTCTCTGTCGCTGTCTCTCCCTCTGTCCCTGTCTCCGTCTCTGTCCCTGGCTCTGTCTCTGCCTCTGTCTCCGTCTCTGTCACTGTCTCGGTCTTTGTATCCGTCTCTGTCTCTGTCTCTGTCTCTGTTTCTGTCTCTGCCTCTGTCTCTGTCGCTGTCTCTGTCTCTGTCTCCGTCTCTGTCTCTGTCTCTGTCTCTGTCTCTGTCGCTGTCTCTCCCTCTGTCTCTGTCTCCGTCTCAGTCTCTGTCTCTGTCTCTGTCTCTGTATCTGTCTCAGTCTCTGTCTCTATCTCTGTCTATGTCGCTGTGTCTCCCTCTGTCTCTGTCTCCGTCTCTGTCCCTGGCTCTGTCTCTGCCTCTGTCTCTGCCTCTGTCTCCGTCTCTGTCTCTGTCTCTGTCTCTGTCTCTGTCTCTGTTTCTGCCTCTGCCTCTGCCTCTGTCTCTGTCTCTGTCGCTGTCTCTCCCTCTGTCCCTGTCTCCGTCTCTGTCTCTGGCTCTGTCTCTGCCTCTGTCTCCGTCTAAGTGTCTGTGTCGGTCTTTGTCTCCGTCTCTGTCTCCGTCTCTGGCTCTGTCTCTGCCTCTGTCTCCGTCTCTGTCTCTGTCTCTGGCGCTCTCTCTGTCTCTGTTTCTGTCTGTGTCTCTGTCTCTGTCTCTGTCTCTGTCTCTGTCTCTGTCTCTGTCTCTGTCTCTGTCTCTGTCTCTGTCTCTGTCTCTGTCTCTGTCTCTGTCTCTGTCTCTGTCTCTGTCTCTGTCTCTGTCTCTGTTTCTGCCTCTGCCTCTGCCTCTGTCTCTGTCTCTGTCGCTGTCTCTCCCTCTGTCCCTGTCTCCGTCTCCGTCTCTGGCTCTGTCTCTGCCTCTGTCTCCGTCACTGTCTCTGTCTCCGTCTCGGTCTTTATCTCCGTCTCTGTCTCTGGCTCTGGCTCTGTCTCTGCCTCTGTCTCCGTCTGTGTCTCTGTCTCTGTCTCTGCCTCTGTCTCTGTCTCTGTCTCTGTCTCTGTCTCTGTCTCTGTTTCTGTCTCTGCCTCTGTCTCTGTCTCTGCCTCTGTCTCTGTCTCTGTCTCTGTCCCTGTCTCCGTCTCTGTCTCTGTCTCTGCCTCTGTCTCTGTTTCTGTCTCTGTCTCTGTCTCTGTCTGTGTCTCTGCTTCTCTCTCGGTCTTTGTCTCCGTCTCTGTCTCTGTCTCTGTATCTGTATTTGTCTCTGTCTCTGTCTCTGTCTCTGTCTCTGTCTCTGTCTCTGTCTCTGTCTCTGTCTCTGTCTCTGTCTCTGTCTCTGTCTCTGTCTCTGTCTCTGTCTCTGTCTCTGTCTCTGTCTCTGTCTCTGTCTCTGTCTCTGTCTCTGTCTCTGTCTCTGTCTCTGTCTCTGTCTCTGTCTCTGTCTCTGTCTCTGTCTCTGTCTCTGTCTCTGTCTCTGTCTCTGTCCCTGTCTCTGTCTCTGTCTCTGTCTCTGTCTCTGTCTCTGTTTCTGCCTCTGCCTCTGTCTCTGTCTCTGTCTCTGTCGCTGTCTCTCCCTCTGTCCCTGTCTCCGTCTCCGTCTCTGGTTCTGTCTCTGCCTCTGTCTCCGTCTCTGTCTCTGTCTCTGTCTCTGTCTCTGTCTCTGTCTCTGTCTCTGTCTCTGTCTCTGTCTCTGTCTCTGTCTCTGTCTCTGTCTCTGTCTCTGTCTCTGTCTCTGTCTCTGTCTCTGTCTCTGTCTCTGTCTCTGTCTCTGTCTCTGTCGCTGTCTCTCCCTCTGTCTCTGTCTCCGTCTCAGTCTCTGTCTCTGTCTCTGTCTCTGTATCTGTCTCAGTCTCTGTCTCTATCTCTGTCTATGTCGCTGTGTCTCCCTCTGTCTCTGTCTCCGTCTCTGTCCCTGGCTCTGTCTCTGCCTCTGTCTCTGCCTCTGTCTCCGTCTCTGTCTCTGTCTCTGTCTCTGTCTCTGCCTCTGTCTCCGTCTCTGTCTCTGTCTCGGTCTTTGTCTCCGTCTCTGTCTCTGTCTCTGTCTCTGTCTCTGTCTCTGTCTCTGTCTCTGTCTCTGTCTCTGTCTCTGTCTCTGTCTCTGTCTCTGTCTCTGTCTCTGTCTCTGTCTCTGTCGCTGTCTCTCCCTCTGTCCCTGTCTCCGTCTCTGTCCCTGGCTCTGTCTCTGCCTCTGTCTCCGTCTCTGTCACTGTCTCGGTCTTTGTATCCGTCTCTGTCTCTGTCTCTGTCTCTGTTTCTGTCTCTGCCTCTGTCTCTGTCGCTGTCTCTGTCTCTGTCTCCGTCTCTGTCTCTGTCTCTGTCTCTGTCTCTGTCGCTGTCTCTCCCTCTGTCTCTGTCTCCGTCTCAGTCTCTGTCTCTGTCTCTGTCTCTGTATCTGTCTCAGTCTCTGTCTCTATCTCTGTCTATGTCGCTGTGTCTCCCTCTGTCTCTGTCTCCGTCTCTGTCCCTGGCTCTGTCTCTGCCTCTGTCTCTGCCTCTGTCTCCGTCTCTGTCTCTGTCTCTGTCTCTGTCTCTGTCTCTGTTTCTGCCTCTGCCTCTGCCTCTGTCTCTGTCTCTGTCGCTGTCTCTCCCTCTGTCCCTGTCTCCGTCTCTGTCTCTGGCTCTGTCTCTGCCTCTGTCTCCGTCTAAGTGTCTGTGTCGGTCTTTGTCTCCGTCTCTGTCTCCGTCTCTGGCTCTGTCTCTGCCTCTGTCTCCGTCTCTGTCTCTGTCTCGGTCTTTGTCTCCGTCTCTGTCTCTGTCTCTGTCTCTGTCTCTGTCTCTGTCTCTGTCTCTGTCTCTGTCTCTGTCTCTGTCTCTGTCTCTGTCTCTGTCTCTGTCTCTGTCTCTGTCTCTGTCTCTGTCTCTGTCTCTGTCTCTGTCTCTGTCTCTGTCTCTGTCTCTGTCTCTGTCTCTGTCTCTGGCTCTGTCTCTGTCTCTGCCTCTGTCTCCGTCTCTGTCTCTGTCTCTGTCTCTGCCTCTGTCTCTGTCTCTGTCTCTGTCTCTGTCTCTGTCTCTGTCGCTGTCTCTGTCTCTGTCTGTATTTCTGTCTCTGTCTCCGTCCCTGTCTCTGCCTCTGCCTCTGCCTCTGTCTCCGTCTCTGTCTCTGTCTCGGTCTTTGTATCCGTCTCTGTCTCTGTCTCCGTCTCTGTTTCAGTCTCTGTCTCTGTCTCTGTCTCTGTCTATGTCGCTGTCTCTCCCTCTGTCTCTGTCTCCGTATCAGCCTCTGTCTCTGTCTCTGTGTCTATCTCTGCCTCTGAATCTGTCGCTGTCCCTGTCCCTGTCGATGTCTCTGTCTCTGTCTCTGTCTCTGTCTCCGTCTGCGTCTCTGTCTCTGTCTCCGTCTCTGTCTCTGTCTCTGGCTCTCTCTCTGTCTCTGTTTCTGTCTGTGTCTCTGTCTCTGTCTCTGTCTCTGTCTCTGTCTCTGTCTCTGTCTCTGTCTCTGTCTCTGTCTCTGTCTCTGTCTCTGTCTCTGTCTCTGTCTCTGTCTCTGTCTCTGTCTCTGTCTCTGTCTATGTCTCTGTCTCTGCCTCTGTCTCTGTCCCCGTATCTGTCTCTGTCTCTGTTTCTGTCTCTGCCTCTGTCTCTGTCTCTGCCTCTGTCTCTGCCCTGCCCCTCTCCCTGGCCCTGCCGCTGTCTCTGTCTCTGTCTCTGTCTATGCATCTGCCTCTGTCTCTGTCACCGTCTCTGTCTCTGTCTCTGTCTCTGTCTCTGTCTCTGTCTCTGTCTCTGTCTCTGCCTCTGTCTCTGTCTCTGTCTCTGTCGCTGTCTCTGTCTCTGTATCTGCCCCGTCCCTCTCCCTGGCCCTGTCGCTGTCTCTGTCTCTGTCTCTGTCTCTGCCTCTGCCTCTGTCTCTGTCTCTGTCTCTGTCTCTGTCTCTGTCTCTGTCTCTATCTCTGTCTATGTCGCTGTGTCTCCCTCTGTCTCTGTCTCCGTCTCTGTCCCTGGCTCTGTCTCTGCCTCTGTCTCTGCCTCTGTCTCCGTCTCTGTCTCTGTCTCGGTCTTTGTCTCCGTCTCTGTCTCTGTCTCTGTCTCTGTCTCTGCCTCTGTCTCTGTCCCCGTATCTGTCCCTGTCTCTGTTTCTGTCTCTGTCTCTGTCTCTGTCTCTGTCTGTGTCTCTGTCTCTGTCTGTGCCTCTGTCT
The DNA here is from genome assembly GCA_945859595.2 of Megachile willughbiella. Taxonomy (NCBI): domain Eukaryota; kingdom Metazoa; phylum Arthropoda; class Insecta; order Hymenoptera; family Megachilidae; genus Megachile; species Megachile willughbiella. The sequence continues at coordinate 762,321 of CAMAOD020000310.1, forward strand.
CTGTCTCGGTCTTTGTCTCCGTCTCTGTCTCTGTCTCTGTCTCTGTCTCTCTCTGAGACTCTGCCTCTGTCTCTGACTCTGTCTCTGTCTCTGTCTCTGTCTCTCTCTCTGTCTCTGTCTCTGTCTCTGTCTCTGTCTATGTCGCTGTCTCTCCCTCTGTCTCTGTCTCCGTATCAGCCTCTGTCTCTGTCTCTGTGTCTATCTCTGCCTCTGACTCTGTCGCTGTCCCTGTCTATGTCTCTGTCTCTGTCTCTGTCTCCGTCTGCGTCTCTGTCTCTGTCTCCGTCTCTGTCTCTGTCTCTGGCTCTCTCTCTGTCTCTGTCTCTGTCTGTGTCTCTGTCTCTGTCTCCGTCTCTGTCTCTGTCTCTGTCTCTGTATCTGTCCCTGCCTCTGTCGCTGTCTCTCCCTCTGTCTCTGTCTCCGTCTCTGTCCCTGGCTCTGTCTTTGCCTCCGTCTCCGTCTCTGTCTCTGTCTCGGTCTTTGTATCCGTCTCTGTCTCCTTCTCTGCCTCTGTCTCTGTTTCTGCCTCTGCCTCTGCCTCTGTCTCTGTCTCTGTCGCTGTCTCTCCCTCTGTCCCTGTCTCCGTCTCTGTCCCTGGCTCCGTCTCTGTCTCTGTCTCGGTCTTTGTATCCGTCTCTGTCTCTGTCTCCGTCTCTGTTTCAGTCTCTGCCTCTGTCTCTGTCTCTGTCTCTGTCTCTGTCTATGTCGCTGTCTCTCCCTCTGTCTCTGTCTCCGTATCAGCCTCTGTCTCTGTCTCTGTGTCTATCTCTGCCTCTGAATCTGTCGCTGTCCCTGTCCCTGTCTATGTCTCTGTCTCTGTCTCTGTCTCCGTCTGCGTCTCTGTCTCTGTCTCCGTCTCTGTCTCTGTCTCTGGCTCTCTCTCTGTCTCTGTCTCTGTCTCTGTCTCTGTCTCTGTCTCTGTCTCTGTCTCTGTCTCTGTCTCTGTCTCTGTCTCTGTCTCTGTCTCTGTCTCTGTCTCTGTCTCTGTCTCTGTCTCTGTCTCTGTCTCTGTCCCTGTCTCTGTCTCTGTTTCTGCCTCTGCCTCTGCCTCTGTCTCTGTCTCTGTCGCTGTCTCTCCCTCTGTCCCTGTCTTCGTCTCCGTCTCTGGTTCTGTCTCTGCCTCTGTCTCTGTCTCTGCCTCTGTCTCTGCCTCTGTCTCTGTCGCTGTCTCTGTCTCTGTCTCTGCCCCGTCCCTCTCCCTGGCCCTGTCGCTGTCTCTGTCTCTGTCTCTGTCTCTGCCTCTGCCTCTGTCTCTGTCTCTGTCTCTGTCTCTGCCTCTGTCTCTGTCTCTGTCTCTGTCTCTGTCTCTGTTTCTGTCTCTGTCTCTGTCTCTGTCTCTGTCTCTGTCTCTATCTCTGTCTATGTCGCTGTGTCTCCCTCTGTCTCTGTCTCCGTCTCTGTCCCTGGCTGCGTCTCTGCCTCTGTCTCCGTCTCTGTCTCTGTCTCGGTCTTTGTCTCCGTCTCTGTCTCTGTCTCTGCCTCTGTCTCTGTCCCCGTATCTGTCCCTGTCTCTGTCTCTGTCTCTGTCTCTGTCTCTGTCTGTGTCTCTGTCTCTGTCTGTGCCTCTGCCTCTGTCTCTGTCTCTGTCTCTGTCTCTGTCTCTGTCTCTGTCTCTGTCTCTGTCTCTGTCTCTGTCTCTGTCTCTGTCTCTGTCTCTGTCTCTGTCTCTGTCTCTGCCTCTGTCTCTGCCTCTGTCTCTGCCTCTGTCTCTGTCTCTGTCTGTGTCTCTGTTTCCGTCTCTGTCTCTGTCTCTGTCTCTGTCGCTCTCTCTCCCTCTGTCTCTGTCTCTGTCTCTGTCCCTGGCTCTGTATCTGCCTCTGCCTCCGTCTCTGACTTTGTCTCTGTCTCTGTCTCTGTCTCTCTCTCTGTCTCTGTCTCTGTCTCTGTCTCTGTCTATGTCGCTGTCTCTCCCTCTGTCTCTGTCTCCGTATCAGCCTCTGTCTCTGTCTCTGTGTCTATCTCTGCCTCTGACTCTGTCGCTGTCCCTGTCTATGTCTCTGTCTCTGTCTCTGTCTCCGTCTGCGTCTCTGTCTCTGTCTCCGTCTCTGTCTCTGTCTCTGGCTCTCTCTCTGTCTCTGTCTCTGTCTGTGTCTCTGTCTCTGTCTCCGTCTCTGTCTCTGTCTCTGTCTCTGTATCTGTCCCTGCCTCTGTCGCTGTCTCTCCCTCTGTCTCTGTCTCCGTCTCTGTCCCTGGCTCTGTCTTTGCCTCCGTCTCCGTCTCTGTCTCTGTCTCGGTCTTTGTATCCGTCTCTGTCTCTGTCTCTGCCTCTGTCTCTGTTTCTGCCTCTGCCTCTGCCTCTGTCTCTGTCTCTGTCGCTGTCTCTCCCTCTGTCCCTGTCTCCGTCTCTGTCCCTGGCTCCGTCTCTGTCTCTGTCTCGGTCTTTGTATCCGTCTCTGTCTCTGTCTCCGTCTCTGTTTCAGTCTCTGCCTCTGTCTCTGTCTCTGTCTCTGTCTCTGTCTATGTCGCTGTCTCTCCCTCTGTCTCTGTCTCCGTATCAGCCTCTGTCTCTGTCTCTGTGTCTATCTCTGCCTCTGAATCTGTCGCTGTCCCTGTCCCTGTCTATGTCTCTGTCTCTGTCTCTGTCTCCGTCTGCGTCTCTGTCTCTGTCTCCGTCTCTGTCTCTGTCTCTGGCTCTCTCTCTGTCTCTGTCTCTGTCTCTGTCTCTGTCTCTGTCTCTGTCTCTGTCTCTGTCTCTGTCTCTGTCTCTGTCTCTGTCTCTGTCTCTGTCTCTGTCTCTGTCTCTGTCCCTGTCTCGGTCTCTGTTTCTGCCTCTGCCTCTGCCTCTGTCTCTGTCTCTGTCGCTGTCTCTCCCTCTGTCCCTGTCTTCGTCTCCGTCTCTGGTTCTGTCTCTGCCTCTGTCTCCGTCTCTGTCTCTGTCTCTGTCTCTGTCTCTGTCTCTGTCTCTGTCTCTGTCTCTGTCTCTGTCTCTGTCTCTGTCTCTGTCTCTGTCTCTGTCTCTGTCTCTGTCTCTGTCTCTGTCTCTGTCTCTGTCTCTGTCTCTGTTTCTGTCTCTGTCTCTGTCTCTGTCTGTGTCTCTGCTTCTGTCTCGGTCTTTGTCTCCGTCTCTGTCTCTGTCTCTGTATATGTATTTGTCTCTGTCTCTGTCTCTGTCTCTGTCTCTGTCTCTGTCTCTGTATCAGTCTCTGTCTCTGTCTCTGTCTCTGTCTCTGTCTCTGTCTCTGTCTCTGTCTCTGTCTCTGTCTCTGTCTCTGTCTCTGTCTCTGCCTCTGTCTCTGCCTCTGTCTCTGTCGCTGTCTCTGTCTCTGTCTCTGCCCCGTCCCTCTCCCTGGCCCTGTCGCTGTCTCTGTCTCTGTCTCTGTCTCTGCCTCTGCCTCTGTCTCTGTCTCTGTCTCTGTCTCTGCCTCTGTCTCTGTCTCTGTCTCTGTCTCTGTCTCTGTTTCTGTCTCTGTCTCTGTCTCTGTCTCTGTCTCTGTCTCTATCTCTGTCTATGTCGCTGTGTCTCCCTCTGTCTCTGTCTCCGTCTCTGTCCCTGGCTCCGTCTCTGCCTCTGTCTCCGTCTCTGTCTCTGTCTCGGTCTTTGTCTCCGTCTCTGTCTCTGTCTCTGCCTCTGTCTCTGTCCCCGTATCTGTCCCTGTCTCTGTCTCTGTCTCTGTCTCTGTCTCTGTCTGTGTCTCTGTCTCTGTCTGTGCCTCTGCCTCTGTCTCTGTCTCTGTCTCTGTCTCTGTCTCTGTCTCTGTCTCTGTCTCTGTCTCTGTCTCTGTCTCTGTCTCTGTCTCTGTCTCTGTCTCTGTCTCTGTCTCTGCCTCTGTCTCTGCCTCTGTCTCTGCCTCTGTCTCTGTCTCTGTCTGTGTCTCTGTTTCCGTCTCTGTCTCTGTCTCTGTCTCTGTCGCTCTCTCTCCCTCTGTCTCTGTCTCTGTCTCTGTCCCTGGCTCTGTATCTGCCTCTGCCTCCGTCTCTGACTTTGTCTCTGTCTCTATCTCCGTCTCTGTCTCTGTCTCTGTCTCTGTCTGTGTCCCTACCTCTGTCTCGGTCTTTGTCTCCGTCTCTGTCTCTGTCTCTGCCTCTGTCTCTGTCTCTGTCTCTCTCTCTCTCTCTGTCTCTGTCTCTGTCTCTGTCTCTGTCTCTGTCTCTGCCTCTGCCTCCGTCCCTGTCTCTGCCTCTGCCTCTGCCTCCGTCTCTGTCTCTGTCGCTGTCTCTCCCTCTGTCCCTGTCTCCGTCTCTGTCCCTGGCTCTGTCTCTGCCTCTGTCTCCGTCTCTGTCTCTGTCTCGGTCTTTGTATCCGCCTCTGTCTCTGTCTCTGTCTCTGTTTCTGTCTCTGCCTCTGTCTCTGTCTCTGTCTCTGTCTCTGTCTCTGTCTCTGTCTCTGTCTCTGTCTCTGTCTCTGTCTCTGTCTCTGTCTCTGTCTCTGTCTCTGTCTCTGTCTCTGTCTCTGTCTCTGTCTCTGTCTCTGTCTCTGTCTCTGTCTCTGTCTCTGTCTCTGTCTCTGTCTCTGTCTCTGTCTCTGTCTCTATCTCTGCCTATGTCGCTGTGTCTCCCTCTGTCTCTGTCTCCGTATCAGCCTCTGTCTCTGTCTCTGTGTCTATCTCTGCCTCTGACTCTGTCGCTGTCCCTGTCTATGTCTCTGTCTCTGTCTCTGTCTCTGTCTCCGTCTGCGTCTCTGTCTCTGTCTCCGTCTCTGTCCCAGTCTCTGTTTCTGTCTCCGTCTCTGTCCCTGGCTCTGTCTCTGCCTCTGTCACCGTCTCTGTCTCTGTCTCGGTCTCTGACTCTGCCTCTGTCTCTGTCTCTGTCTCCGACTCTGTCTCTGTCTCTGTCTCTGTCTCGGTATATGTCTCTGTCTCTGTCTCTGTCTCTGTCTCTGTCTCTGTCTCTGTCTCTGTCTCTGTCTCTGTCTCTGTCTCTGTCTCTGTCTCTGTCTCTGTCTCTGTCTCTGTCTCTGTCTCTGTCTCTGTCTCTGTCTCTGTCTCTGTCTCTGTCTCTGTCTCTGTCTCTGTCTCTGTCTCTGTCTCTGTCGCTGTCTCTCCCTCTGCCTCTGTCTCCGTGTCTGTCCCTGGCGCTGTCTCTGCCTCTGTCTCCGTCTCTGTCTCTGTCTCGGTCTTTGCCTCTGTCTCTGTCTCTGTCTCTGTCTCTGTCTCTGTCTCTGTCTCTGTCTCTGTCTCTGTCTCTGTCTCTGTCTCTGTCTCTGTCTCTGTCTCTGTCTCTGTCTCTGTCTCTGTTTCTGCCTCTGCCTCTGCCTATGTCTCTGTCTCTGTCGCTGTCTCTGCCTCTGTCCCTGTCTCCGTCTCTGTCTCTGGCTCTGCCTCTGCCTCTGTCTCCGTCTCTGTCTCTGTCTCGGTCTTTGTCTCCGTCTCTGTCTCCGTCTCTGGCTCTGTCTCTGCCTCTGTCTCCGTCTCTGTCTCTGTCTCTGTCTCTGTCTCTGTCTCTGTCTCTGTCTCTGTCTCTGTCTCTGCCTCTGTCTCTGTCCCTGTCTCTGTCTCTGCCTCTGTCTCCGTCTCTGTCCCTGTCTCGGTCTTTGTATCCGTCTCTGTCTCTGTCTCTGTCTCTGTCTCTGTTTCTGTCTCTGCCTCTGTCTCTGTCTCTGCCTCTGTCTCTGTCTCTGTCTCTGTCCCTGTCTCCGTCTCTGTCTCTGTCTCTGTCTCTGTCTCTGTCTATGTCGCTGTCTCTCCCTCTGTCTCTGTCTCCGTATCAGCCTCTGTCTCTGTCTCTGTCTCTGTCTCTGTCTCTGTCTCTGTCTCTGTCTCTGTCTCTGTCTCTGTCTCTGTCTCTGTCTCTGTCTCTGTCTCTGTCTCTGTCTCTGTCTCTGTCTCTGTCTCTGTCTCTGTCTCTGTCTCTGTCTCTGTCTCTGTCTCTGTCTCTGTCTCTGTCTCTGTTTCTGTCCCTGCCTCTGTCGCTGTCTCTCCTTCTGTCTCTGTCTCCGTCTCTGTCCCTGGCTCTGTCTCTGCCTCTGTCTCTGTTTCTGTCTCTGTCTCTGTCTCTGTCTGTGTCTCTGCTTCTCTCTCGGTCTTTGTCTCCGTCTCTGTCTCTGTCTCTGTCTCTGTCTCTGTCGCTGTCTCTCCTCTGTCTCTGTCTCCGTCTCAGTCTCTGTCTCTGTCTCTGTCTCTGTCTCTGTCTCTGTCTCTGTCTATGTCGCTGTCTCTCCCTCTGTCTCTGTCTCCGTATCAGCCTCTGTCTCTGTCTCTGTGTCTATCTCTGCGTCTGACCCTGTCGCTGTCCCTCTCTATGTCTCTGTCTCTGTCTCTGTCTCCGTCTGCGTCTCTGTCTCTGTCTCCGTCTCTGTCTCTGTCTCTGGCTCTCTCTCTGTCTCTGTCTCTGTCTGTGTCTCTGTCTCTGTCTCCGTCTCTGTCTCTGTCTCTGTCTCTGTTTCTGTCCCTGCCTCTGTCGCTGTCTCTCCCTCTGTCTCTGTCTCGGTCTCTGTCCCTGGCTCTGTCTTTGCCTCCGTCTCCGTCTCTGTCTCTGTCTCGGTCTTTGTATCCGTCTCTGTCTCTGTCTCTGTCTCTGTCTCTGTCTCTGTCTCTGTTTCTGCCTCTGCCTCTGCCTCTGTCTCTGTCTCTGTCTCTGTCTCTGTCGCTGTCTCTGTCTCTGTCTGTATTTCTGTCTCTGTCTCCGTCCCTGTCTCTGCCTCTGCCTCTGCCTCTGTCTCTGTCTCTGTCGCTGTCTCTCCCTCTGCCCCTGTCTCCGTCTCTGTCCCTGGCTCCGTCTCTGTCTCTGTCTCGGTCTTTGTATCCGTCTCTGTCTCTGTCTCCGTCTCTGTTTCAGTCTCTGCCTCTGTCTCTGTCTCTGTCTCTGTCTCTGTCTCTGTCTCTGTCTATGTCGCTGTCTCTCCCTCTGTCTCTGTCTCCGTATCAGCCTCTGTCTCTGTCTCTGTGTCTATCTCTGCCTCTGAATCTGTCGCTGTCCCTGTCCCTGTCTATGTCTCTGTCTCTGTCTCTGTCTCCGTCTGCGTCTCTGTCTCTGTCTCCGTCTCTGTCTCTGTCTCTGGCTCTCTCTCTGTCTCTGTCTCTGTCTCTGTCTCTGTCTCTGTCTCTGTCTCCGTCTCTGTCTCTGTCTCGGTCTTTGTCTCCGTCTCTGTCTCTGTCTCTGTCTCTGTCTCTGCCTCTGTCTCTGTCCCCGTATCTGTCCCTGTCTCTGTTTCTGTCTCTGTCTCTGTCTCTGTCTCTGTCTCTGTCTCTGTCTGTGCCTCTGCCTCTGTCTCGGTCTTTGTCTCCGTCTCTGTCTCTGTCTCTGTCTCTGTCTCTCTCTGAGACTCTGCCTCTGTCTCTGACTCTGTCTCTGTCTCTGTCTCTGTCTCTGTCTCTCTCTCTGTCTCTGTCTCTGTCTATGTCGCTGTCTCTCCCTCTGTCTCTGTCTCCGTATCAGCCTCTGTCTCTGTCTCTGTGTCTATCTCTGCCTCTGACTCTGTCGCTGTCCCTGTCTATGTCTCTGTCTCTGTCTCTGTCTCCGTCTGCGTCTCTGTCTCTGTCTCCGTCTCTGTCTCTGTCTCTGGCTCTCTCTCTGTCTCTGTCTCTGTCTGTGTCTCTGTCTCTGTCTCCGTCTCTGTCTCTGTCTCTGTCTCTGTTTCTGTCCCTGCCTCTGTCGCTGTCTCTCCCTCTGTCTCTGTCTCCGTCTCTGTCCCTGGCTCTGTCTTTGCCTCCGTCTCCGTCTCTGTCTCTGTCTCGGTCTTTGTATCCGTCTCTGTCTCTGTCTCTGTCTCTGTCTCTGTCTCTGTCTCTGTCTCTGTCTCTGTCTCTGCCTCTGTCTCTGTCTCTGCCTCTGTCTCTGTCTCTGCCTCTGTCTCTGCCCTGCCCCTCTCCCTGGCCCTGCCGCTGTCTCTGTCTCTGTCTCTGTCTATGCATCTGTCTCTGTCTCTGTCACCGTCTCTGTCTCTGTCTCTGTCTCTGTCTCTATCTCTGTCTCTGTCTCTGTCTCTGTCTCTGTCTCTGTCTCTGTCCCTGTCTCTGTCTCTGTCTCTGCCTCTGTCTCCGTCTCTGTCTCTGTCTCGGTCTTTGTATCCGTATCTGTCTCTGTCTCTGTCTCTGTCTCTGTTTCTGTCTCTGCCTCTGTCTCTGTCTCTGCCTCTGTCTCTGTCACTGTCTCTGCCTCTGCCTCTGTCTCTGTCTCTGTCGCTGTCTCTCCCTCTGTCCCTGCCTCCGTCTCCGTCTCTGGTTCTGTCTCTGCCTCTGTCTCCGTCTCTGTCTCTGTCTCTGTCTCTGTCTCTGTCTCTGTCTCTGTCTCTGTCTCTGTCTCTGTCTCTGTCTCTGTCTCTGTCTCTGTCTCTGTCTCTGTCTCTGTCTCTGTCTCAGTCTCTGTTTCTGCCTCCGCCTCTGCCTCTGTCTCTGTCTCTGTCTCTGTCTCTGTCTCTGTCTCTGTCTCTGTCTCTGTCTCTGTCTCTGCCTCTGTCTCTGTCTCTGTCTCTGTCGCTGTCTCTCCCTCTGTCTCTGTCTCCGTCTCTGTCCCTGGCTCTGTCTCTGCCACTGTCTCCGTCTCTGTCTCTGTCTCGGTCTTTGTCTCCGTCTCTGTCTCTGTCTCTGTCTCTGCCTCTGTCTCTGTCTCTGTCTCTGTCTCTGTCTCTGTCGCTGTCTCTCCCTCTGTCTCTGTCTCCGTCTCTGTCACTGTCTCTGCCTCTGTCTCTGTCTCTGTCTCTGCCTCTGTCTCTGCCACTGTCTGTGTCTCTGTCTCCGTCTCTGTCTCTGTCTCTGTCTCTGTCGCTCTCTCTCCCTCTGTCTCTGTCTCTGTCTCTGTCCCTGGCTCTGTATCTGCCTCTGTCTCCGTCTCTGACTGTGTCTTTGTCTCTATTTCCGTCTCTGTCTCTGTCTCTGTCTCTGTCTCTGTCTCTGTCTCTGTCTCTGTCTCTGTCTCTGTCTCTGTCTCTGTCTCTGTCTCTGTCTGTGTCTCTGTCTCTCTCTCTGCCTCTGCCTCTGCCTCTGCCTCTGTCTCTGTCTCTGTCGCTGTCTCTCCCTCTGTCCCTGTCTCCGTCTCTGTCCCTGGCACTGGCTCTGTCTCTGCCTCTGTCTCTGTCTCTGTCTCTGTCTCTGTCTCTGTCTCTGTTTCTGTCTCTGTCTCTGTCTCTGTCTCTGTCTCTGTCTCTATCTCTGTCTATGTCGGTGTGTCTCCCTCTGTCTCTGTCTCCGTCTCTGTCCCTGGCTCTGTCTCTGCCTCTGTCTCCGTCTCTGTCTCTGTCTCGGTCTTTGTCTCCGTCTCTGTCTCTGTCTCTGTCTCTGTCTCTGTCTCTGTCTCTGTCTGTGTCTCTGTCTCTCTCTCTGCCTCTGCCTCTGCCTCTGCCTCTGTCTCTGTCTCTGTCGCTGTCTCTCCCTCTGTCCCTGTCTCCGTCTCTGTCCCTGGCACTGGCTCTGTCTCTGCCTCTGTCTCTGTCTCTGTCTCTGTCGCTGTCTCTGTCTCTGTCTCTGCCCCGTCCCTCTCCCTGGCCCTGTCGCTGTCGCTGTCTCTGTCTCTGTCTCTGCCTCTGCCTCTGCCTCTGTCTCTGTCTCTGTCTCTGTCTCTGTCTCTATCTCTGTCTATGTCGCTGTGTCTCCCTCTGTCTCTGTCTCCGTCTCTGTCCCTGGCTCTGTCTCTGCCTCTGTCTCTGCCTCTGTCTCCGTCTCTGTCTCTGTCTCGGTCTTTGTCTCCGTCTCTGTCTCTGTCTCTGTCTCTGTCTCTGCCTCTGTCTCTGTCCCCGTATCTGTCCCTGTCTCTGTTTCTGTCTCTGTCTCTGTCTCTGTCTCTGTCTCTGTCTCTGTCTGTGCCTCTGCCTCTGTCTCGGTCTTTGTCTCCGTCTCTGTCTCTGTCTCTGTCTCTGTCTCTCTCTGAGACTCTGCCTCTGTCTCTGTCTCTGTCTCTGTCTCTGTCTCTGTCTCTGCCTCTGTCTCTGTCTCTGTCTCTGTCGCTGTCTCTGTCTCTGTCTCTGCCCCGTCCCTCTCCCTGGCCCTGTCGCTGTCGCTGTCTCTGTCTCTGTCTCTGCCTCTGCCTCTGCCTCTGTCTCTGTCTCTGTCTCTGTCTCTGTCTCTATCTCTGTCTATGTCGCTGTGTCTCCCTCTGTCTCTGTCTCCGTCTCTGTCCCTGGCTCTGTCTCTGCCTCTGTCTCTGCTTCTGTCTCCGTCTCTGTCTCTGTCTCGGTCTTTGTCTCCGTCTCTGTCTCTGTCTCTGTCTCTGTCTCTGCCTCTGTCTCTGTCCCCGTATCTGTCCCTGTCTCTGTTTCTGTCTCTGTCTCTGTCTCTGTCTCTGTCTCTGTCTCTGTCTGTGCCTCTGCCTCTGTCTCGGTCTTTGTCTCCGTCTCTGTCTCTGTCTCTGTCTCTGTCTCTCTCTGAGACTCTGCCTCTGTCTCTGACTCTGTCTCTGTCTCTGTCTCTGTCTCTGTCTCTCTCTCTGTCTCTGTCTCTGTCTATGTCGCTGTCTCTCCCTCTGTCTCTGTCTCCGTATCAGCCTCTGTCTCTGTCTCTGTGTCTATCTCTGCCTCTGACTCTGTCGCTGTCCCTGTCTATGTCTCTGTCTCTGTCTCTGTCTCCGTCTGCGTCTCTGTCTCTGTCTCCGTCTCTGTCTCTGTCTCTGGCTCTCTCTCTGTCTCTGTCTCTGTCTGTGTCTCTGTCTCTGTCTCCGTCTCTGTCTCTGTCTCTGTCTCTGTTTCTGTCCCTGCCTCTGTCGCTGTCTCTCCCTCTGTCTCTGTCTCCGTCTCTGTCCCTGGCTCTGTCTTTGCATCCGTCTCCGTCTCTGTCTCTGTCTCGGTCTTTGTATCCGTCTCTGTCTCTGTCTCTGTCTCTGTCTCTGTCTCTGTCTCTGTTTCTGCCTCTGCCTCTGCCTCTGTCTCTGTCTCTGTCGCTGTCTCTCCCTCTGTCCCTGTCTCCGTCTCTGTCTCTGGCTCTGTCTCTGCCTCTGTCTCCGTCTAAGTGTCTGTGTCGGTCTTTGTCTCCGTCTCTGTCTCCGTCTCTGGCTCTGTCTCTGCCTCTGTCTGCGTCTCTGTCTCTGTCTCGGTCTTTGTCTCCGTCTCTGTCTCTGTCTCTGTCTCTGTCTCTGTCTCTGTCTCTGTCTCTGTCTCTGTCTCTGTCTCTGTCTCTGTCTCTGTCTCTGTCTCTGTCTCTGTCTCTGTCTCTGTCTCTGTCCCTGTCTCTGTCTCTGTTTCTGCCTCTGCCTCTGCCTCTGTCTCTGTCTCTGTCGCTGTCTCTCCCTCTGTCCCTGTCTTCGTCTCCGTCTCTGGTTCTGTCTCTGCCTCTGTCTCCGTCTCTGTCTCTGTCTCTGTCACTGTCTCTGTCTCTGTCTCTGTCTCTGTCTCTGTCTCTGTCTCTGTCTCTGTCTCTGTCTCTGTCTCTGTCTCTGTCTCTGTCTCTGTCTCTGCCTCTGTCTCTGTCTCTGTCTCTGTCTCTGTCCCTGGCTCTGTATCTGCCTCTGCCTCCGTCTCTGACTTTGTCTCTGTCTCTATCTCCGTCTCTGTCTCTGTCTCTGTCTCTGTCTGTGTCCCTACCTCTGTCTCGGTCTTTGTCTCCGTCTCTGTCTCTGTCTCTGCCTCTGTCTCTGTCTCTGTCTCTCTCTCTCTCTCTGTCTCTGTCTCTGTCTCTGTCTCTGTCTCTGTCTCTGCCTCTGCCTCCGTCCCTGTCTCTGCCTCTGCCTCTGCCTCCGTCTCTGTCTCTGTCGCTGTCTCTCCCTCTGTCCCTGTCTCCGTCTCTGTCCCTGGCTCTGTCTCTGCCTCTGTCTCCGTCTCTGTCTCTGTCTCGGTCTTTGTATCCGCCTCTGTCTCTGTCTCTGTCTCTGTTTCTGTCTCTGCCTCTGTCTCTGTCTCTGTCTCTGTCTCTGTCTCTGTCTCTGTCTCTGTCTCTGTCTCTGTCTCTGTCTCTGTCTCTGTCTCTGTCTCTGTCTCTGTCTCTGTCTCTGTCTCTGTCTCTGTCTCTGTCTCTGTCTCTGTCTCTGTCTCTGTCTCTGTCTCCGTCTCTATCTCTGCCTATGTCGCTGTGTCTCCCTCTGTCTCTGTCTCCGTATCAGCCTCTGTCTCTGTCTCTGTGTCTATCTCTGCCTCTGACTCTGTCGCTGTCCCTGTCTATGTCTCTGTCTCTGTCTCTGTCTCTGTCTCCGTCTGCGTCTCTGTCTCTGTCTCCGTCTCTGTCCCAGTCTCTGTTTCTGTCTCCGTCTCTGTCCCTGGCTCTGTCTCTGCCTCTGTCACCGTCTCTGTCTCTGTCTCGGTCTCTGACTCTGCCTCTGTCTCTGTCTCTGTCTCCGACTCTGTCTCTGTCTCTGTCTCTGTCTCGGTATATGTCTCTGTCTCTGTCTCTGTCTCTGTCTCTGTCTCTGTCTCTGTCTCTGTCTCTGTCTCTGTCTCTGTCTCTGTCTCTGTCTCTGTCTCTGTCTCTGTCTCTGTCTCTGTCTCTGTCTCTGTCTCTGTCTCTGTCTCTGTCTCTGTCTCTGTCTCTGTCTCTGTCTCTGTCTCTGTCTCTGTCTCTGTCGCTGTCTCTCCCTCTGCCTCTGTCTCCGTGTCTGTCCCTGGCGCTGTCTCTGCCTCTGTCTCCGTCTCTGTCTCTGTCTCGGTCTTTGCCTCTGTCTCTGTCTCTGTCTCTGTCTCTGTCTCTGTCTCTGTCTCTGTCTCTGTCTCTGTCTCTGTCTCTGTCTCTGTCTCTGTCTCTGTCTCTGTCTCTGTCTCTGTCTCTGTTTCTGCCTCTGCCTCTGCCTATGTCTCTGTCTCTGTCGCTGTCTCTGCCTCTGTCCCTGTCTCCGTCTCTGTCTCTGGCTCTGCCTCTGCCTCTGTCTCCGTCTCTGTCTCTGTCTCGGTCTTTGTCTCCGTCTCTGTCTCCGTCTCTGGCTCTGTCTCTGCCTCTGTCTCCGTCTCTGTCTCTGTCTCTGTCTCTGTCTCTGTCTCTGTCTCTGTCTCTGTCTCTGTCTCTGCCTCTGTCTCTGTCCCTGTCTCTGTCTCTGCCTCTGTCTCCGTCTCTGTCCCTGTCTCGGTCTTTGTATCCGTCTCTGTCTCTGTCTCTGTCTCTGTCTCTGTTTCTGTCTCGGTCTTTGTCTCCGTCTCTGTCTCTGTCTCTGTCTCTGTCTCTGCCTCTGTCTCTGTCCCCGTATCTGTCCCTGTCTCTGTTTCTGTCTCTGTCTCTGTCTCTGTCTCTGTCTCTGTCTCTGTCTGTGCCTCTGCCTCTGTCTCGGTCTTTGTCTCCGTCTCTGTCTCTGTCTCTGTCTCTGTCTCTCTCTGAGACTCTGCCTCTGTCTCTGACTCTGTCTCTGTCTCTGTCTCTGTCTCTGTCTCTCTCTCTGTCTCTGTCTCTGTCTATGTCGCTGTCTCTCCCTCTGTCTCTGTCTCCGTATCAGCCTCTGTCTCTGTCTCTGTGTCTATCTCTGCCTCTGACTCTGTCGCTGTCCCTGTCTATGTCTCTGTCTCTGTCTCTGTCTCCGTCTGCGTCTCTGTCTCTGTCTCCGTCTCTGTCTCTGTCTCTGGCTCTCTCTCTGTCTCTGTCTCTGTCTGTGTCTCTGTCTCTGTCTCCGTCTCTGTCTCTGTCTCTGTCTCTGTTTCTGTCCCTGCCTCTGTCGCTGTCTCTCCCTCTGTCTCTGTCTCCGTCTCTGTCCCTGGCTCTGTCTTTGCCTCCGTCTCCGTCTCTGTCTCTGTCTCGGTCTTTGTATCCGTCTCTGTCTCTGTCTCTGTCTCTGTCTCTGTCTCTGTCTCTGTCTCTGTCTCTGTCTCTGCCTCTGTCTCTGTCTCTGCCTCTGTCTCTGTCTCTGCCTCTGTCTCTGCCCTGCCCCTCTCCCTGGCCCTGCCGCTGTCTCTGTCTCTGTCTCTGTCTATGCATCTGTCTCTGTCTCTGTCACCGTCTCTGTCTCTGTCTCTGTCTCTGTCTCTATCTCTGTCTCTGTCTCTGTCTCTGTCTCTGTCTCTGTCTCTGTCCCTGTCTCTGTCTCTGTCTCTGCCTCTGTCTCCGTCTCTGTCTCTGTCTCGGTCTTTGTATCCGTATCTGTCTCTGTCTCTGTCTCTGTCTCTGTTTCTGTCTCTGCCTCTGTCTCTGTCTCTGCCTCTGTCTCTGTCACTGTCTCTGCCTCTGCCTCTGTCTCTGTCTCTGTCGCTGTCTCTCCCTCTGTCCCTGCCTCCGTCTCCGTCTCTGGTTCTGTCTCTGCCTCTGTCTCCGTCTCTGTCTCTGTCTCTGTCTCTGTCTCTGTCTCTGTCTCTGTCTCTGTCTCTGTCTCTGTCTCTGTCTCTGTTTCTGTCTCTGTCTCTGTCTCTGTCTGTGTCTCTGCTTCTGTCTCGGTCTTTGTCTCCGTCTCTGTCTCTGTCTCTGTATATGTATTTGTCTCTGTCTCTGTCTCTGTCTCTGTCTCTGTCTCTGTCTCTGTATCAGTCTCTGTCTCTGTCTCTGTCTCTATCTCTGTCTCTGTCTCTGTCTCTGTCTCTGTCTCTGTCTCTGTCTCTGTCTCTGTCTCTGTCTCTGCCTCTGTCTCTGTCTCTGTCTCTGTCGCTGTCTCTGTCTCTGTCTCTGCCCCGTCCCTCTCCCTGGCCCTGTCGCTGTCTCTGTCTCTGTCTCTGTCTCTGTCTCTGCCTCTGCCTCTGTCTCTGTCTCTGTCTCTGTCTCTGCCTCTGTCTCTGTCTCTGTCTCTGTCTCTGTTTCTGTCTCTGTCTCTGTCTCTGTCTCTGTCTCTGTCTCTGTCTCTATCTCTGTCTATGTCGCTGTGTCTCCCTCTGTCTCTGTCTCCGTCTCTGTCCCTGGCTCCGTCTCTGCCTCTGTCTCCGTCTCTGTCTCTGTCTCGGTCTTTGTCTCCGTCTCTGTCTCTGTCTCTGCCTCTGTCTCTGTCCCCGTATCTGTCCCTGTCTCTGTCTCTGTCTCTGTCTCTGTCTCTGTCTCTGTCTCTGTCTGTGTCTCTGTCTCTGTCTGTGCCTCTGCCTCTGTCTCGGTCTTTGTCTCCGTCTCTGTCTCTGTCTCTGTCTCTGTCTCTGTCTGAGACTCTGCCTCTGTCTCTGTCTCTGTCTCTGTCTCTGTCTCTGTCTCTGTCTCTGTCTCTGTCTCTGTCTCTGTCTCTGTCTCTGTCTCTGTCTCTGTCTCTGTCTCTGTCTCTGTCTCTGTCTCTGTCTCTGTCTCTGTCTCTGTCTCTGTCTCTGCCTCTGTCTCTGCCTCTGTCTCTGCCTCTGTCTCTGTCTCTGTCTGTGTCTCTGTTTCCGTCTCTGTCTCTGTCTCTGTCTCTGTCGCTCTCTCTCCCTCTGTCTCTGTCTCTGTCTCTGTCCCTGGCTCTGTATCTGCCTCTGCCTCCGTCTCTGACTTTGTCTCTGTCTCTATCTCCGTCTCTGTCTCTGTCTCTGTCTCTGTCTCTGTCTCTGTCTCTGTCTCTGTCTCTGTCTCTGTCTCTGCCTCTGTCTCTGCCTCTGTCTCTGTCTCTGTCTGTGTCTCTGTTTCCGTCTCTGTCTCTGTCTCTGTCTCTGTCGCTCTCTCTCCCTCTGTCTCTGTCTCTGTCTCTGTCCCTGGCTCTGTATCTGCCTCTGCCTCCGTCTCTGACTTTGTCTCTGTCTCTATCTCCGTCTCTGTCTCTGTCTCTGTCTCTGTCTCTGTCTCTGTCTGTGTCCCTACCTCTGTCTCGGTCTTTGTCTCCGTCTCTGTCTCTGTCTCTGCCTCTGTCTCTGTCTCTGTCTCTCTCTCTGTCTCTGTCTCTGTCTCTGTCTCTGTCTCTGTCTCTGTCTCTGTCTCTGTCTCTGTCTCTGTCTCTGTCTCTGTCTCTGTCTCTGTCTCTGTCTCTGTCTCTGTCTCTGTCTCTGTCTCTGTCTCTGTCTCTGACTCTGTCCCTGTCTCTGTCTCTGTCTCTATCTCTGCCTATGTCGCTGTGTCTCCCTCTGTCTCTGTCTCCGTATCAGCCTCTGTCTCTGTCTCTGTGTCTATCTCTGCCTCTGACTCTGTCGCTGTCCCTGTCTATGTCTCTGTCTCTGTCTCTGTCTCTGTCTCCGTCTGCGTCTCTGTCTCTGTCTCCGTCTCTGTCCCAGTCTCTGTTTCTGTCTCCGTCTCTGTCCCTGGCTCTGTCTCTGCCTCTGTCACCGTCTCTGTCTCTGTCTCGGTCTCTGACTCTGCCTCTGTCTCTGTCTCTGTCTCCGACTCTGTCTCTGTCTCTGTCTCTGTCTCTGTCTCTGTCTCTGTCTCTGTCTCTGTCTCGGTATATGTCTCTGTCTCTGTCTCTGTCTCTGTCTCTGTCTCTGTCTCTGTCTCTGTCTCTGTCTCTGTCTCTGTCTCTGTCTCTGTCTCTGTCTCTGTCTCTGTCTCTGTCTCTGTCTCTGTCTCTGTCTCTGTCTCTGTCTCTGTCTCTGCCTCTGCCTCTGTCTCTGTCTCTGTCGCTGTCTCTCCCTCTGCCTCTGTCTCCGTGTCTGTCCCTGGCGCTGTCTCTGCCTCTGTCTCCGTCTCTGTCTCTGTCTCGGTCTTTGTCTCTGTCTCTGTCTCTGTCTCTGTCTCTGTCTCTGTCTCTGTCTCTGTCTCTGTCTCTGTCTCTGTCTCTGTCTCTGTTTCTGCCTCTGCCTCTGCCTCTGTCTCTGTCTCTGTCGCTGTCTCTGCCTCTGTCCCTGTCTCCGTCTCTGTTTCTGGCTCTGCCTCTGCCTCTGTCTCCGTCTCTGTCTCTGTCTCGGTCTTTGTCTCCGTCTCTGTCTCCGTCTCTGGCTCTGTCTCTGCCTCTGTCTCCGTCTCTGTCTCTGTCTCTGTCTCTGTCTCTGTCTCTGTCTCTGTCTCTGTCTCTGTCTCTGTCTCTGTCTCTGCCTCTGTCTCTGTCCCTGTCTCTGTCTCTGCCTCTGTCTCCGTCTCTGTCCCTGTCTCGGTCTTTGTATCCGTCTCTGTCTCTGTCTCTGTCTCTGTTTCTGTCTCTGCCTCTGTCTCTGTCTCTGCCTCTGTCTCTGTCTCTGTCTCTGTCCCTGTCTCCGTCTCTGTCTCTGTCTCTGTCTCTGTCTCTGTCTATGTCGCTGTCTCTCCCTCTGTCTCTGTCTCCGTATCAGCCTCTGTCTCTGTCTCTGTCTCTGTCTCTGTCTCTGTCTCTGTCTCTGTCTCTGTCTCTGTCTCTGTCTCTGTCTCTGTCTCTGTCTCTGTCTCTGTCTCTGTCTCTGTCTCTGTCTCCGTCTGCGTCTCTGTCTCTGTCTCCGTCTCTGTCCCAGTCTCTGTTTCTGTCTCCGTCTCTGTCCCTGGCTCTGTCTCTGCCTCTGTCACCGTCTCTGTCTCTGTCTCGGACTCTGTCTCTGCCTCTGTCTCTGTCTCTGTCTCCGACTCTGTCTCTGTCTCTGTCTCTGTCTCTGTCTCTGTCTCTGTCTCTGTCTCGGTATCTGTCTCTGTCTCTGTCTCTGTCTCTGTCTCTGTCTCTGTCTCTGTCGCTGTCTCTCCCTCTGTCTCTGTCTCCGTCTCTGTCTCCGTCTCTGTCCCTGGCTCTGTCTCTGCCTCTGTCTCCGTCTCTGTCTCTGTCTCGGTCCTTGTCTCCGTCTCTGTCTCTGTCTCTGTCTCTGTCTCTGCCTCTGTCCCTGTCCCCGTATCTGTCCCTGTCTCTGTCTCTGTCTCTGTCTCTGTCTCTGTCTCTGTCTCTGTCTCTGTCTCTGTCTCTGTCTGTGCCTCTGCCTCTGTCTCGGTCTTTGTCTCCGTCTCTGTCTCTGTCTCTGTCTCTGTCTCTGTCTGAGACTCTGCCTCTGTCTGTGTCTGTGTCTCTGTCTCTGTCTCTGTCTCTGTCTCTGTCTCTGTCTCTGTCTCTGTCTCTGTCTCTGTCTCTGTCTCTGTCTCTGTCTCTGTCTCTGTCTCTGTCTCTGTCTCTGTCTCTGTCTCTGTCTCTGTCTCTGTCTCTGTCTCTGTCTCTGTCTCTGTCTCTGTCTCTGTCTCTGTCTCTGTCTCTGTCTCTGTCTCTGTCTCTGTCTCTGTCTCTATCTCTGTCTCTGTCTCTGTCTATGTCGCTGTCTCTCCCTCTGTCTCTGTCTCCGTATCAGCCTCTGTCTCTGTCTCTGTGTCTATCTCTGCCTCTGACTCTGTCGCTGTCCCTGTCTATGTCTCTGTCTCTGTCTCTGTCTCCGTCTGCGTCTCTGTCTCTGTCTCCGCCTCTGTCTCTGTCTCTGGCTCTCTCTCTGTCTCTGTCTCTGTCTCTGTCTGTGTCTCTGTCTCTGTCTCCGTCTCTGTCTCTGCCGCTGTCTCTGTCTCTGTCTCTGTCTCTGTCTCTGTCTCTGTCTCTGTCTCTGTCTCTGTCTCTGTCTCTGTCTCTGTCTCTGTCTCTGTCTCTGTCTCTGTCTCTGTCTCTGTCTCTGTCTGTGTCTCTGCTTCTGTCTCGGTCTTTGTCTCCGTCTCTGTCTCAGTCTCTGTATATGTATTTGTCTCTGTCTCTGTCTCTGTCTCTGTCTCTGTCTCTGTCTCCGTCTCTGTCTCTGTCTCTGTCTCTGTCTCTGTCTCTGTCTCTGTCTCTGTCTCTGTCTCTGTCCCTGTCTCTGTCTCTGTCTCTGCCTCTGTCTCTGCCACTGTCTGTGTCTCTGTCTCCGTCTCTGTCTCTGTCTCTGTCTCTGTCGCTCTCTCTCCCTCTGTCTCTGTCTCTGTCTCTGTCCCTGGCTCTGAATCTGCCTCTGTCTCCGTCTCTGACTGTGTCTTTGTCTCTATTTCCGTCTCTGTCTCTGTCTCTGTCTCTGTCTCTGTCTCTGTCTCTGTCTCTGTCTCTGTCTCTGTCTCTGTCTCTGTCTCTGTCTCTGTCTCTGTCTGTGTCTCTGTCTCTCTCTCTGCCTCTGCCTCTGCCTCTGCCTCTGTCTCTGTCTCTGTCGCTGTCTCTCCCTCTGTCCCTGTCTCCGTCTCTGTCCCTGGCACTGGCTCTGTCTCTGCCTCTGTCTCCGTCTCTGTCTCTGTCTCGATCTTTGTCTCCGTCTCTGTCTCTGTCTCTGTCTCTCTCTCTGTCTCTGTCTCTGTCTCTGTCTGTGTCTCTGTCTCTGTCTCTGTCTCTGTCTCTGTCCCTGTCTCTGTCTCTGTCTCTGCCTCTGTCTCCGTCTCTGTCTCTGTCTCGGTCTTTGTCTCCGTCTCTGTCTCTGTCTCTGTCTCTGTCTCTGTCTCTGTCTCTGTCTCTGTCTCTGTCTCTGTCTCTGCCTCTGTCTCTGTCCCCGTATCTGTCTCTGTCTCTGTTTCTGTCTCTGCCTCTGCCTCTGTCTCTGTCTCTGCCTCTGTCTCTGCCCTGCCCCTCTCCCTGGCCCTGCCGCTGTCTCTGTCTCTGTCTCTGTCTATGCATCTGTCTCTGTCTCTGTCACCGTCTCTGTCTCTGTCTCTGTCTCTGTCTCTGTCTCGGTATCTGTCTCTGTCTCTGTCTCTGTCTCTGACTCTGTCTCTGTCTCTGTCTCTGTCTCTGTCTCTGTCTCTGTCTCTGTTTCTGCCTCTGCCTCTGCGTCTGTCTCAGTCTCTATCGCTGTCTTCGTCCCTGTCTTCGTCTCTGTCTTTGTCTCCGTATTTGTCTCCGTCTGTGTCTCCATCTTTGTCTCCGTCTTTGTCTACGTCTTTGCCTCCGTCTTTGTTTCCGCCATTGTCTCCGTCTTTGTCTCCGTCTCTGTCTCTGTCTCTGTCTCTGTCTCTGTCTGAGACTCTGCCTCTGTCTCTGTCTCTGTCTCTGTCTCTGTCTCTGTCTCTGTCTCTGTCTCTGCCTCTGTCTCTGTCCCCGTATCTGTCTCTGTCTCTGTTTCTGTCTCTGCCTCTGTCTCTGTCTCTGTCTCTGCCTCTGTCTCTGCCCTGCCCCTCTCCCTGGCCCTGCCGCTGTCTCTGTCTCTGTCTCTGTCTATGCATCTGTCTCTGTCTCTGACACCGTCTCTGTCTCTGTCTCTGTCTCTGTCTCTGTCTCTGTCTCTGTCTCTGTCTCTGTCTCTGTCTCTGTCTCTGTCTCTGTCTCTGTCTCTGTCCCTGTCTCTGTCTCTGTCTCTGCCTCTGTCTCCGTCTCTGTCTCTGTCTCGGTCTTTGTCTCCGTCTCTGTCTCTGTCTCTGTCTCTGTCTCTGTCTCTGTCTCTGTCTCTGCCTCTGTCTCTGTCTCCGTCTCTGTCCCTGGCTCTGTCTCTGCCACTGTCTCCGTCTCTGTCTCTGTCTCGGTCTTTGTCTCCGTCTCTGTCTCTGTCGCTGTCTCTCCCTCTGTCTCTGTCTCCGTCTCTGTCCCTGGCTCTGTCTCTGCCACTGTCTCCGTCTCTGTCTCTGTCTCGGTCTTTGTCTCCGTCTCTGTCTCTGTCTCTGTCTCTGCCTCTGTCTCTGTCTCTGTCTCTGTCTCTGTCTCTGTCTCTGTCTCTGTCTCTGTCTCTGCCTCTGTCTCTGTCTCTGTCTCTGTCGCTGTCTCTCCCTCTGTCTCTGTCTCCGTCTCTGTCCCTGGCTCTGTCTCTGCCACTGTCTCCGTCTCTGTCTCTGTCTCGGTCTTTGTCTCCGTCTCTGTCTCTGTCTCTGTCTCTGCCTCTGTCTCTGTCTCTGTCTCTGTCTCTGTCTCTGTCGCTGTCTCTCCCTCTGTCTCTGTCTCCGTCTCTGTCACTGTCTCTGCCTCTGTCTCTGTCTCTGTCTCTGCCTCCGTCTCTGCCACTGTCTGTGTCTCTGTCTCCGTCTCTGTCTCTGTCTCTGTCTCTGTCGCTCTCTCTCCCTCTGTCTCTGTCTCTGTCTCTGTCCCTGGCTCTGTATCTGCCTCTGTCTCCGTCTCTGACTGTGTCTTTGTCTCTATTTCCGTCTCTGTCTCTGTCTCTGTCTCTGTCTCTGTCTCTGTCTCTGTCTCTGTCTCTGTCTCTGTCTCTGTCTCTGTCTCTGTCTGTGTCTCTGTCTCTCTCTCTGCCTCTGCCTCTGCCTCTGCCTCTGTGTCTGTCTCTGTCGCTGTCTCTCCCTCTGTCCCTGTCTCCGTCTCTGTCCCTGGCACTGGCTCTGTCTCTGCCTCTGTCTCTGTCTCTGTCTCTGTCTCTGTCTCTGTCTCTGTTTCTGTCTCTGTCTCTGTCTCTGTCTCTGTCTCTGTCTCTATCTCTGTCTATGTCGCTGTGTCTCCCTCTGTCTCTGTCTCCGTCTCTGTCCCTGGCTCTGTCTCTGCCTCTGTCTCCGTCTCTGTCTCTGTCTCGGTCTTTGTCTCCGTCTCTGTCTCTGTCTCTGTCTCTGTCTCTGTCTCTGTCTCTGTCTCTGTCTCTGCCTCTGTCTCTGTCCCCGTATCTGTCCCTGTCTCTGTCTCTGTCTCTGTCTCTGTCTCTGTCTCTGTCTCTGTCTGTGTCTCTGTCTCTGTCTGTGCCTCTGCCTCTGTCTCGGTCTCTGTCTCTGTCTCCGTCTCTGTCCCTGGCTCTGTCTCTGCCTCTGTCTCCGTCTCTGTCTCTGTCTCGGTCTTTGTCTCCGTCTCTGTCTCTGTCTCTGTCTCTGTCTCTGTCTCTGTCTCTGCCTCTGTCTCTGTCCCCGTATCTGTCCCTGTCTCTGTCTCTGTCTCTGTCTCTGTCTCTGTCTGTGTCTCTGTCTCTGTCTGTGCCTCTGCCTCTGTCTCGGTCATTGTCTCCGTCTCTGTCTCTGTCTCTGTCTCTGTCTCTGTCTGAGACTCTGCCTCTGTCTCTGTCTCTGTCTCTGTCTCTGTCTCTGTCTCTGTCTCTGTCTCTGTCTCTGTCTCTGTCTCTGTCTCTGTCTCTGTCTCTGTCTCTGTCTCTGTCTCTGTCTCTGTCTCTGTCTCTGTCTCTGTCTCCGTCTGCGTCTCTGTCTCTGTCTCCGTCTCTGTCCCAGTCTCTGTTTCTGTCTCCGTCTCTGTCCCTGGCTCTGTCTCTGCCTCTGTCACCGTCTCTGTCTCTGTCTCGGACTCTGTCTCTGCCTCTGTCTCTGTCTCTGTCTCCGACTCTGTCTCTGTCTCTGTCTCTGTCTCTGTCTCTGTCTCTGTCTCTGTCTCTGTCTCGGTATCTGTCTCTGTCTCTGTCTCTGTCTCTGTCTCTGTCTCTGTCGCTGTCTCTCCCTCTGTCTCTGTCTCCGTCTCTGTCTCCGTCTCTGTCCCTGGCTCTGTCTCTGCCTCTGTCTCCGTCTCTGTCTCTGTCTCGGTCCTTGTCTCCGTCTCTGTCTCTGTCTCTGTCTCTGTCTCTGCCTCTGTCCCTGTCCCCGTATCTGTCCCTGTCTCTGTCTCTGTCTCTGTCTCTGTCTCTGTCTCTGTCTCTGTCTCTGTCTCTGTCTGTGCCTCTGCCTCTGTCTCGGTCTTTGTCTCCGTCTCTGTCTCTGTCTCTGTCTCTGTCTCTGTCTGAGACTCTGCCTCTGTCTGTGTCTGTGTCTCTGTCTCTGTCTCTGTCTCTGTCTCTGTCTCTGTCTCTGTCTCTGTCTCTGTCTCTGTCTCTGTCTCTGTCTCTGTCTCTGTCTCTGTCTCTGTCTCTGTCTCTGTCTCTGTCTCTGTCTCTGTCTCTGTCTCTGTCTCTGTCTCTGTCTCTGTCTCTGTCTCTGTCTCTGTCTCTGTCTCTGTCTCTGTCTCTGTCTCTGTCTCTGTCTCTGTCTCTGTCTCTGTCTCTGTCTCTGTCTCTATCTCTGTCTCTGTCTCTGTCTATGTCGCTGTCTCTCCCTCTGTCTCTGTCTCCGTATCAGCCTCTGTCTCTGTCTCTGTGTCTATCTCTGCCTCTGACTCTGTCGCTGTCCCTGTCTATGTCTCTGTCTCTGTCTCTGTCTCTATCTCTGTCTCTGTCTCTGTCTATGTCGCTGTCTCTCCCTCTGTCTCTGTCTCCGTATCAGCCTCTGTCTCTGTCTCTGTGTCTATCTCTGCCTCTGACTCTGTCGCTGTCCCTGTCTATGTCTCTGTCTCTGTCTCTGTCTCCGTCTGCGTCTCTGTCTCTGTCTCCGCCTCTGTCTCTGTCTCTGGCTCTCTCTCTGTCTCTGTCTCTGTCTCTGTCTGTGTCTCTGTCTCTGTCTCCGTCTCTGTCTCTGCCGCTGTCTCTGTCTCTGTCTCTGTCTCTGTCTCTGTCTCTGTCTCTGTCTCTGTCTCTGTCTCTGTCTCTGTCTCTGTCTCTGTCTCTGTCTCTGTCTCTGTCTCTGTCTCTGTCTCTGTCTGTGTCTCTGCTTCTGTCTCGGTCTTTGTCTCCGTCTCTGTCTCAGTCTCTGTATATGTATTTGTCTCTGTCTCTGTCTCTGTCTCTGTCTCTGTCTCTGTCTCCGTCTCTGTCTCTGTCTCTGTCTCTGTCTCTGTCTCTGTCTCTGTCTCTGTCTCTGTCTCTGTCCCTGTCTCTGTCTCTGTCTCTGCCTCTGTCTCTGCCACTGTCTGTGTCTCTGTCTCCGTCTCTGTCTCTGTCTCTGTCTCTGTCGCTCTCTCTCCCTCTGTCTCTGTCTC
This sequence comes from Megachile willughbiella, assembly GCA_945859595.2. Classification (NCBI taxonomy): domain Eukaryota; kingdom Metazoa; phylum Arthropoda; class Insecta; order Hymenoptera; family Megachilidae; genus Megachile; species Megachile willughbiella. The sequence goes on from CAMAOD020000310.1 coordinate 785,442, forward strand.
TGTCTCTGTCCCTGGCTCTGAATCTGCCTCTGTCTCCGTCTCTGACTGTGTCTTTGTCTCTATTTCCGTCTCTGTCTCTGTCTCTGTCTCTGTCTCTGTCTCTGTCTCTGTCTCTGTCTCTGTCTCTGTCTCTGTCTCTGTCTCTGTCTCTGTCTGTGTCTCTGTCTCTCTCTCTGCCTCTGCCTCTGCCTCTGCCTCTGTCTCTGTCTCTGTCGCTGTCTCTCCCTCTGTCCCTGTCTCCGTCTCTGTCCCTGGCACTGGCTCTGTCTCTGCCTCTGTCTCCGTCTCTGTCTCTGTCTCGATCTTTGTCTCCGTCTCTGTCTCTGTCTCTGTCTCTCTCTCTGTCTCTGTCTCTGTCTCTGTCTGTGTCTCTGTCTCTGTCTCTGTCTCTGTCTCTGTCCCTGTCTCTGTCTCTGTCTCTGCCTCTGTCTCCGTCTCTGTCTCTGTCTCGGTCTTTGTCTCCGTCTCTGTCTCTGTCTCTGTCTCTGTCTCTGTCTCTGTCTCTGTCTCTGTCTCTGTCTCTGTCTCTGTCTCTGCCTCTGTCTCTGTCCCCGTATCTGTCTCTGTCTCTGTTTCTGTCTCTGCCTCTGCCTCTGTCTCTGTCTCTGCCTCTGTCTCTGCCCTGCCCCTCTCCCTGGCCCTGCCGCTGTCTCTGTCTCTGTCTCTGTCTATGCATCTGTCTCTGTCTCTGTCACCGTCTCTGTCTCTGTCTCTGTCTCTGTCTCTGTCTCGGTATCTGTCTCTGTCTCTGTCTCTGTCTCTGACTCTGTCTCTGTCTCTGTCTCTGTCTCTGTCTCTGTCTCTGTCTCTGTCTCTGTCTCTGTTTCTGCCTCTGCCTCTGCGTCTGTCTCAGTCTCTATCGCTGTCTTCGTCCCTGTCTTCGTCTCTGTCTTTGTCTCCGTATTTGTCTCCGTCTGTGTCTCCATCTTTGTCTCCGTCTTTGTCTACGTCTTTGCCTCCGTCTTTGTTTCCGCCATTGTCTCCGTCTTTGTCTCCGTCTCTGTCTCTGTCTCTGTCTCTGTCTCTGTCTGAGACTCTGCCTCTGTCTCTGTCTCTGTCTCTGTCTCTGTCTCTGTCTCTGTCTCTGTCTCTGCCTCTGTCTCTGTCCCCGTATCTGTCTCTGTCTCTGTTTCTGTCTCTGCCTCTGTCTCTGTCTCTGTCTCTGCCTCTGTCTCTGCCCTGCCCCTCTCCCTGGCCCTGCCGCTGTCTCTGTCTCTGTCTCTGTCTATGCATCTGTCTCTGTCTCTGACACCGTCTCTGTCTCTGTCTCTGTCTCTGTCTCTGTCTCTGTCTCTGTCTCTGTCTCTGTCTCTGTCTCTGTCTCTGTCTCTGTCTCTGTCTCTGTCTCTGTCCCTGTCTCTGTCTCTGTCTCTGCCTCTGTCTCCGTCTCTGTCTCTGTCTCGGTCTTTGTCTCCGTCTCTGTCTCTGTCTCTGTCTCTGTCTCTGTCTCTGTCTCTGTCTCTGCCTCTGTCTCTGTCTCCGTCTCTGTCCCTGGCTCTGTCTCTGCCACTGTCTCCGTCTCTGTCTCTGTCTCGGTCTTTGTCTCCGTCTCTGTCTCTGTCGCTGTCTCTCCCTCTGTCTCTGTCTCCGTCTCTGTCCCTGGCTCTGTCTCTGCCACTGTCTCCGTCTCTGTCTCTGTCTCGGTCTTTGTCTCCGTCTCTGTCTCTGTCTCTGTCTCTGCCTCTGTCTCTGTCTCTGTCTCTGTCTCTGTCTCTGTCTCTGTCTCTGTCTCTGTCTCTGTCTCTGCCTCTGTCTCTGTCTCTGTCTCTGTCGCTGTCTCTCCCTCTGTCTCTGTCTCCGTCTCTGTCCCTGGCTCTGTCTCTGCCACTGTCTCCGTCTCTGTCTCTGTCTCGGTCTTTGTCTCCGTCTCTGTCTCTGTCTCTGTCTCTGCCTCTGTCTCTGTCTCTGTCTCTGTCTCTGTCTCTGTCGCTGTCTCTCCCTCTGTCTCTGTCTCCGTCTCTGTCACTGTCTCTGCCTCTGTCTCTGTCTCTGTCTCTGCCTCCGTCTCTGCCACTGTCTGTGTCTCTGTCTCCGTCTCTGTCTCTGTCTCTGTCTCTGTCGCTCTCTCTCCCTCTGTCTCTGTCTCTGTCTCTGTCCCTGGCTCTGTATCTGCCTCTGTCTCCGTCTCTGACTGTGTCTTTGTCTCTATTTCCGTCTCTGTCTCTGTCTCTGTCTCTGTCTCTGTCTCTGTCTCTGTCTCTGTCTCTGTCTCTGTCTCTGTCTCTGTCTCTGTCTGTGTCTCTGTCTCTCTCTCTGCCTCTGCCTCTGCCTCTGCCTCTGTGTCTGTCTCTGTCGCTGTCTCTCCCTCTGTCCCTGTCTCCGTCTCTGTCCCTGGCACTGGCTCTGTCTCTGCCTCTGTCTCTGTCTCTGTCTCTGTCTCTGTCTCTGTCTCTGTTTCTGTCTCTGTCTCTGTCTCTGTCTCTGTCTCTGTCTCTATCTCTGTCTATGTCGCTGTGTCTCCCTCTGTCTCTGTCTCCGTCTCTGTCCCTGGCTCTGTCTCTGCCTCTGTCTCCGTCTCTGTCTCTGTCTCGGTCTTTGTCTCCGTCTCTGTCTCTGTCTCTGTCTCTGTCTCTGTCTCTGTCTCTGTCTCTGCCTCTGTCTCTGTCCCCGTATCTGTCCCTGTCTCTGTCTCTGTCTCTGTCTCTGTCTCTGTCTCTGTCTCTGTCTGTGTCTCTGTCTCTGTCTGTGCCTCTGCCTCTGTCTCGGTCTCTGTCTCTGTCTCCGTCTCTGTCCCTGGCTCTGTCTCTGCCTCTGTCTCCGTCTCTGTCTCTGTCTCGGTCTTTGTCTCCGTCTCTGTCTCTGTCTCTGTCTCTGTCTCTGTCTCTGTCTCTGCCTCTGTCTCTGTCCCCGTATCTGTCCCTGTCTCTGTCTCTGTCTCTGTCTCTGTCTCTGTCTGTGTCTCTGTCTCTGTCTGTGCCTCTGCCTCTGTCTCGGTCATTGTCTCCGTCTCTGTCTCTGTCTCTGTCTCTGTCTCTGTCTGAGACTCTGCCTCTGTCTCTGTCTCTGTCTCTGTCTCTGTCTCTGTCTCTGTCTCTGTCTCTGTCTCTGTCTCTGTCTCTGTCTCTGTCTCTGTCTCTGTCTCTGTCTCTGTCTCTGTCTCTGTCTCTGTCTCTGTCTCTGTCTCCGTCTGCGTCTCTGTCTCTGTCTCCGTCTCTGTCCCAGTCTCTGTTTCTGTCTCCGTCTCTGTCCCTGGCTCTGTCTCTGCCTCTGTCACCGTCTCTGTCTCTGTCTCGGACTCTGTCTCTGCCTCTGTCTCTGTCTCTGTCTCCGACTCTGTCTCTGTCTCTGTCTCTGTCTCTGTCTCTGTCTCTGTCTCTGTCTCGGTATCTGTCTCTGTCTCTGTCTCTGTCTCTGTCTCTGTCTCTGTCGCTGTCTCTCCCTCTGTCTCTGTCTCCGTCTCTGTCTCCGTCTCTGTCCCTGGCTCTGTCTCTGCCTCTGTCTCCGTCTCTGTCTCTGTCTCGGTCCTTGTCTCCGTCTCTGTCTCTGTCTCTGTCTCTGTCTCTGCCTCTGTCCCTGTCCCCGTATCTGTCCCTGTCTCTGTCTCTGTCTCTGTCTCTGTCTCTGTCTCTGTCTCTGTCTCTGTCTCTGTCTCTGTCTGTGCCTCTGCCTCTGTCTCGGTCTTTGTCTCCGTCTCTGTCTCTGTCTCTGTCTCTGTCTCTGTCTGAGACTCTGCCTCTGTCTGTGTCTGTGTCTCTGTCTCTGTCTCTGTCTCTGTCTCTGTCTCTGTCTCTGTCTCTGTCTCTGTCTCTGTCTCTGTCTCTGTCTCTGTCTCTGTCTCTGTCTCTGTCTCTGTCTCTGTCTCTGTCTCTGTCTCTGTCTCTGTCTCTGTCTCTGTCTCTGTCTCTGTCTCTGTCTCTGTCTCTGTCTCTGTCTCTGTCTCTGTCTCTGTCTCTGTCTCTGTCTCTGTCTCTGTCTCTGTCTCTATCTCTGTCTCTGTCTCTGTCTATGTCGCTGTCTCTCCCTCTGTCTCTGTCTCCGTATCAGCCTCTGTCTCTGTCTCTGTGTCTATCTCTGCCTCTGACTCTGTCGCTGTCCCTGTCTATGTCTCTGTCTCTGTCTCTGTCTCCGTCTGCGTCTCTGTCTCTGTCTCCGCCTCTGTCTCTGTCTCTGGCTCTCTCTCTGTCTCTGTCTCTGTCTCTGTCTGTGTCTCTGTCTCTGTCTCCGTCTCTGTCTCTGCCGCTGTCTCTGTCTCTGTCTATGCATCTGTCTCTGTTTCTGTCTCTGTCTCTGTCTCTGTCTCTGTCTCTGTCTCTGTCTCTGTCTCTGTCTCTGTCCCTGTCTCCGTCTCTGTCCCTGGCACTGGCTCTGTCTCTGCCTCTGTCTCCGTCTCTGTCTCTGTCTCGATCTTTGTCTCCGTCTCTGTCTCTGTCTCTGTCTCTCTCTCTGTCTCTGTCTCTGTCTCTGTCTGTGTCTCTGTCTCTGTCTCCGTCTCTGTATCTGCCGCTGTCTCTGTCTCTGTCACAGTCTCTGTCCCTGTCTCTGACTCCGTCTCTGTCTCTATCTCTGTCTCTGCCTCTGCCTCTGTCTCTGTCTCTGTCTCTGTCTCTGCCTCTGTCTCTGTCTCTGTCTCTGTCTCTGTCTCTGTCTCTGTTTCTGTCTCTGTCTCTGTCTCTGTCTCTGTCTCTGTCTCTATCTCTGTCTATGTCGCTGTGTCTCCCTCTGTCTCTGTCTCCGTCTCTGTCCCTGGCTCTGTCTCTGCCTCTGTCTCCGTCTCTGTCTCTGTCTCGGTCTTTGTCTCCGTCTCTGTCTCTGTCTCTGTCTCTGTCTCTGTCTCTGTCTCTGCCTCTGTCTCTGTCCCCGTATCTGTCCCTGTCTCTGTCTCTGTCTCTGTCTCTGTCTCTGTCTGTGTCTCTGTCTCTGTCTGTGCCTCTGCCTCTGTCTCGGTCTTTGTCTCCGTCTCTGTCTCTGTCTCTGTCTCTGTCTCTGTCTGAGACTCTGCCTCTGTCTCTGTCTCTGTCTCTGTCTCTGTCTCTGTCTCTGTCTCTGTCTCTGTCTCTGTCTCTGTCTCTGTCTCTGTCTCTGTCTCTGTCTCTGTCTCTGTCTCTGTCTCTGCCTCTGTCTCTGTCTCTGTCTCTGTCTCTGTCTCTGTCTCCGTCTGCGTCCCTGTCTCTGTCTCCGTCTCTGTCCCAGTCTCTGTTTCTGTCTCCGTCTCTGTCCCTGGCTCTGTCTCTGCCTCTGTCACCGTCTCTGTCTCTGTCTCGGACTCTGACTCTGCCTCTGTCTCTGTCTCTGTCTCCGACTCTGTCTCTGTCTCTGTCTCTGTCTCTGTGTCTGTCTCTGTCTCTGTCTCTGTCTCGGTATCTGTCTCTGTCTCTGTCTCTGTCTCTGTCTCTGTCTCTGTCGCTGTCTCTCCCTCTGTCTCTGTCTCCGTCTCTGTCTCCGTCTCTGTCCCTGGCTCTGTCTCTGCCTCTGTCTCCGTCTCTGTCTCTGTCTCGGTCTCTGACTCTGCCTCTGTCTCTGTCTCTGTCTCCGACTCTGTCTCTGTCTCTGTCTCTGTCTCTGTCTCTGTCTCTGTCTCTGTCTCTGTCTCTGTCTCTGTCGCTGTCTCTGCCTCTGTCTCTGTCTCTGTCTCTGTCTCTGTCTCTGTCTCTGTCGCTGTCTCTCCCTCTGTCTCTGTCTCCGTCTCTGTCACTGTCTCTGCCTCTGTCTCTGTCTCTGTCTCTGCCTCTGTCTCTGCCTCTGTCTGTGTCTCTGTCTCCGTCTCTGTCTCTGTCTCTGTCTCTGTCGCTCTCTCTCCCTCTGTCTCTGTCTCTGTCTCTGTCCCTGGCTCTGTATCTGCCTCTGTCTCCGTCTCTGACTCTGTCTTTGTCTCTATTTCCGTCTCTGTCTCTGTCTCTGTCTCTGTCTCTGTCTCTGTCTCTGTCTCTGTCTGTGTCTCTGTCTCTCTCTCTGCCTCTGCCTCTGCCTCTGTCTCTGTCGCTGTCTCTCCCTCTGTCCCTGTCTCCGTCTCTGACCCTGGCACTGGCTCTGTCTCTGCCTCTGTCTCCGTCTCTGTCTCTGTCTCGATCTTTGTCTCCGTCTCTGTCTCTGTCTCTGTCTCTCTCTCTGTCTCTGTCTCTGTCTGTGTCTCTGTCTCTGTCTCCGTCTCTGTATCTGCCGGTGTCTCTGTCTCTGTCACAGTCTCTGTCCCTGTCTCTGACTCCGTCTCTGTCTCTATCTCTGTCTCTGCCTCTGCCTCTGTCTCTGTCTCTGTCTCTGTCTCTGCCTCTGTCTCTGTCTCTGTCTCTGTCTCTGTCTCTGTTTCTGTCTCTGTCTCTGTCTCTGTCTCTGTCTCTGTCTCTATCTCTGTCTATGTCGCTGTGTCTCCCTCTGTCTCTGTCTCCGTCTCTGTCCCTGGCTCTGTCTCTGCCTCTGTCTCCGTCTCTGTCTCTGTCTCTGTCTCTGTCTCTGTCTCTGTCTCTGCCTCTGTCTCTGTCCCCGTATCTGTCCCTGTCTCTGTCTCTGTCTCTGTCTCTGTCTGTGTCTCTGTCTCTGTCTGTGCCTCTGCCTCTGTCTCGGTCATTGTCTCCGTCTCTGTCTCTGTCTCTGTCTCTGTCTCTGTCTGAGACTCTGCCTCTGCCTCTGTCTCTGTCTCTGTCTCCGACTCTGTCTCTGTCTCTGTCTCTGTCTCTGTCTCTGTCTCTGTCTGTGTCTCTGTCTCTCTCTCTGCCTCTGCCTCTGCCTCTGTCTCTGTCGCTGTCTCTCCCTCTGTCCCTGTCTCCGTCTCTGTCCCTGGCACTGGCTCTGTCTCTGCCTCTGTCTCCGTCTCTGTCTCTGTCTCGATCTTTGTCTCCGTCTCTGTCTCTGTCTCTGTCTCTCTCTCTGTCTCTGTCTCTGTCTGTGTCTCTGTCTCTGTCTCCGTCTCTGTATCTGCCGGTGTCTCTGTCTCTGTCACAGTCTCTGTCCCTGTCTCTGACTCCGTCTCTGTCTCTATCTCTGTCTCTGCCTCTGCCTCTGTCTCTGTCTCTGTCTCTGTCTCTGCCTCTGTCTCTGTCTCTGTCTCTGTCTCTGTCTCTGTTTCTGTCTCTGTCTCTGTCTCTGTCTCTGTCTCTGTCTCTATCTCTGTCTATGTCGCTGTGTCTCCCTCTGTCTCTGTCTCCGTCTCTGTCCCTGGCTCTGTCTCTGCCTCTGTCTCCGTCTCTGTCTCTGTCTCTGTCTCTGTCTCTGTCTCTGTCTCTGCCTCTGTCTCTGTCCCCGTATCTGTCCCTGTGTCTGTCTCTGTCTCTGTCTCTGTCTCTGTCTCTGTCTCTGTCGCTGTCTCTCCCTCTGTCTCTGTCTCCGTCTCTGTCCCTGGCTCTGTCTCTGCCACTGTCTCCGTCTCTGTCTCTGTCTCGGTCTTTGTCTCCGTCTCTGTCTCTGTCTCTGTCTCTGCCTCTGTCTCTGTCTCTGTCTCTGTCTCTGTCTCTGTCGCTGTCTCTCCCTCTGTCTCTGTCTCCGTCTCTGTCACTGTCTCTGCCTCTGTCTCTGTCTCTGTCTCTGCCTCTGTCTCTGCCACTGTCTGTGTCTCTGTCTCCGTCTCTGTCTCTGTCTCTGTCTCTGTCGCTCTCTCTCCCTCTGTCTCTGTCTCTGTCTCTGTCCCTGGCTCTGTATCTGCCTCTGTCTCCGTCTCTGACTGTGTCTTTGTCTCTATTTCCGTCTCTGTCTCTGTCTCTGTCTCTGTCTCTGTCTCTGTCTCTGTCTCTGTCTCTGTCTCTGTCTCTGTCTCTGTCTCTGTCTCTGTCTCTGTCTCTGTCTGTGTCTCTGTCTCTCTCTCTGCCTCTGCCTCTGCCTCTGCCTCTGTCTCTGTCTCTGTCGCTGTCTCTCCATCTGTCCCTGTCTCCGTCTCTGTCCCTGGCACTGGCTCTGTCTCTGCCTCTGTCTCTGTCTCTGTCTCTGTCTCTGTCTCTGTCTCTGTCTCTGTTTCTGTCTCTGTCTCTGTCTCTGTCTCTGTCTCTGTCTCTATCTCTGTCTATGTCGGTGTGTCTCCCTCTGTCTCTGTCTCCGTCTCTGTCCCTGGCTCTGTCTCTGCCTCTGTCTCCGTCTCTGTCTCTGTCTCGGTCTTTGTCTCCGTCTCTGTCTCTGTCTCTGTCTCTGTCTCTGTCTCTGTCTCTGTCTGTGTCTCTGTCTCTCTCTCTGCCTCTGCCTCTGCCTCTGCCTCTGTCTCTGTCTCTGTCGCTGTCTCTCCCTCTGTCCCTGTCTCCGTCTCTGTCCCTGGCACTGGCTCTGTCTCTGCCTCTGTCTCTGTCTCTGTCTCTGTCGCTGTCTCTGTCTCTGTCTCTGCCCCGTCCCTCTCCCTGGCCCTGTCGCTGTCGCTGTCTCTGTCTCTGTCTCTGCCTCTGCCTCTGCCTCTGTCTCTGTCTCTGTCTCTGTCTCTGTCTCTATCTCTGTCTATGTCGCTGTGTCTCCCTCTGTCTCTGTCTCCGTCTCTGTCCCTGGCTCTGTCTCTGCCTCTGTCTCTGCCTCTGTCTCCGTCTCTGTCTCTGTCTCGGTCTTTGTCTCCGTCTCTGTCTCTGTCTCTGTCTCTGTCTCTGCCTCTGTCTCTGTCCCCGTATCTGTCCCTGTCTCTGTTTCTGTCTCTGTCTCTGTCTCTGTCTCTGTCTCTGTCTCTGTCTGTGCCTCTGCCTCTGTCTCGGTCTTTGTCTCCGTCTCTGTCTCTGTCTCTGTCTCTGTCTCTCTCTGAGACTCTGCCTCTGTCTCTGTCTCTGTCTCTGTCTCTGTCTCTGTCTCTGCCTCTGTCTCTGTCCCTGTCTCTGTCGCTGTCTCTGTCTCTGTCTCTGCCCCGTCCCTCTCCCTGGCCCTGTCGCTGTCGCTGTCTCTGTCTCTGTCTCTGCCTCTGCCTCTGCCTCTGTCTCTGTCTCTGTCTCTGTCTCTGTCTCTATCTCTGTCTATGTCGCTGTGTCTCCCTCTGTCTCTGTCTCCGTCTCTGTCCCTGGCTCTGTCTCTGCCTCTGTCTCTGCCTCTGTCTCCGTCTCTGTCTCTGTCTCGGTCTTTGTCTCCGTCTCTGTCTCTGTCTCTGTCTCTGTCTCTGCCTCTGTCTCTGTCCCCGTATCTGTCCCTGTCTCTGTTTCTGTCTCTGTCTCTGTCTCTGTCTCTGTCTCTGTCTCTGTCTGTGCCTCTGCCTCTGTCTCGGTCTTTGTCTCCGTCTCTGTCTCTGTCTCTGTCTCTGTCTCTCTCTGAGACTCTGCCTCTGTCTCTGACTCTGTCTCTGTCTCTGTCTCTGTCTCTGTCTCTCTCTCTGTCTCTGTCTCTGTCTATGTCGCTGTCTCTCCCTCTGTCTCTGTCTCCGTATCAGCCTCTGTCTCTGTCTCTGTGTCTATCTCTGCCTCTGACTCTGTCGCTGTCCCTGTCTATGTCTCTGTCTCTGTCTCTGTCTCCGTCTGCGTCTCTGTCTCTGTCTCCGTCTCTGTCTCTGTCTCTGGCTCTCTCTCTGTCTCTGTCTCTGTCTGTGTCTCTGTCTCTGTCTCCGTCTCTGTCTCTGTCTCTGTCTCTGTTTCTGTCCCTGCCTCTGTCGCTGTCTCTCCCTCTGTCTCTGTCTCCGTCTCTGTCCCTGGCTCTGTCTTTGCATCCGTCTCCGTCTCTGTCTCTGTCTCGGTCTTTGTATCCGTCTCTGTCTCTGTCTCTGTCTCTGTCTCTGTCTCTGTCTCTGTTTCTGCCTCTGCCTCTGCCTCTGTCTCTGTCTCTGTCGCTGTCTCTCCCTCTGTCCCTGTCTCCGTCTCTGTCTCTGGCTCTGTCTCTGCCTCTGTCTCCGTCTAAGTGTCTGTGTCGGTCTTTGTCTCCGTCTCTGTCTCCGTCTCTGGCTCTGTCTCTGCCTCTGTCTGCGTCTCTGTCTCTGTCTCGGTCTTTGTCTCCGTCTCTGTCTCTGTCTCTGTCTCTGTCTCTGTCTCTGTCTCTGTCTCTGTCTCTGTCTCTGTCTCTGTCTCTGTCTCTGTCTCTGTCTCTGTCTCTGTCTCTGTCTCTGTCTCTGTCCCTGTCTCTGTCTCTGTTTCTGCCTCTGCCTCTGCCTCTGTCTCTGTCTCTGTCGCTGTCTCTCCCTCTGTCCCTGTCTTCGTCTCCGTCTCTGGTTCTGTCTCTGCCTCTGTCTCCGTCTCTGTCTCTGTCTCTGTCGCTGTCTCTGTCTCTGTCTCTGTCTCTGTCTCTGTCTCTGTCTCTGTCTCTGTCTCTGTCTCTGTCTCTGTCTCTGTCTCTGTCTCTGTCTCTGCCTCTGTCTCTGTCTCTGTCTCTGTCTCTGTCCCTGGCTCTGTATCTGCCTCTGCCTCCGTCTCTGACTTTGTCTCTGTCTCTATCTCCGTCTCTGTCTCTGTCTCTGTCTCTGTCTGTGTCCCTACCTCTGTCTCGGTCTTTGTCTCCGTCTCTGTCTCTGTCTCTGCCTCTGTCTCTGTCTCTGTCTCTCTCTCTCTCTCTGTCTCTGTCTCTGTCTCTGTCTCTGTCTCTGTCTCTGCCTCTGCCTCCGTCCCTGTCTCTGCCTCTGCCTCTGCCTCCGTCTCTGTCTCTGTCGCTGTCTCTCCCTCTGTCCCTGTCTCCGTCTCTGTCCCTGGCTCTGTCTCTGCCTCTGTCTCCGTCTCTGTCTCTGTCTCGGTCTTTGTATCCGCCTCTGTCTCTGTCTCTGTCTCTGTTTCTGTCTCTGCCTCTGTCTCTGTCTCTGTCTCTGTCTCTGTCTCTGTCTCTGTCTCTGTCTCTGTCTCTGTCTCTGTCTCTGTCTCTGTCTCTGTCTCTGTCTCTGTCTCTGTCTCTGTCTCTGTCTCTGTCTCTGTCTCTGTCTCTGTCTCTGTCTCTGTCTCTGTCTCTGTCTCTGTCTCTGTCTCTATCTCTGCCTATGTCGCTGTGTCTCCCTCTGTCTCTGTCTCCGTATCAGCCTCTGTCTCTGTCTCTGTGTCTATCTCTGCCTCTGACTCTGTCGCTGTCCCTGTCTATGTCTCTGTCTCTGTCTCTGTCTCTGTCTCCGTCTGCGTCTCTGTCTCTGTCTCCGTCTCTGTCCCAGTCTCTGTTTCTGTCTCCGTCTCTGTCCCTGGCTCTGTCTCTGCCTCTGTCACCGTCTCTGTCTCTGTCTCGGTCTCTGACTCTGCCTCTGTCTCTGTCTCTGTCTCCGACTCTGTCTCTGTCTCTGTCTCTGTCTCGGTATATGTCTCTGTCTCTGTCTCTGTCTCTGTCTCTGTCTCTGTCTCTGTCTCTGTCTCTGTCTCTGTCTCTGTCTCTGTCTCTGTCTCTGTCTCTGTCTCTGTCTCTGTCTCTGTCTCTGTCTCTGTCTCTGTCTCTGTCTCTGTCTCTGTCTCTGTCTCTGTCTCTGTCTCTGTCTCTGTCTCTGTCGCTGTCTCTCCCTCTGCCTCTGTCTCCGTGTCTGTCCCTGGCGCTGTCTCTGCCTCTGTCTCCGTCTCTGTCTCTGTCTCGGTCTTTGCCTCTGTCTCTGTCTCTGTCTCTGTCTCTGTCTCTGTCTCTGTCTCTGTCTCTGTCTCTGTCTCTGTCTCTGTCTCTGTCTCTGTCTCTGTCTCTGTCTCTGTCTCTGTCTCTGTTTCTGCCTCTGCCTCTGCCTATGTCTCTGTCTCTGTCGCTGTCTCTGCCTCTGTCCCTGTCTCCGTCTCTGTCTCTGGCTCTGCCTCTGCCTCTGTCTCCGTCTCTGTCTCTGTCTCGGTCTTTGTCTCCGTCTCTGTCTCCGTCTCTGGCTCTGTCTCTGCCTCTGTCTCCGTCTCTGTCTCTGTCTCTGTCTCTGTCTCTGTCTCTGTCTCTGTCTCTGTCTCTGTCTCTGCCTCTGTCTCTGTCCCTGTCTCTGTCTCTGCCTCTGTCTCCGTCTCTGTCCCTGTCTCGGTCTTTGTATCCGTCTCTGTCTCTGTCTCTGTCTCTGTCTCTGTTTCTGTCTCTGCCTCTGTCCCTGTCTCTGCCTCTGTCTCTGTCTCTGTCTCTGTCCCTGTCTCCGTCTCTGTCTCTGTCTCTGTCTCTGTCTCTGTCTATGTCGCTGTCTCTCCCTCTGTCTCTGTCTCCGTATCAGCCTCTGTCTCTGTCTCTGTCTCTGTCTCTGTCTCTGTCTCTGTCTCTGTCTCTGTCTCTGTCTCTGTCTCTGTCTCTGTCTCTGTCTCTGTCTCTGTCTCTGTCTCTGTCTCTGTCTCTGTCTCTGTCTCTGTCTCTGTCTCTGTCTCTGTCTCTGTCTCTGTTTCTGTCCCTGCCTCTGTCGCTGTCTCTCCTTCTGTCTCTGTCTCCGTCTCTGTCCCTGGCTCTGTCTCTGCCTCTGTCTCTGTTTCTGTCTCTGTCTCTGTCTCTGTCTGTGTCTCTGCTTCTCTCTCGGTCTTTGTCTCCGTCTCTGTCTCTGTCTCTGTCTCTGTCTCTGTCGCTGTCTCTCCTCTGTCTCTGTCTCCGTCTCAGTCTCTGTCTCTGTCTCTGTCTCTGTCTCTGTCTCTGTCTCTGTCTATGTCGCTGTCTCTCCCTCTGTCTCTGTCTCCGTATCAGCCTCTGTCTCTGTCTCTGTGTCTATCTCTGCGTCTGACTCTGTCGCTGTCCCTCTCTATGTCTCTGTCTCTGTCTCTGTCTCCGTCTGCGTCTCTGTCTCTGACTCCGTCTCTGTCTCTGTCTCTGGCTCTCTCTCTGTCTCTGTCTCTGTCTGTGTCTCTGTCTCTGTCTCCGTCTCTGTCTCTGTCTCTGTCTCTGTTTCTGTCCCTGCCTCTGTCGCTGTCTCTCCCTCTGTCTCTGTCTCGGTCTCTGTCCCTGGCTCTGTCTTTGCCTCCGTCTCCGTCTCTGTCTCTGTCTCGGTCTTTGTATCCGTCTCTGTCTCTGTCTCTGTCTCTGTCTCTGTCTCTGTCTCTGTCTCTGTCTCTGTCTCTGTCTCTGTCTCTGTCTCTGTCTCTGTCTCTGTCTCTGTCTCTGTCTCTGTCTCTGTCTCTGTTTCTGTCCCTGCCTCTGTCGCTGTCTCTCCTTCTGTCTCTGTCTCCGTCTCTGTCCCTGGCTCTGTCTCTGCCTCTGTCTCTGTTTCTGTCTCTGTCTCTGTCTCTGTCTGTGTCTCTGCTTCTCTCTCGGTCTTTGTCTCCGTCTCTGTCTCTGTCTCTGTCTCTGTCTCTGTCGCTGTCTCTCCTCTGTCTCTGTCTCCGTCTCAGTCTCTGTCTCTGTCTCTGTCTCTGTCTCTGTCTCTGTCTCTGTCTATGTCGCTGTCTCTCCCTCTGTCTCTGTCTCCGTATCAGCCTCTGTCTCTGTCTCTGTGTCTATCTCTGCGTCTGACTCTGTCGCTGTCCCTCTCTATGTCTCTGTCTCTGTCTCTGTCTCCGTCTGCGTCTCTGTCTCTGACTCCGTCTCTGTCTCTGTCTCTGGCTCTCTCTCTGTCTCTGTCTCTGTCTGTGTCTCTGTCTCTGTCTCCGTCTCTGTCTCTGTCTCTGTCTCTGTTTCTGTCCCTGCCTCTGTCGCTGTCTCTCCCTCTGTCTCTGTCTCGGTCTCTGTCCCTGGCTCTGTCTTTGCCTCCGTCTCCGTCTCTGTCTCTGTCTCGGTCTTTGTATCCGTCTCTGTCTCTGTCTCTGTCTCTGTCTCTGTCTCTGTCTCTGTTTCTGCCTCTGCCTCTGCCTCTGTCTCTGTCTCTGTCTCTGTCTCTGTCGCTGTCTCTGTCTCTGTCTGTATTTCTGTCTCTGTCTCCGTCCCTGTCTCTGCCTCTGCCTCTGCCTCTGTCTCTGTCTCTGTCGCTGTCTCTCCCTCTGCCCCTGTCTCCGTCTCTGTCCCTGGCTCCGTCTCTGTCTCTGTCTCGGTCTTTGTATCCGTCTCTGTCTCTGTCTCCGTCTCTGTTTCAGTCTCTGCCTCTGTCTCTGTCTCTGTCTCTGTCTCTGTCTCTGTCTCTGTCTATGTCGCTGTCTCTCCCTCTGTCTCTGTCTCCGTATCAGCCTCTGTCTCTGTCTCTGTGTCTATCTCTGCCTCTGAATCTGTCGCTGTCCCTGTCCCTGTCTATGTCTCTGTCTCTGTCTCTGTCTCCGTCTGCGTCTCTGTCTCTGTCTCCGTCTCTGTCTCTGTCTCTGGCTCTCTCTCTGTCTCTGTCTCTGTCTCTGTCTCTGTCTCTGTCTCTGTCTCTGTCTCCGTCTCTGTCTCTGTCTCGGTCTTTGTCTCCGTCTCTGTCTCTGTCTCTGTCTCTGTCTCTGCCTCTGTCTCTGTCCCCGTATCTGTCCCTGTCTCTGTTTCTGTCTCTGTCTCTGTCTCTGTCTCTGTCTCTGTCTCTGTCTGTGCCTCTGCCTCTGTCTCGGTCTTTGTCTCCGTCTCTGTCTCTGTCTCTGTCTCTGTCTCTCTCTGAGACTCTGCCTCTGTCTCTGACTCTGTCTCTGTCTCTGTCTCTGTCTCTGTCTCTCTCTCTGTCTCTGTCTCTGTCTATGTCGCTGTCTCTCCCTCTGTCTCTGTCTCCGTATCAGCCTCTGTCTCTGTCTCTGTGTCTATCTCTGCCTCTGACTCTGTCGCTGTCCCTGTCTATGTCTCTGTCTCTGTCTCTGTCTCCGTCTGCGTCTCTGTCTCTGTCTCCGTCTCTGTCTCTGTCTCTGGCTCTCTCTCTGTCTCTGTCTCTGTCTGTGTCTCTGTCTCTGTCTCCGTCTCTGTCTCTGTCTCTGTCTCTGTTTCTGTCCCTGCCTCTGTCGCTGTCTCTCCCTCTGTCTCTGTCTCCGTCTCTGTCCCTGGCTCTGTCTTTGCCTCCGTCTCCGTCTCTGTCTCTGTCTCGGTCTTTGTATCCGTCTCTGTCTCTGTCTCTGTCTCTGTCTCTGTCTCTGTCTCTGTCTCTGTCTCTGTCTCTGCCTCTGTCTCTGTCTCTGCCTCTGTCTCTGTCTCTGCCTCTGTCTCTGCCCTGCCCCTCTCCCTGGCCCTGCCGCTGTCTCTGTCTCTGTCTCTGTCTATGCATCTGTCTCTGTCTCTGTCACCGTCTCTGTCTCTGTCTCTGTCTCTGTCTCTATCTCTGTCTCTGTCTCTGTCTCTGTCTCTGTCTCTGTCTCTGTCCCTGTCTCTGTCTCTGTCTCTGCCTCTGTCTCCGTCTCTGTCTCTGTCTCGGTCTTTGTATCCGTATCTGTCTCTGTCTCTGTCTCTGTCTCTGTTTCTGTCTCTGCCTCTGTCTCTGTCTCTGCCTCTGTCTCTGTCACTGTCTCTGCCTCTGCCTCTGTCTCTGTCTCTGTCGCTGTCTCTCCCTCTGTCCCTGCCTCCGTCTCCGTCTCTGGTTCTGTCTCTGCCTCTGTCTCCGTCTCTGTCTCTGTCTCTGTCTCTGTCTCTGTCTCTGTCTCTGTCTCTGTCTCTGTCTCTGTCTCTGTCTCTGTCTCTGTCTCTGTCTCTGTCTCTGTCTCTGTCTCTGTCTCTGTCTCTGTCTCAGTCTCTGTTTCTGCCTCCGCCTCTGCCTCTGTCTCTGTCTCTGTCTCTGTCTCTGTCTCTGTCTCTGTCTCTGTCTCTGTCTCTGTCTCTGCCTCTGTCTCTGTCTCTGTCTCTGTCGCTGTCTCTCCCTCTGTCTCTGTCTCCGTCTCTGTCCCTGGCTCTGTCTCTGCCACTGTCTCCGTCTCTGTCTCTGTCTCGGTCTTTGTCTCCGTCTCTGTCTCTGTCTCTGTCTCTGCCTCTGTCTCTGTCTCTGTCTCTGTCTCTGTCTCTGTCGCTGTCTCTCCCTCTGTCTCTGTCTCCGTCTCTGTCACTGTCTCTGCCTCTGTCTCTGTCTCTGTCTCTGCCTCTGTCTCTGCCACTGTCTGTGTCTCTGTCTCTGTCTCTGTCTCTGTCTCTGTCTCTGTCTCTGTCTCTGTCTCTGTCTCTGTCTCTGTCTGTGTCTCTGTCTCTCTCTCTGCCTCTGCCTCTGCCTCTGCCTCTGTCTCTGTCTCTGTCGCTGTCTCTCCCTCTGTCCCTGTCTCCGTCTCTGTCCCTGGCACTGGCTCTGTCTCTGCCTCTGTCTCTGTCTCTGTCTCTGTCTCTGTCTCTGTCTCTGTTTCTGTCTCTGTCTCTGTCTCTGTCTCTGTCTCTGTCTCTATCTCTGTCTATGTCGGTGTGTCTCCCTCTGTCTCTGTCTCCGTCTCTGTCCCTGGCTCTGTCTCTGCCTCTGTCTCCGTCTCTGTCTCTGTCTCGGTCTTTGTCTCCGTCTCTGTCTCTGTCTCTGTCTCTGTCTCTGTCTCTGTCTCTGTCTGTGTCTCTGTCTCTCTCTCTGCCTCTGCCTCTGCCTCTGCCTCTGTCTCTGTCTCTGTCTCTGTCGCTGTCTCTCCCTCTGTCCCTGTCTCCGTCTCTGTCCCTGGCACTGGCTCTGTCTCTGCCTCTGTCTCTGTCTCTGTCTCTGTCGCTGTCTCTGTCTCTGTCTCTGCCCCGTCCCTCTCCCTGGCCCTGTCGCTGTCGCTGTCTCTGTCTCTGTCTCTGCCTCTGCCTCTGCCTCTGTCTCTGTCTCTGTCTCTGTCTCTGTCTCTATCTCTGTCTATGTCGCTGTGTCTCCCTCTGTCTCTGTCTCCGTCTCTGTCCCTGGCTCTGTCTCTGCCTCTGTCTCTGCCTCTGTCTCCGTCTCTGTCTCTGTCTCGGTCTTTGTCTCCGTCTCTGTCTCTGTCTCTGTCTCTGTCTCTGCCTCTGTCTCTGTCCCCGTATCTGTCCCTGTCTCTGTTTCTGTCTCTGTCTCTGTCTCTGTCTCTGTCTCTGTCTCTGTCTGTGCCTCTGCCTCTGTCTCGGTCTTTGTCTCCGTCTCTGTCTCTGTCTCTGTCTCTGTCTCTCTCTGAGACTCTGCCTCCGTCTCTGTCTCTGTCTCTGTCTCTGTCTCTGTCTCTGCCTCTGTCTCTGTCTCTGTCTCTGTCGCTGTCTCTGTCTCTGTCTCTGCCCCGTCCCTCTCCCTGGCCCTGTCGCTGTCGCTGTCTCTGTCTCTGTCTCTGCCTCTGCCTCTGCCTCTGTCTCTGTCTCTGTCTCTGTCTCTGTCTCTATCTCTGTCTATGTCGCTGTGTCTCCCTCTGTCTCTGTCTCCGTCTCTGTCCCTGGCTCTGTCTCTGCCTCTGTCTCTGCCTCTGTCTCCGTCTCTGTCTCTGTCTCGGTCTTTGTCTCCGTCTCTGTCTCTGTCTCTGTCTCTGTCTCTGCCTCTGTCTCTGTCCCCGTATCTGTCCCTGTCTCTGTTTCTGTCTCTGTCTCTGTCTCTGTCTCTGTCTCTGTCTCTGTCTGTGCCTCTGCCTCTGTCTCGGTCTTTGTCTCCGTCTCTGTCTCTGTCTCTGTCTCTGTCTCTCTCTGAGACTCTGCCTCTGTCTCTGACTCTGTCTCTGTCTCTGTCTCTGTCTCTGTCTCTCTCTCTGTCTCTGTCTCTGTCTATGTCGCTGTCTCTCCCTCTGTCTCTGTCTCCGTATCAGCCTCTGTCTCTGTCTCTGTGTCTATCTCTGCCTCTGACTCTGTCGCTGTCCCTGTCTATGTCTCTGTCTCTGTCTCTGTCTCCGTCTGCGTCTCTGTCTCTGTCTCCGTCTCTGTCTCTGTCTCTGGCTCTCTCTCTGTCTCTGTCTCTGTCTGTGTCTCTGTCTCTGTCTCCGTCTCTGTCTCTGTCTCTGTCTCTGTTTCTGTCCCTGCCTCTGTCGCTGTCTCTCCCTCTGTCTCTGTCTCCGTCTCTGTCCCTGGCTCTGTCTTTGCATCCGTCTCCGTCTCTGTCTCTGTCTCGGTCTTTGTATCCGTCTCTGTCTCTGTCTCTGTCTCTGTCTCTGTCTCTGTCTATGTTTCTGCCTCTGCCTCTGCCTCTGTCTCTGTCTCTGTCGCTGTCTCTCCCTCTGTCCCTGTCTCCGTCTCTGTCTCTGGCTCTGTCTCTGCCTCTGTCTCCGTCTAAGTGTCTGTGTCGGTCTTTGTCTCCGTCTCTGTCTCCGTCTCTGGCTCTGTCTCTGCCTCTGTCTGCGTCTCTGTCTCTGTCTCGGTCTTTGTCTCCGTCTCTGTCTCTGTCTCTGTCTCTGTCTCTGTCTCTGTCTCTGTCTCTGTCTCTGTCTCTGTCTCTGTCTCTGTCTCTGTCTCTGTCTCTGTCTCTGTCTCTGTCTCTGTCTCTGTCTCTGTCCCTGTCTCTGTCTCTGTTTCTGCCTCTGCCTCTGCCTCTGTCTCTGTCTCTGTCGCTGTCTCTCCCTCTGTCCCTGTCTTCGTCTCCGTCTCTGGTTCTGTCTCTGCCTCTGTCTCCGTCTCTGTCTCTGTCTCTGTCACTGTCTCTGTCTCTGTCTCTGTCTCTGTCTCTGTCTCTGTCTCTGTCTCTGTCTCTGTCTCTGTCTCTGTCTCTGTCTCTGTCTCTGTCTCTGTCTCTGTCTCTGTCTCTGTCTCTGTCTCTGTCTCTGTCTCTGTCTCTGTCTCTGTCTCTGTCTCTGTCTCTGTCTCTGTCTCTGTTTCTGTCTCTGTCTCTGTCTCTGTCTGTGTCTCTGCTTCTGTCTCGGTCTTTGTCTCCGTCTCTGTCTCTGTCTCTGTATATGTATTTGTCTCTGTCTCTGTCTCTGTCTCTGTCTCTGTCTCTGTCTCTGTATCAGTCTCTGTCTCTGTCTCTGTCTCTATCTCTGTCTCTGTCTCTGTCCCTGTCTCTGTCTCTGTCTCTGTCTCTGTCTCTGTCTCTGCCTCTGTCTCTGTCTCTGTCTCTGTCGCTGTCTCTGTCTCTGTCTCTGCCCCGTCCCTCTCCCTGGCCCTGTCGCTGTCTCTGTCTCTGTCTCTGTCTCTGTCTCTGCCTCTGCCTCTGTCTCTGTCTCTGTCTCTGTCTCTGCCTCTGTCTCTGTCTCTGTCTCTGTCTCTGTTTCTGTCTCTGTCTCTGTCTCTGTCTCTGTCTCTGTCTCTGTCTCTATCTCTGTCTATGTCGCTGTGTCTCCCTCTGTCTCTGTCTCCGTCTCTGTCCCTGGCTCCGTCTCTGCCTCTGTCTCCGTCTCTGTCTCTGTCTCGGTCTTTGTCTCCGTCTCTGTCTCTGTCTCTGCCTCTGTCTCTGTCCCCGTATCTGTCCCTGTCTCTGTCTCTGTCTCTGTCTCTGTCTCTGTCTCTGTCTCTGTCTGTGTCTCTGTCTCTGTCTGTGCCTCTGCCTCTGTCTCGGTCTTTGTCTCCGTCTCTGTCTCTGTCTCTGTCTCTGCCTCTGTCTGAGACTCTGCCTCTGTCTCTGTCTCTGTCTCTGTCTCTGTCTCTGTCTCTGTCTCTGTCTCTGTCTCTGTCTCTGTCTCTGTCTCTGTCTCTGTCTCTGTCTCTGTCTCTGTCTCTGTCTCTGTCTCTGTCTCTGTCTCTGTCTCTGTCTCTGTCTCTGTCTCTGTCTCTGTCTCTGTCTCTGTCTCTGTCTCTGTCTCTGTCTCTGTCTCTGCCTCTGTCTCTGCCTCTGTCTCTGCCTCTGTCTCTGTCTCTGTCTGTGTCTCTGTTTCCGTCTCTGTCTCTGTCTCTGTCTCTGTCGCTCTCTCTCCCTCTGTCTCTGTCTCTGTCTCTGTCCCTGGCTCTGTATCTGCCTCTGCCTCCGTCTCTGACTTTGTCTCTGTCTCTATCTCCGTCTCTGTCTCTGTCTCTGTCTCTGTCTCTGTCTCTGTCTCTGTCTCTGTCTCTGTCTCTGTCTCTGCCTCTGTCTCTGCCTCTGTCTCTGTCTCTGTCTGTGTCTCTGTTTCCGTCTCTGTCTCTGTCTCTGTCTCTGTCGCTCTCTCTCCCTCTGTCTCTGTCTCTGTCTCTGTCCCTGGCTCTGTATCTGCCTCTGCCTCCGTCTCTGACTTTGTCTCTGTCTCTATCTCCGTCTCTGTCTCTGTCTCTGTCTCTGTCTCTGTCTCTGTCTGTGTCCCTACCTCTGTCTCGGTCTTTGTCTCCGTCTCTGTCTCTGTCTCTGCCTCTGTCTCTGTCTCTGTCTCTCTCTCTGTCTCTGTCTCTGTCTCTGTCTCTGTCTCTGTCTCTGTCTCTGTCTCTGTCTCTGTCTCTGTCTCTGTCTCTGTCTCTGTCTCTGTCTCTGTCTCTGTCTCTGTCTCTGTCTCTGTCTCTGACTCTGTCCCTGTCTCTGTCTCTGTCTCTATCTCTGCCTATGTCGCTGTGTCTCCCTCTGTCTCTGTCTCCGTATCAGCCTCTGTCTCTGTCTCTGTGTCTATCTCTGCCTCTGACTCTGTCGCTGTCCCTGTCTATGTCTCTGTCTCTGTCTCTGTCTCTGTCTCCGTCTGCGTCTCTGTCTCTGTCTCCGTCTCTGTCCCAGTCTCTGTTTCTGTCTCCGTCTCTGTCCCTGGCTCTGTCTCTGCCTCTGTCACCGTCTCTGTCTCTGTCTCGGTCTCTGACTCTGCCTCTGTCTCTGTCTCTGTCTCCGACTCTGTCTCTGTCTCTGTCTCTGTCTCTGTCTCTGTCTCTGTCTCTGTCTCGGTATATGTCTCTGTCTCTGTCTCTGTCTCTGTCTCTGTCTCTGTCTCTGTCTCTGTCTCTGTCTCTGTCTCTGTCTCTGTCTCTGTCTCTGTCTCTGTCTCTGTCTCTGTCTCTGTCTCTGTCTCTGTCTCTGTCTCTGTCTCTGCCTCTGCCTCTGTCTCTGTCTCTGTCGCTGTCTCTCCCTCTGCCTCTGTCTCCGTGTCTGTCCCTGGCGCTGTCTCTGCCTCTGTCTCCGTCTCTGTCTCTGTCTCGGTCTTTGTCTCTGTCTCTGTCTCTGTCTCTGTCTCTGTCTCTGTCTCTGTCTCTGTCTCTGTCTCTGTCTCTGTCTCTGTCTCTGTTTCTGCCTCTGCCTCTGCCTCTGTCTCTGTCTCTGTCGCTGTCTCTGCCTCTGTCCCTGTCTCCGTCTCTGTTTCTGGCTCTGCCTCTGCCTCTGTCTCCGTCTCTGTCTCTGTCTCGGTCTTTGTCTCCGTCTCTGTCTCCGTCTCTGGCTCTGTCTCTGCCTCTGTCTCCGTCTCTGTCTCTGTCTCTGTCTCTGTCTCTGTCTCTGTCTCTGTCTCTGTCTCTGTCTCTGTCTCTGTCTCTGCCTCTGTCTCTGTCCCTGTCTCTGTCTCTGCCTCTGTCTCCGTCTCTGTCCCTGTCTCGGTCTTTGTATCCGTCTCTGTCTCTGTCTCTGTCTCTGTTTCTGTCTCTGCCTCTGTCTCTGTCTCTGCCTCTGTCTCTGTCTCTGTCTCTGTCCCTGTCTCCGTCTCTGTCTCTGTCCCTGTCTCTGTCTCTGTCTCTGCCTCTGTCTCTGCCACTGTCTGTGTCTCTGTCTCCGTCTCTGTCTCTGTCTCTGTCTCTGTCGCTCTCTCTCCCTCTGTCTCTGTCTCTGTCTCTGTCCCTGGCTCTGAATCTGCCTCTGTCTCCGTCTCTGACTGTGTCTTTGTCTCTATTTCCGTCTCTGTCTCTGTCTCTGTCCCTGGCTCTGAATCTGCCTCTGTCTCCGTCTCTGACTGTGTCTTTGTCTCTATTTCCGTCTCTGTCTCTGTCTCTGTCTCTGTCTCTGTCTCTGTCTCTGTCTCTGTCTCTGTCTCTGTCTCTGTCTCTGTCTCTGTCTCTGTCTGTGTCTCTGTCTCTCTCTCTGCCTCTGCCTCTGCCTCTGCCTCTGTCTCTGTCTCTGTCGCTGTCTCTCCCTCTGTCCCTGTCTCCGTCTCTGTCCCTGGCACTGGCTCTGTCTCTGCCTCTGTCTCCGTCTCTGTCTCTGTCTCGATCTTTGTCTCCGTCTCTGTCTCTGTCTCTGTCTCTCTCTCTGTCTCTGTCTCTGTCTCTGTCTGTGTCTCTGTCTCTGTCTCTGTCTCTGTCTCTGTCCCTGTCTCTGTCTCTGTCTCTGCCTCTGTCTCCGTCTCTGTCTCTGTCTCGGTCTTTGTCTCCGTCTCTGTCTCTGTCTCTGTCTCTGTCTCTGTCTCTGTCTCTGTCTCTGCCTCTGTCTCTGTCCCCGTATCTGTCTCTGTCTCTGTTTCTGTCTCTGCCTCTGCCTCTGTCTCTGTCTCTGCCTCTGTCTCTGCCCCGCCCCTCTCCCTGGCCCTGCCGCTGTCTCTGTCTCTGTCTCTGTCTATGCATCTGTCTCTGTCTCTGTCACCGTCTCTGTCTCTGTCTCTGTCTCTGTCTCTGTCTCGGTATCTGTCTCTGTCTCTGTCTCTGTCTCTGACTCTGTCTCTGTCTCTGTCTCTGTCTCTGTCTCTGTCTCTGTCTCTGTTTCTGCCTCTGCCTCTGCGTCTGTCTCAGTCTCTATCGCTGTCTTCGTCCCTGTCTTCGTCTCTGTCTTTGTCTCCGTATTTGTCTCCGTCTGTGTCTCCATCTTTGTCTCCGTCTTTGTCTACGTCTTTGCCTCCGTCTTTGTTTCCGCCATTGTCTCCGTCTTTGTCTCCGTCTCTGTCTCTGTCTCTGTCTCTGTCTCTGTCTGAGACTCTGCCTCTGTCTCTGTCTCTGTCTCTGTCTCTGTCTCTGTCTCTGTCTCTGTCTCTGCCTCTGTCTCTGTCCCCGTATCTGTCTCTGTCTCTGTTTCTGTCTCTGCCTCTGTCTCTGTCTCTGTCTCTGCCTCTGTCTCTGCCCTGCCCCTCTCCCTGGCCCTGCCGCTGTCTCTGTCTCTGTCTCTGTCTATGCATCTGTCTCTGTCTCTGACACCGTCTCTGTCTCTGTCTCTGTCTCTGTCTCTGTCTCTGTCTCTGTCTCTGTCTCTGTCTCTGTCTCTGTCTCTGTCTCTGTCTCTGTCTCTGTCCCTGTCTCTGTCTCTGTCTCTGCCTCTGTCTCCGTCTCTGTCTCTGTCTCGGTCTTTGTCTCCGTCTCTGTCTCTGTCTCTGTCTCTGTCTCTGTCTCTGTCTCTGTCTCTGCCTCTGTCTCTGTCTCCGTCTCTGTCCCTGGCTCTGTCTCTGCCACTGTCTCCGTCTCTGTCTCTGTCTCGGTCTTTGTCTCCGTCTCTGTCTCTGTCGCTGTCTCTCCCTCTGTCTCTGTCTCCGTCTCTGTCCCTGGCTCTGTCTCTGCCACTGTCTCCGTCTCTGTCTCTGTCTCGGTCTTTGTCTCCGTCTCTGTCTCTGTCTCTGTCTCTGCCTCTGTCTCTGTCTCTGTCTCTGTCTCTGTCTCTGTCTCTGTCTCTGTCTCTGTCTCTGCCTCTGTCTCTGTCTCTGTCTCTGTCGCTGTCTCTCCCTCTGTCTCTGTCTCCGTCTCTGTCCCTGGCTCTGTCTCTGCCACTGTCTCCGTCTCTGTCTCTGTCTCGGTCTTTGTCTCCGTCTCTGTCTCTGTCTCTGTCTCTGCCTCTGTCTCTGTCTCTGTCTCTGTCTCTGTCTCTGTCGCTGTCTCTCCCTCTGTCTCTGTCTCCGTCTCTGTCACTGTCTCTGCCTCTGTCTCTGTCTCTGTCTCTGCCTCCGTCTCTGCCACTGTCTGTGTCTCTGTCTCCGTCTCTGTCTCTGTCTCTGTCTCTGTCGCTCTCTCTCCCTCTGTCTCTGTCTCTGTCTCTGTCCCTGGCTCTGTATCTGCCTCTGTCTCCGTCTCTGACTGTGTCTTTGTCTCTATTTCCGTCTCTGTCTCTGTCTCTGTCTCTGTCTCTGTCTCTGTCTCTGTCTCTGTCTCTGTCTCTGTCTCTGTCTCTGTCTCTGTCTGTGTCTCTGTCTCTCTCTCTGCCTCTGCCTCTGCCTCTGCCTCTGTGTCTGTCTCTGTCGCTGTCTCTCCCTCTGTCCCTGTCTCCGTCTCTGTCCCTGGCACTGGCTCTGTCTCTGCCTCTGTCTCTGTCTCTGTCTCTGTCTCTGTCTCTGTCTCTGTTTCTGTCTCTGTCTCTGTCTCTGTCTCTGTCTCTGTCTCTATCTCTGTCTATGTCGCTGTGTCTCCCTCTGTCTCTGTCTCCGTCTCTGTCCCTGGCTCTGTCTCTGCCTCTGTCTCCGTCTCTGTCTCTGTCTCGGTCTTTGTCTCCGTCTCTGTCTCTGTCTCTGTCTCTGTCTCTGTCTCTGTCTCTGTCTCTGCCTCTGTCTCTGTCCCCGTATCTGTCCCTGTCTCTGTCTCTGTCTCTGTCTCTGTCTCTGTCTCTGTCTCTGTCTGTGTCTCTGTCTCTGTCTGTGCCTCTGCCTCTGTCTCGGTCTCTGTCTCTGTCTCCGTCTCTGTCCCTGGCTCTGTCTCTGCCTCTGTCTCCGTCTCTGTCTCTGTCTCGGTCTTTGTCTCCGTCTCTGTCTCTGTCTCTGTCTCTGTCTCTGTCTCTGTCTCTGTCTCTGCCTCTGTCTCTGTCCCCGTATCTGTCCCTGTCTCTGTCTCTGTCTCTGTCTCTGTCTCTGTCTGTGTCTCTGTCTCTGTCTCTGTCTGTGCCTCTGCCTCTGTCTCGGTCATTGTCTCCGTCTCTGTCTCTGTCTCTGTCTCTGTCTCTGTCTGAGACTCTGCCTCTGTCTCTGTCTCTGTCTCTGTCTCTGTCTCTGTCTCTGTCTCTGTCTCTGTCTCTGTCTCTGTCTCTGTCTCTGTCTCTGTCTCTGTCTCTGTCTCTGTCTCTGTCTCTGTCTCTGTCTCTGTCTCTGTCTCCGTCTGCGTCTCTGTCTCTGTCTCCGTCTCTGTCCCAGTCTCTGTTTCTGTCTCCGTCTCTGTCCCTGGCTCTGTCTCTGCCTCTGTCACCGTCTCTGTCTCTGTCTCGGACTCTGTCTCTGCCTCTGTCTCTGTCTCTGTCTCCGACTCTGTCTCTGTCTCTGTCTCTGTCTCTGTCTCTGTCTCTGTCTCTGTCTCGGTATCTGTCTCTGTCTCTGTCTCTGTCTCTGTCTCTGTCTCTGTCGCTGTCTCTCCCTCTGTCTCTGTCTCCGTCTCTGTCTCCGTCTCTGTCCCTGGCTCTGTCTCTGCCTCTGTCTCCGTCTCTGTCTCTGTCTCGGTCCTTGTCTCCGTCTCTGTCTCTGTCTCTGTCTCTGTCTCTGCCTCTGTCCCTGTCCCCGTATCTGTCCCTGTCTCTGTCTCTGTCTCTGTCTCTGTCTCTGTCTCTGTCTCTGTCTCTGTCTCTGTCTGTGCCTCTGCCTCTGTCTCGGTCTTTGTCTCCGTCTCTGTCTCTGTCTCTGTCTCTGTCTCTGTCTGAGACTCTGCCTCTGTCTGTGTCTGTGTCTCTGTCTCTGTCTCTGTCTCTGTCTCTGTCTCTGTCTCTGTCTCTGTCTCTGTCTCTGTCTCTGTCTCTGTCTCTGTCCCTGTCTCTGTCTCTGTCTCTGTCTCTGTCTCTGTCTCTGTCTCTGTCTCTGTCTCTGTCTCTGTCTCTGTCTCTGTCTCTGTCTCTGTCTCTGTCTCTGTCTCTGTCTCTGTCTCTGTCTCTGTCTCTGTCTCTATCTCTGTCTCTGTCTCTGTCTATGTCGCTGTCTCTCCCTCTGTCTCTGTCTCCGTATCAGCCTCTGTCTCTGTCTCTGTGTCTATCTCTGCCTCTGACTCTGTCGCTGTCCCTGTCTATGTCTCTGTCTCTGTCTCTGTCTCCGTCTGCGTCTCTGTCTCTGTCTCCGCCTCT
This sequence comes from Megachile willughbiella, assembly GCA_945859595.2. Taxonomy (NCBI): domain Eukaryota; kingdom Metazoa; phylum Arthropoda; class Insecta; order Hymenoptera; family Megachilidae; genus Megachile; species Megachile willughbiella. The sequence goes on from CAMAOD020000310.1 coordinate 810,607, forward strand.
GTCTCTGTCTCTGGCTCTCTCTCTGTCTCTGTCTCTGTCTCTGTCTGTGTCTCTGTCTCTGTCTCCGTCTCTGTCTCTGCCGCTGTCTCTGTCTCTGTCTATGCATCTGTCTCTGTTTCTGTCTCTGTCTCTGTCTCTGTCTCTGTCTCTGTCTCTGTCTCTGTCTCTGTCTCTGTCCCTGTCTCCGTCTCTGTCCCTGGCACTGGCTCTGTCTCTGCCTCTGTCTCCGTCTCTGTCTCTGTCTCGATCTTTGTCTCCGTCTCTGTCTCTGTCTCTGTCTCTCTCTCTGTCTCTGTCTCTGTCTCTGTCTGTGTCTCTGTCTCTGTCTCCGTCTCTGTATCTGCCGCTGTCTCTGTCTCTGTCACAGTCTCTGTCCCTGTCTCTGACTCCGTCTCTGTCTCTATCTCTGTCTCTGCCTCTGCCTCTGTCTCTGTCTCTGTCTCTGTCTCTGCCTCTGTCTCTGTCTCTGTCTCTGTCTCTGTCTCTGTCTCTGTTTCTGTCTCTGTCTCTGTCTCTGTCTCTGTCTCTGTCTCTATCTCTGTCTATGTCGCTGTGTCTCCCTCTGTCTCTGTCTCCGTCTCTGTCCCTGGCTCTGTCTCTGCCTCTGTCTCCGTCTCTGTCTCTGTCTCGGTCTTTGTCTCCGTCTCTGTCTCTGTCTCTGTCTCTGTCTCTGTCTCTGTCTCTGCCTCTGTCTCTGTCCCCGTATCTGTCCCTGTCTCTGTCTCTGTCTCTGTCTCTGTCTCTGTCTGTGTCTCTGTCTCTGTCTGTGCCTCTGCCTCTGTCTCGGTCTTTGTCTCCGTCTCTGTCTCTGTCTCTGTCTCTGTCTCTGTCTGAGACTCTGCCTCTGTCTCTGTCTCTGTCTCTGTCTCTGTCTCTGTCTCTGTCTCTGTCTCTGTCTCTGTCTCTGTCTCTGTCTCTGTCTCTGTCTCTGTCTCTGTCTCTGCCTCTGTCTCTGTCTCTGTCTCTGTCTCTGTCTCTGTCTCCGTCTGCGTCCCTGTCTCTGTCTCCGTCTCTGTCCCAGTCTCTGTTTCTGTCTCCGTCTCTGTCCCTGGCTCTGTCTCTGCCTCTGTCACCGTCTCTGTCTCTGTCTCGGACTCTGACTCTGCCTCTGTCTCTGTCTCTGTCTCCGACTCTGTCTCTGTCTCTGTCTCTGTCTCTGTGTCTGTCTCTGTCTCTGTCTCTGTCTCGGTATCTGTCTCTGTCTCTGTCTCTGTCTCTGTCTCTGTCTCTGTCTCTGTCGCTGTCTCTCCCTCTGTCTCTGTCTCCGTCTCTGTCTCCGTCTCTGTCCCTGGCTCTGTCTCTGCCTCTGTCTCCGTCTCTGTCTCTGTCTCGGTCTCTGACTCTGCCTCTGTCTCTGTCTCTGTCTCCGACTCTGTCTCTGTCTCTGTCTCTGTCTCTGTCTCTGTCTCTGTCTCTGTCTCTGTCTCTGTCTCTGTCGCTGTCTCTGCCTCTGTCTCTGTCTCTGTCTCTGTCTCTGTCTCTGTCTCTGTCGCTGTCTCTCCCTCTGTCTCTGTCTCCGTCTCTGTCACTGTCTCTGCCTCTGTCTCTGTCTCTGTCTCTGCCTCTGTCTCTGCCTCTGTCTGTGTCTCTGTCTCCGTCTCTGTCTCTGTCTCTGTCTCTGTCGCTCTCTCTCCCTCTGTCTCTGTCTCTGTCTCTGTCCCTGGCTCTGTATCTGCCTCTGTCTCCGTCTCTGACTCTGTCTTTGTCTCTATTTCCGTCTCTGTCTCTGTCTCTGTCTCTGTCTCTGTCTCTGTCTCTGTCTCTGTCTGTGTCTCTGTCTCTCTCTCTGCCTCTGCCTCTGCCTCTGTCTCTGTCGCTGTCTCTCCCTCTGTCCCTGTCTCCGTCTCTGACCCTGGCACTGGCTCTGTCTCTGCCTCTGTCTCCGTCTCTGTCTCTGTCTCGATCTTTGTCTCCGTCTCTGTCTCTGTCTCTGTCTCTCTCTCTGTCTCTGTCTCTGTCTGTGTCTCTGTCTCTGTCTCCGTCTCTGTATCTGCCGGTGTCTCTGTCTCTGTCACAGTCTCTGTCCCTGTCTCTGACTCCGTCTCTGTCTCTATCTCTGTCTCTGCCTCTGCCTCTGTCTCTGTCTCTGTCTCTGTCTCTGCCTCTGTCTCTGTCTCTGTCTCTGTCTCTGTCTCTGTTTCTGTCTCTGTCTCTGTCTCTGTCTCTGTCTCTGTCTCTATCTCTGTCTATGTCGCTGTGTCTCCCTCTGTCTCTGTCTCCGTCTCTGTCCCTGGCTCTGTCTCTGCCTCTGTCTCCGTCTCTGTCTCTGTCTCTGTCTCTGTCTCTGTCTCTGTCTCTGCCTCTGTCTCTGTCCCCGTATCTGTCCCTGTCTCTGTCTCTGTCTCTGTCTCTGTCTGTGTCTCTGTCTCTGTCTGTGCCTCTGCCTCTGTCTCGGTCATTGTCTCCGTCTCTGTCTCTGTCTCTGTCTCTGTCTCTGTCTGAGACTCTGCCTCTGCCTCTGTCTCTGTCTCTGTCTCCGACTCTGTCTCTGTCTCTGTCTCTGTCTCTGTGTCTGTCTCTGTCTCTGTCTCTGTCTCGGTATCTGTCTCTGTCTCTGTCTCTGTCTCTGTCTCTGTCTCTGTCGCTGTCTCTCCCTCTGTCTCTGTCTCCGTCTCTGTCTCCGTCTCTGTCCCTGGCTCTGTCTCTGCCTCTGTCTCCGTCTCTGTCTCTGTCTCGGTCTCTGACTCTGCCTCTGTCTCTGTCTCTGTCTCCGACTCTGTCTCTGTCTCTGTCTCTGTCTCTGTCTCTGTCTCTGTCTCTGTCTCTGTCTCTGTCTCTGTCGCTGTCTCTGCCTCTGTCTCTGTCTCTGTCTCTGTCTCTGTCTCTGTCTCTGTCGCTGTCTCTCCCTCTGTCTCTGTCTCCGTCTCTGTCACTGTCTCTGCCTCTGTCTCTGTCTCTGTCTCTGCCTCTGTCTCTGCCTCTGTCTGTGTCTCTGTCTCCGTCTCTGTCTCTGTCTCTGTCTCTGTCGCTCTCTCTCCCTCTGTCTCTGTCTCTGTCTCTGTCCCTGGCTCTGTATCTGCCTCTGTCTCCGTCTCTGACTCTGTCTTTGTCTCTATTTCCGCCTCTGTCTCTGTCTCTGTCTCTGTCTCTGTCTCTGTCTGTGTCTCTGTCTCTCTCTCTGCCTCTGCCTCTGCCTCTGTCTCTGTCGCTGTCTCTCCCTCTGTCCCTGTCTCCGTCTCTGTCCCTGGCACTGGCTCTGTCTCTGCCTCTGTCTCCGTCTCTGTCTCTGTCTCGATCTTTGTCTCCGTCTCTGTCTCTGTCTCTGTCTCTCTCTCTGTCTCTGTCTCTGTCTGTGTCTCTGTCTCTGTCTCCGTCTCTGTATCTGCCGGTGTCTCTGTCTCTGTCACAGTCTCTGTCCCTGTCTCTGACTCCGTCTCTGTCTCTATCTCTGTCTCTGCCTCTGCCTCTGTCTCTGTCTCTGTCTCTGTCTCTGCCTCTGTCTCTGTCTCTGTCTCTGTCTCTGTCTCTGTTTCTGTCTCTGTCTCTGTCTCTGTCTCTGTCTCTGTCTCTATCTCTGTCTATGTCGCTGTGTCTCCCTCTGTCTCTGTCTCCGTCTCTGTCCCTGGCTCTGTCTCTGCCTCTGTCTCCGTCTCTGTCTCTGTCTCTGTCTCTGTCTCTGTCTCTGTCTCTGCCTCTGTCTCTGTCCCCGTATCTGTCCCTGTGTCTGTCTCTGTCTCTGTCTCTGTCTCTGTCTGTGTCTCTGTCTCTGTCTGTGCCTCTGCCTCTGTCTCGGTCATTGTCTCCGTCTCTGTCTCTGTCTCTGTCTCTGTCTCTGTCTCTGTCTCTGTCTCTGTCTCTGTCTGTGTCCCTACCTCTGTCTCGGTCTTTGTCTCCGTCTCTGTCTCTGTCTCTGCCTCTGTCTCTGTCTCTGTCTCTCTCTCTGTCTCTGTCTCTGTCTCTGTCTCTGTCTCTGTCTCTGTCTCTGTCTCTGTCTCTGTCTCTGTCTCTGTCTCTGTCTCTGTCTCTGTCTCTGTCTCTGTCTCTGTCTCTGTCTCTGTCTCTGTCTCTGTCTCTGTCTCTGTCTCTGTCTCTGTCTCTGTCTCTGTCTCTGTCTCTGTCTCTGTCTCTGTCTCTGTCTCTGTCTCTGTCTCTGTCTCTGTCTCTGTCTCTGTCTCTGTCTCTGTCTCTGCCTCTGTCTCTGTCTCTGTCTCTGTCGCTGTCTCTCCCTCTGCCTCTGTCTCCGTGTCTGTCCCTGGCGCTGTCTCTGCCTCTGTCTCCGTCTCTGTCTCTGTCTCGGTCTTTGTCTCTGTCTCTGTCTCTGTCTCTGTCTCTGTCTCTGTCTCTGTCTCTGTCTCTGTCTCTGTCTCTGTCTCTGTTTCTGCCTCTGCCTCTGCCTCTGTCTCTGTCTCTGTCGCTGTCTCTGCCTCTGTCCCTGTCTCCGTCTCTGTTTCTGGCTCTGCCTCTGCCTCTGTCTCCGTCTCTGTCTCTGTCTCGGTCTTTGTCTCCGTCTCTGTCTCCGTCTCTGGCTCTGTCTCTGCCTCTGTCTCCGTCTCTGTCTCTGTCTCTGTCTCTGTCTCTGTCTCTGTCTCTGTCTCTGTCTCTGTCTCTGCCTCTGTCTCTGTCCCTGTCTCTGTCTCTGCCTCTGTCTCCGTCTCTGTCCCTGTCTCGGTCTTTGTATCCGTCTCTGTCTCTGTCTCTGTCTCTGTCTCTGTTTCTGTCTCTGCCTCTGTCTCTGTCTCTGCCTCTGTCTCTGTCTCTGTCTCTGTCCCTGTCTCCGTCTCTGTCTCTGTCTCTGTCTCTGTCTCTGTCTATGTCGCTGTCTCTCCCTCTGTCTCTGTCTCCGTATCAGCCTCTGTCTCTGTCTCTGTCTCTGTCTCTGTCTCTGTCTCTGTCTCTGTCTCTGTCTCTGTCTCTGTCTCTGTCTCTGTCTCTGTCTCTGTCTCTGTCTGTGTCTCTGCTTCTGTCTCGGTCTTTGTCTCCGTCTCTGTCTCAGTCTCTGTATATGTATTTGTCTCTGTCTCTGTCTCTGTCTCTGTCTCTGTCTCTGTCTCTGTCTCTGTCTCTGTCTCTGTCTCTGTCTCTGTCTCTGTCTCTGTCTCTGTCTCTGTCTCTGTCTCTGTTTCTGTCCCTGCCTCTGTCGCTGTCTCTCCTTCTGTCTCTGTCTCCGTCTCTGTCCCTGGCTCTGTCTCTGCCTCTGTCTCTGTTTCTGTCTCTGTCTCTGTCTCTGTCTGTGTCTCTGCTTCTCTCTCGGTCTTTGTCTCCGTCTCTGTCTCTGTCTCTGTATCTGTATTTGTCTCTGTCTCTGTCTCTGTCTCTGTCTCTGTCTCTGTCTCTGTCTCTGTCTCTGTCTCTGTCTCTGTCTCTGTCTCTGTCTCTGCCTCTGTCTCTGTCCCCGTACCTGTCTCTGTCTCTGTTTCTGTCTCTGCCTCTGCCTCTGTCTCTGTCTCTGCCTCTGTCTCTGCCCTGCCCCTCTCCCTGGCCCTGCCGCTGTCTCTGTCTCTGTCTCTGTCTATGCATCTGTCTCTGTCTCTGTCACCGTCTCTGTCTCTGTCTCTGTCTCTGTCTCTGTCTCGGTATCTGTCTCTGTCTCTGTCTCTGTCTCTGACTCTGTCTCTGTCTCTGTCTCTGTCTCTGTCTCTGTCTCTGTCTCTGTTTCTGCCTCTGCCTCTGCGTCTGTCTCAGTCTCTATCGCTGTCTTCGTCCCTGTCTTCGTCTCTGTCTTTGTCTCCGTATTTGTCTCCGTCTGTGTCTCCATCTTTGTCTCCGTCTTTGTCTACGTCTTTGCCTCCGTCTTTGTTTCCGCCATTGTCTCCGTCTTTGTCTCCGTCTCTGTCTCTGTCTCTGTCTCTGTCTCTGTCTGAGACTCTGCCTCTGTCTCTGTCTCTGTCTCTGTCTCTGTCTCTGTCTCTGTCTCTGTCTCTGCCTCTGTCTCTGTCCCCGTATCTGTCTCTGTCTCTGTTTCTGTCTCTGCCTCTGTCTCTGTCTCTGTCTCTGCCTCTGTCTCTGCCCTGCCCCTCTCCCTGGCCCTGCCGCTGTCTCTGTCTCTGTCTCTGTCTATGCATCTGTCTCTGTCTCTGACACCGTCTCTGTCTCTGTCTCTGTCTCTGTCTCTGTCTCTGTCTCTGTCTCTGTCTCTGTCTCTGTCTCTGTCTCTGTCTCTGTCCCTGTCTCTGTCTCTGTCTCTGCCTCTGTCTCCGTCTCTGTCTCTGTCTCGGTCTTTGTCTCCGTCTCTGTCTCTGTCTCTGTCTCTGTCTCTGTCTCTGTCTCTGTCTCTGCCTCTGTCTCTGTCTCCGTCTCTGTCCCTGGCTCTGTCTCTGCCACTGTCTCCGTCTCTGTCTCTGTCTCGGTCTTTGTCTCCGTCTCTGTCTCTGTCGCTGTCTCTCCCTCTGTCTCTGTCTCCGTCTCTGTCCCTGGCTCTGTCTCTGCCACTGTCTCCGTCTCTGTCTCTGTCTCGGTCTTTGTCTCCGTCTCTGTCTCTGTCTCTGTCTCTGCCTCTGTCTCTGTCTCTGTCTCTGTCTCTGTCTCTGTCTCTGTCTCTGTCTCTGCCTCTGTCTCTGTCTCTGTCTCTGTCGCTGTCTCTCCCTCTGTCTCTGTCTCCGTCTCTGTCCCTGGCTCTGTCTCTGCCACTGTCTCCGTCTCTGTCTCTGTCTCGGTCTTTGTCTCCGTCTCTGTCTCTGTCTCTGTCTCTGCCTCTGTCTCTGTCTCTGTCTCTGTCTCTGTCTCGGTATCTGTCTCTGTCTCTGTCTCTGTCTCTGTCTCTGTCTCTGTCTCTGTCTCTGTCTCTGTCTCTGTCTCTGTCTCTGTCTCTATCTCTGTCTCTGTCTCTGTCTATGTCGCTGTCTCTCCCTCTGTCTCTGTCTCCGTATCAGCCTCTGTCTCTGTCTCTGTGTCTATCTCTGCCTCTGACTCTGTCGCTGTCCCTGTCTATGTCTCTGTCTCTGTCTCTGTCTCCGTCTGCGTCTCTGTCTCTGTCTCCGCCTCTGTCTCTGTCTCTGGCTCTCTCTCTGTCTCTGTCTCTGTCTCTGTCTGTGTCTCTGTCTCTGTCTCCGTCTCTGTCTCTGCCGCTGTCTCTGTCTCTGTCTATGCATCTGTCTCTGTTTCTGTCTCTGTCTCTGTCTCTGTCTCTGTCTCTGTCTCTGTCTCTGTCTCTGTCTCTGTCCCTGTCTCCGTCTCTGTCCCTGGCACTGGCTCTGTCTCTGCCTCTGTCTCCGTCTCTGTCTCTGTCTCGATCTTTGTCTCCGTCTCTGTCTCTGTCTCTGTCTCTCTCTCTGTCTCTGTCTCTGTCTCTGTCTGTGTCTCTGTCTCTGTCTCCGTCTCTGTATCTGCCGCTGTCTCTGTCTCTGTCACAGTCTCTGTCCCTGTCTCTGACTCCGTCTCTGTCTCTATCTCTGTCTCTGCCTCTGCCTCTGTCTCTGTCTCTGTCTCTGTCTCTGCCTCTGTCTCTGTCTCTGTCTCTGTCTCTGTCTCTGTCTCTGTTTCTGTCTCTGTCTCTGTCTCTGTCTCTGTCTCTGTCTCTATCTCTGTCTATGTCGCTGTGTCTCCCTCTGTCTCTGTCTCCGTCTCTGTCCCTGGCTCTGTCTCTGCCTCTGTCTCCGTCTCTGTCTCTGTCTCGGTCTTTGTCTCCGTCTCTGTCTCTGTCTCTGTCTCTGTCTCTGTCTCTGTCTCTGCCTCTGTCTCTGTCCCCGTATCTGTCCCTGTCTCTGTCTCTGTCTCTGTCTCTGTCTCTGTCTGTGTCTCTGTCTCTGTCTGTGCCTCTGCCTCTGTCTCGGTCTTTGTCTCCGTCTCTGTCTCTGTCTCTGTCTCTGTCTGAGACTCTGCCTCTGTCTCTGTCTCTGTCTCTGTCTCTGTCTCTGTCTCTGTCTCTGTCTCTGTCTCTGTCTCTGTCTCTGTCTCTGTCTCTGTCTCTGTCTCTGTCTCTGTCTCTGTCTCTGTCTCTGTCTCTGTCTCTGCCTCTGTCTCTGTCTCTGTCTCCGTCTGCGTCCCTGTCTCTGTCTCCGTCTCTGTCCCAGTCTCTGTTTCTGTCTCCGTCTCTGTCCCTGGCTCTGTCTCTGCCTCTGTCACCGTCTCTGTCTCTGTCTCGGACTCTGACTCTGCCTCTGTCTCTGTCTCTGTCTCCGACTCTGTCTCTGTCTCTGTCTCTGTCTCTGTGTCTGTCTCTGTCTCTGTCTCTGTCTCGGTATCTGTCTCTGTCTCTGTCTCTGTCTCTGTCTCTGTCTCTGTCTCTGTCGCTGTCTCTCCCTCTGTCTCTGTCTCCGTCTCTGTCTCCGTCTCTGTCCCTGGCTCTGTCTCTGCCTCTGTCTCCGTCTCTGTCTCTGTCTCGGTCTCTGACTCTGCCTCTGTCTCTGTCTCTGTCTCCGACTCTGTCTCTGTCTCTGTCTCTGTCTCTGTCTCTGTCTCTGTCTCTGTCTCTGTCTCTGTCTCTGTCGCTGTCTCTGCCTCTGTCTCTGTCTCTGTCTCTGTCTCTGTCTCTGTCTCTGTCGCTGTCTCTCCCTCTGTCTCTGTCTCCGTCTCTGTCACTGTCTCTGCCTCTGTCTCTGTCTCTGTCTCTGCCTCTGTCTCTGCCTCTGTCTGTGTCTCTGTCTCCGTCTCTGTCTCTGTCTCTGTCTCTGTCGCTCTCTCTCCCTCTGTCTCTGTCTCTGTCTCTGTCCCTGGCTCTGTATCTGCCTCTGTCTCCGTCTCTGACTCTGTCTTTGTCTCTATTTCCGTCTCTGTCTCTGTCTCTGTCTCTGTCTCTGTCTCTGTCTCTGTCTCTGTCTGTGTCTCTGTCTCTCTCTCTGCCTCTGCCTCTGCCTCTGTCTCTGTCGCTGTCTCTCCCTCTGTCCCTGTCTCCGTCTCTGTCCCTGGCACTGGCTCTGTCTCTGCCTCTGTCTCCGTCTCTGTCTCTGTCTCGATCTTTGTCTCCGTCTCTGTCTCTGTCTCTGTCTCTCTCTCTGTCTCTGTCTCTGTCTGTGTCTCTGTCTCTGTCTCCGTCTCTGTATCTGCCGGTGTCTCTGTCTCTGTCACAGTCTCTGTCCCTGTCTCTGACTCCGTCTCTGTCTCTATCTCTGTCTCTGCCTCTGCCTCTGTCTCTGTCTCTGTCTCTGTCTCTGCCTCTGTCTCTGTCTCTGTCTCTGTCTCTGTCTCTGTTTCTGTCTCTGTCTCTGTCTCTGTCTCTGTCTCTGTCTCTGTCTCTATCTCTGTCTATGTCGCTGTGTCTCCCTCTGTCTCTGTCTCCGTCTCTGTCCCTGGCTCTGTCTCTGCCTCTGTCTCCGTCTCTGTCTCTGTCTCTGTCTCTGTCTCTGTCTCTGTCTCTGCCTCTGTCTCTGTCCCCGTATCTGTCCCTGTCTCTGTCTCTGTCTCTGTCTCTGTCTCTGTCTGTGTCTCTGTCTCTGTCTGTGCCTCTGCCTCTGTCTCGGTCATTGTCTCCGTCTCTGTCTCTGTCTCTGTCTCTGTCTCTGTCTGAGACTCTGCCTCTGCCTCTGTCTCTGTCTCTGTCTCCGACTCTGTCTCTGTCTCTGTCTCTGTCTCTGTGTCTGTCTCTGTCTCTGTCTCTGTCTCGGTATCTGTCTCTGTCTCTGTCTCTGTCTCTGTCTCTGTCTCTGTCGCTGTCTCTCCCTCTGTCTCTGTCTCCGTCTCTGTCTCCGTCTCTGTCCCTGGCTCTGTCTCTGCCTCTGTCTCCGTCTCTGTCTCTGTCTCGGTCTCTGACTCTGCCTCTGTCTCTGTCTCTGTCTCCGACTCTGTCTCTGTCTCTGTCTCTGTCTCTGACTCTGTCTTTGTCTCTATTTCCGTCTCTGTCTCTGTCTCTGTCTCTGTCTCTGTCTCTGTCTCTGTCTCTGTCTGTGTCTCTGTCTCTCTCTCTGCCTCTGCCTCTGCCTCTGTCTCTGTCGCTGTCTCTCCCTCTGTCCCTGTCTCCGTCTCTGTCCCTGGCACTGGCTCTGTCTCTGCCTCTGTCTCCGTCTCTGTCTCTGTCTCGATCTTTGTCTCCGTCTCTGTCTCTGTCTCTGTCTCTCTCTCTGTCTCTGTCTCTGTCTGTGTCTCTGTCTCTGTCTCCGTCTCTGTATCTGCCGGTGTCTCTGTCTCTGTCACAGTCTCTGTCCCTGTCTCTGACTCCGTCTCTGTCTCTATCTCTGTCTCTGCCTCTGCCTCTGTCTCTGTCTCTGTCTCTGTCTCTGCCTCTGTCTCTGTCTCTGTCTCTGTCTCTGTCTCTGTTTCTGTCTCTGTCTCTGTCTCTGTCTCTGTCTCTGTCTCTATCTCTGTCTATGTCGCTGTGTCTCCCTCTGTCTCTGTCTCCGTCTCTGTCCCTGGCTCTGTCTCTGCCTCTGTCTCCGTCTCTGTCTCTGTCTCTGTCTCTGTCTCTGTCTCTGTCTCTGCCTCTGTCTCTGTCCCCGTATCTGTCCCTGTCTCTGTCTCTGTCTCTGTCTCTGTCTCTGTCTGTGTCTCTGTCTCTGTCTGTGCCTCTGCCTCTGTCTCGGTCATTGTCTCCGTCTCTGTCTCTGTCTCTGTCTCTGTCTCTGTCTGAGACTCTGCCTCTGTCTCTGTCTCTGTCTCTGTCTCTGTCTCTGTCTCTGTCTCTGTCTCTGTCTCTGTCTCTGTCTCTGTCTCTGTCTCTGTCTCTGTCTCTGTCTCTGTCTCTGTCTCTGTCTCCGTCTGCGTCTCTGTCTCTGTCTCCGTCTCTGTCCCAGTCTCTGTTTCTGTCTCCGTCTCTGTCCCTGGCTCTGTCTCTGCCTCTGTCACCGTCTCTGTCTCTGTCTCGGACTCTGTCTCTGCCTCTGTCTCTGTCTCTGTCTCCGACTCTGTCTCTGTCTCTGTCTCTGTCTCTGTCTCTGTCTCTGTCTCTGTCTCTGTCTCTGTCTCGGTATCTGTCTCTGTCTCTGTCTCTGTCTCTGTCTCTGTCTCTGTCTCTGTCGCTGTCTCTCCCTCTGTCTCTGTCTCCGTCTCTGTCTCCGTCTCTGTCCCTGGCTCTGTCTCTGCCTCTGTCTCCGTCTCTGTCTCTGTCTCGGTCCTTGTCTCCGTCTCTGTCTCTGTCTCTGTCTCTGTCTCTGCCTCTGTCCCTGTCCCCGTATCTGTCCCTGTCTCTGTCTCTGTCTCTGTCTCTGTCTCTGTCTGTGTCTCTGTCTCTGTCTGTGCCTCTGCCTCTGTCTCGGTCTTTGTCTCCGTCTCTGTCTCTGTCTCTGTCTCTGTCTCTGTCTGAGACTCTGCCTCTGTCTGTGTCTGTGTCTCTGTCTCTGTCTCTGTCTCTGTCTCTGTCTCTGTTTCTGTCTCTGCCTCTGCCTCTGTCTCTGTCTCTCTCTCTGTCTCTGTCTCTGTCTGTGTCTCTGTCTCTGTCTCCGTCTCTGTCTCTGCCGCTGTCTCTGTCTCTGTCTCTGTCTCTGTCTTTGTCTCTGTCTCTGTCTCTGTCTCTGTCTCTGTCTCTGTCTCTGTCTCTGTCTCTGTCGCTGTCTCTGTCTCTGTCTCTGTCTCTGTCTCTGCCTCTGCCTCTGTCTCTGTCTCTGTCTCTGTCGCTGTCTCTCCCTCTGTCCCTGTCTCCGTCTCCGTCTCTGGTTCTGTCTCTGCCTCTGTCTCCGTCTCTGTCTCTGTCTCTGTTTCTGCCTCCGCCTCTGCCTCTGTCTCTGTCTCTGTCTCTGTCTCTGTCTCTGTCTCTGTCTCTGTCTCTGTCTCTGTCTCTGTCTCTGTCTCTGTCTCTGCCTCTGTCTCTGTCTCTGTCTCTGTCGCTGTCTCTCCCTCTGTCTCTGTCTCCGTCTCTGTCCCTGGCTCTGTCTCTGCCACTGTCTCCGTCTCTGTCTCTGTCTCGGTCTTTGTCTCCGTCTCTGTCTCTGTCTCTGTCTCTGTCTCTGTCTCTGTCTCTGTCTCTGTCTCTGTCTCTGTCTCTGCCTCTGTCTCTGTCCCAGTATCTGTCTCTGTCTCTGTTTCTGTCTCTGCCTCTGTCTCTGTCTCTGCCTCTGTCTCTGTCTCTGCCTCTGTCTCTGCCCTGCCCCTTTCCCTGGCCCTGCCGCTGTCACTGTCTCTGTCTCTGTCAATGCATCTGTCTCTGTCTCTGTCACCGTCTCTGTCTCTGTCTCTGTCTCTGTCTCTGTCTCTGTCTCTGTCTCTGTCTCTGTCTCTGTCTCTGTCTCTGTCTCTGTCTCTGTCTCTGTCTCTGTCTCTGTCCCTGTCTCTGTCTCTGCCTCTGTCTCTGTCTCTGCCTCTGTCTCCGTCTCTGTCTCTGTCTCGGTCTTTGTATCCGTATCTGTCTCTGTCTCTGTCTCTGTTTCTGTCTCTGCCTCTGTCTCTGTCTCTGTCCCTGTCTCCGTCTCTGTCTCTGTCTCTGTCTCTGTCTCTGTCTCTGTCTCTGTCACTGTCTCTGTCTCTGTCTCTGTCTCTGTCTCTGTCTCTGTCTCTGCCTCTGTCTCTGTCTCTGTCTCCGACTCTGTCTCTGTCTCTGTCTCTGTCTCTGTCTCTGTCTCTGTCTCTGTCTCTGTCTCGGTATCTGTCTCTGTCTCTGTCTCTGTCTCTGTCTCTGTCTCTGTCTCTGTCGCTGTCTCTCCCTCTGTCTCTGTCTCCGTCTCTGTCTCCGTCTCTGTCCCTGGCTCTGTCTCTGCCTCTGTCTCCGTCTCTGTCTCTGTCTCGGTCCTTGTCTCCGTCTCTGTCTCTGTCTCTGTCTCTGTCTCTGCCTCTGTCCCTGTCCCCGTATCTGTCCCTGTCTCTGTCTCTGTCTCTGTCTCTGTCTCTGTCTCTGTCTCTGTCTGTGTCTCTGTCTCTATCTGTGCCTCTGCCTCTGTCTCGGTCTTTGTCTCCGTCTCTGTCTCTGTCTCTGTCTCTGTCTCTGTCTCTGTCTGAGACTCTGCCTCTGTCTGTGTCTGTGTCTCTGTCTCTGTCTCTGTCTCTGTTTCTGTCTCTGTCTCTGTCTCTGTCTCTGTCTCTGTCTCTGTCTCTGTCTCTGTCTCTATCTCTGCCTATGTCGCTGTGTCTCCCTCTGTCTCTGTCTCCGTATCAGCCTCTGTCTCTGTCTCTGTGTCTATCTCTGCCTCTGACTCTGTCGCTGTCCCTGTCTATGTCTCTGTCTCTGTCTCCGTCTGCGTCTCTGTCTCTGTCTCCGTCTCTGTCCCAGTCTCTGTTTCTGTCTCCGTCTCTGTCTCTGTCTCTGTCTCTGTCTCTGTCTCTGTCTCTGTCTCTGTCTCTGTCTCTGTCTCTGTCTCTGTCTCTGTCTCTGTCTCTGTCTCTGTCTCTGTCTCTGTCTCTGTCTCTGTCCCTGGCTCCGTATCTGCCTCTGTCTCCGTCTCTGACTCTGTCTCCGTCTCTATCTCCGTCTCTGTCTCTGTCTCTGTCTCTGTCTCTGCCTCTGTCTCTGTCTCTGTCTCTGTCTCTGTCTCTGTCTCTGTCTCTGTCTCTGTCTCTGTCTGTGTCTCTGTCTCTGTCTCTGCCTCTGCCTCTGCCTCTGTCTCTGTCTCTGTCGCTGTCTCTCCCTCCGTCCCTGTCTCCGTCTCTGTCCCTGGCTCTGTCTCTGCCTCTGTCTCCGTCTCTGTCTTTGTCTCGGTCTTTGTCTCCGTCTCTGTCTCTGTCTCTGTCTCTCTCTCTGTCTCTGTCTCTGTCTGTGTCTCTGTCTCTGTCTCCGTCTCTGTCTCTGCCGCTGTCTCTGTCTCTGTCTCTGTCTTTGTCTCTGTCTCTGTCTCTGTCTCTGTCTCTGTCTCTGTCTCTGTCTCTGTCTCTGTCGCTGTCTCTGTCTCTGTCTCTGTCTCTGTCTCTGCCTCTGCCTCTGTCTCTGTCTCTGTCTCTGTCGCTGTCTCTCCCTCTGTCCCTGTCTCCGTCTCCGTCTCTGGTTCTGTCTCTGCCTCTGTCTCCGTCTCTGTCTCTGTCTCTGTTTCTGCCTCCGCCTCTGCCTCTGTCTCTGTCTCTGTCTCTGTCTCTGTCTCTGTCTCTGTCTCTGTCTCTGTCTCTGTCTCTGTCTCTGTCTCTGCCTCTGTCTCTGTCTCTGTCTCTGTCGCTGTCTCTCCCTCTGTCTCTGTCTCCGTCTCTGTCCCTGGCTCTGTCTCTGCCACTGTCTCCGTCTCTGTCTCTGTCTCGGTCTTTGTCTCCGTCTCTGTCTCTGTCTCTGTCTCTGTCTCTGTCTCTGTCTCTGTCTCTGTCTCTGTCTCTGTCTCTGCCTCTGTCTCTGTCCCAGTATCTGTCTCTGTCTCTGTTTCTGTCTCTGCCTCTGTCTCTGTCTCTGCCTCTGTCTCTGTCTCTGCCTCTGTCTCTGCCCTGCCCCTTTCCCTGGCCCTGCCGCTGTCACTGTCTCTGTCTCTGTCAATGCATCTGTCTCTGTCTCTGTCACCGTCTCTGTCTCTGTCTCTGTCTCTGTCTCTGTCTCTGTCTCTGTCTCTGTCTCTGTCTCTGTCTCTGTCTCTGTCTCTGTCTCTGTCTCTGTCTCTGTCTCTGTCTCTGTCTCTGTCCCTGTCTCTGTCTCTGCCTCTGTCTCTGTCTCTGCCTCTGTCTCCGTCTCTGTCTCTGTCTCGGTCTTTGTATCCGTATCTGTCTCTGTCTCTGTCTCTGTTTCTGTCTCTGCCTCTGTCTCTGTCTCTGCCTCTGTCTCTGTCACTGTCTCTGCCTCTGCCTCTGTCGCTGTCTCTCCCTCTGTCTCTGTCTCCGTCTCTGTCTCCGTCTCTGTCCCTGGCTCTGTCTCTGCCTCTGTCTCCGTCTCTGTCTCTGTCTCGGTCTCTGACTCTGCCTCTGTCTCTGTCTCTGTCTCCGACTCTGTCTCTGTCTCTGTCTCTGTCTCTGTCTCTGTCTCTGTCTCTGTCTCTGTCTCTGTCTCTGTCGCTGTCTCTGCCTCTGTCTCTGTCTCTGTCTCTGTCTCTGTCTCTGTCTCTGTCGCTGTCTCTCCCTCTGTCTCTGTCTCCGTCTCTGTCACTGTCTCTGCCTCTGTCTCTGTCTCTGTCTCTGCCTCTGTCTCTGCCTCTGTCTGTGTCTCTGTCTCCGTCTCTGTCTCTGTCTCTGTCTCTGTCGCTCTCTCTCCCTCTGTCTCTGTCTCTGTCTCTGTCCCTGGCTCTGTATCTGCCTCTGTCTCCGTCTCTGACTCTGTCTTTGTCTCTATTTCCGCCTCTGTCTCTGTCTCTGTCTCTGTCTCTGTCTCTGTCTCTGTCTGTGTCTCTGTCTCTCTCTCTGCCTCTGCCTCTGCCTCTGTCTCTGTCGCTGTCTCTCCCTCTGTCCCTGTCTCCGTCTCTGTCCCTGGCACTGGCTCTGTCTCTGCCTCTGTCTCCGTCTCTGTCTCTGTCTCGATCTTTGTCTCCGTCTCTGTCTCTGTCTCTGTCTCTCTCTCTGTCTCTGTCTCTGTCTGTGTCTCTGTCTCTGTCTCCGTCTCTGTATCTGCCGGTGTCTCTGTCTCTGTCACAGTCTCTGTCCCTGTCTCTGACTCCGTCTCTGTCTCTATCTCTGTCTCTGCCTCTGCCTCTGTCTCTGTCTCTGTCTCTGTCTCTGCCTCTGTCTCTGTCTCTGTCTCTGTCTCTGTCTCTGTTTCTGTCTCTGTCTCTGTCTCTGTCTCTGTCTCTGTCTCTATCTCTGTCTATGTCGCTGTGTCTCCCTCTGTCTCTGTCTCCGTCTCTGTCCCTGGCTCTGTCTCTGCCTCTGTCTCCGTCTCTGTCTCTGTCTCTGTCTCTGTCTCTGTCTCTGTCTCTGCCTCTGTCTCTGTCCCCGTATCTGTCCCTGTGTCTGTCTCTGTCTCTGTCTCTGTCTCTGTCTGTGTCTCTGTCTCTGTCTGTGCCTCTGCCTCTGTCTCGGTCATTGTCTCCGTCTCTGTCTCTGTCTCTGTCTCTGTCTCTGTCTCTGTCTCTGTCTCTGTCTCTGTCTGTGTCCCTACCTCTGTCTCGGTCTTTGTCTCCGTCTCTGTCTCTGTCTCTGCCTCTGTCTCTGTCTCTGTCTCTCTCTCTGTCTCTGTCTCTGTCTCTGTCTCTGTCTCTGTCTCTGTCTCTGTCTCTGTCTCTGTCTCTGTCTCTGTCTCTGTCTCTGTCTCTGTCTCTGTCTCTGTCTCTGTCTCTGTCTCTGTCTCTGTCTCTGTCTCTGTCTCTGTCTCTGTCTCTGTCTCTGTCTCTGTCTCTGTCTCTGTCTCTGTCTCTGTCTCTGTCTCTGTCTCTGTCTCTGTCTCTGTCTCTGTCTCTGTCTCTGTCTCTGTCTCTGCCTCTGTCTCTGTCTCTGTCTCTGTCGCTGTCTCTCCCTCTGCCTCTGTCTCCGTGTCTGTCCCTGGCGCTGTCTCTGCCTCTGTCTCCGTCTCTGTCTCTGTCTCGGTCTTTGTCTCTGTCTCTGTCTCTGTCTCTGTCTCTGTCTCTGTCTCTGTCTCTGTCTCTGTCTCTGTCTCTGTCTCTGTTTCTGCCTCTGCCTCTGCCTCTGTCTCTGTCTCTGTCGCTGTCTCTGCCTCTGTCCCTGTCTCCGTCTCTGTTTCTGGCTCTGCCTCTGCCTCTGTCTCCGTCTCTGTCTCTGTCTCGGTCTTTGTCTCCGTCTCTGTCTCCGTCTCTGGCTCTGTCTCTGCCTCTGTCTCCGTCTCTGTCTCTGTCTCTGTCTCTGTCTCTGTCTCTGTCTCTGTCTCTGTCTCTGTCTCTGTCTCTGTCTCTGCCTCTGTCTCTGTCCCTGTCTCTGTCTCTGCCTCTGTCTCCGTCTCTGTCCCTGTCTCGGTCTTTGTATCCGTCTCTGTCTCTGTCTCTGTCTCTGTCTCTGTTTCTGTCTCTGCCTCTGTCTCTGTCTCTGCCTCTGTCTCTGTCTCTGTCTCTGTCCCTGTCTCCGTCTCTGTCTCTGTCTCTGTCTCTGTCTCTGTCTATGTCGCTGTCTCTCCCTCTGTCTCTGTCTCCGTATCAGCCTCTGTCTCTGTCTCTGTCTCTGTCTCTGTCTCTGTCTCTGTCTCTGTCTCTGTCTCTGTCTCTGTCTCTGTCTCTGTCTCTGTCTGTGTCTCTGCTTCTGTCTCGGTCTTTGTCTCCGTCTCTGTCTCAGTCTCTGTATATGTATTTGTCTCTGTCTCTGTCTCTGTCTCTGTCTCTGTCTCTGTCTCTGTCTCTGTCTCTGTCTCTGTCTCTGTCTCTGTCTCTGTCTCTGTCTCTGTCTCTGTCTCTGTCTCTGTCTCTGTTTCTGTCCCTGCCTCTGTCGCTGTCTCTCCTTCTGTCTCTGTCTCCGTCTCTGTCCCTGGCTCTGTCTCTGCCTCTGTCTCTGTTTCTGTCTCTGTCTCTGTCTCTGTCTGTGTCTCTGCTTCTCTCTCGGTCTTTGTCTCCGTCTCTGTCTCTGTCTCTGTATCTGTATTTGTCTCTGTCTCTGTCTCTGTCTCTGTCTCTGTCTCTGTCTCTGTCTCTGTCTCTGTCTCTGTCTCTGTCTCTGTCTCTGTCTCTGCCTCTGTCTCTGTCCCCGTACCTGTCTCTGTCTCTGTTTCTGTCTCTGCCTCTGCCTCTGTCTCTGTCTCTGCCTCTGTCTCTGCCCTGCCCCTCTCCCTGGCCCTGCCGCTGTCTCTGTCTCTGTCTCTGTCTATGCATCTGTCTCTGTCTCTGTCACCGTCTCTGTCTCTGTCTCTGTCTCTGTCTCTGTCTCGGTATCTGTCTCTGTCTCTGTCTCTGTCTCTGACTCTGTCTCTGTCTCTGTCTCTGTCTCTGTCTCTGTCTCTGTCTCTGTTTCTGCCTCTGCCTCTGCGTCTGTCTCAGTCTCTATCGCTGTCTTCGTCCCTGTCTTCGTCTCTGTCTTTGTCTCCGTATTTGTCTCCGTCTGTGTCTCCATCTTTGTCTCCGTCTTTGTCTACGTCTTTGCCTCCGTCTTTGTTTCCGCCATTGTCTCCGTCTTTGTCTCCGTCTCTGTCTCTGTCTCTGTCTCTGTCTCTGTCTGAGACTCTGCCTCTGTCTCTGTCTCTGTCTCTGTCTCTGTCTCTGTCTCTGTCTCTGTCTCTGCCTCTGTCTCTGTCCCCGTATCTGTCTCTGTCTCTGTTTCTGTCTCTGCCTCTGTCTCTGTCTCTGTCTCTGCCTCTGTCTCTGCCCTGCCCCTCTCCCTGGCCCTGCCGCTGTCTCTGTCTCTGTCTCTGTCTATGCATCTGTCTCTGTCTCTGACACCGTCTCTGTCTCTGTCTCTGTCTCTGTCTCTGTCTCTGTCTCTGTCTCTGTCTCTGTCTCTGTCTCTGTCTCTGTCTCTGTCCCTGTCTCTGTCTCTGTCTCTGCCTCTGTCTCCGTCTCTGTCTCTGTCTCGGTCTTTGTCTCCGTCTCTGTCTCTGTCTCTGTCTCTGTCTCTGTCTCTGTCTCTGTCTCTGCCTCTGTCTCTGTCTCCGTCTCTGTCCCTGGCTCTGTCTCTGCCACTGTCTCCGTCTCTGTCTCTGTCTCGGTCTTTGTCTCCGTCTCTGTCTCTGTCGCTGTCTCTCCCTCTGTCTCTGTCTCCGTCTCTGTCCCTGGCTCTGTCTCTGCCACTGTCTCCGTCTCTGTCTCTGTCTCGGTCTTTGTCTCCGTCTCTGTCTCTGTCTCTGTCTCTGCCTCTGTCTCTGTCTCTGTCTCTGTCTCTGTCTCTGTCTCTGTCTCTGTCTCTGCCTCTGTCTCTGTCTCTGTCTCTGTCGCTGTCTCTCCCTCTGTCTCTGTCTCCGTCTCTGTCCCTGGCTCTGTCTCTGCCACTGTCTCCGTCTCTGTCTCTGTCTCGGTCTTTGTCTCCGTCTCTGTCTCTGTCTCTGTCTCTGCCTCTGTCTCTGTCTCTGTCTCTGTCTCTGTCTCGGTATCTGTCTCTGTCTCTGTCTCTGTCTCTGTCTCTGTCTCTGTCTCTGTCTCTGTCTCTGTCTCTGTCTCTGTCTCTATCTCTGTCTCTGTCTCTGTCTATGTCGCTGTCTCTCCCTCTGTCTCTGTCTCCGTATCAGCCTCTGTCTCTGTCTCTGTGTCTATCTCTGCCTCTGACTCTGTCGCTGTCCCTGTCTATGTCTCTGTCTCTGTCTCTGTCTCCGTCTGCGTCTCTGTCTCTGTCTCCGCCTCTGTCTCTGTCTCTGGCTCTCTCTCTGTCTCTGTCTCTGTCTCTGTCTGTGTCTCTGTCTCTGCCTCCGTCTCTGTCTCTGCCGCTGTCTCTGTCTCTGTCTATGCATCTGTCTCTGTTTCTGTCTCTGTCTCTGTCTCTGTCTCTGTCTCTGTCTCTGTCTCTGTCTCTGTCTCTGTCTCTGTCCCTGTCTCCGTCTCTGTCCCTGGCACTGGCTCTGTCTCTGCCTCTGTCTCCGTCTCTGTCTCTGTCTCGATCTTTGTCTCCGTCTCTGTCTCTGTCTCTGTCTCTCTCTCTGTCTCTGTCTCTGTCTCTGTCTGTGTCTCTGTCTCTGTCTCCGTCTCTGTATCTGCCGCTGTCTCTGTCTCTGTCACAGTCTCTGTCCCTGTCTCTGACTCCGTCTCTGTCTCTATCTCTGTCTCTGCCTCTGCCTCTGTCTCTGTCTCTGTCTCTGTCTCTGCCTCTGTCTCTGTCTCTGTCTCTGTCTCTGTCTCTGTCTCTGTTTCTGTCTCTGTCTCTGTCTCTGTCTCTGTCTCTGTCTCTATCTCTGTCTATGTCGCTGTGTCTCCCTCTGTCTCTGTCTCCGTCTCTGTCCCTGGCTCTGTCTCTGCCTCTGTCTCCGTCTCTGTCTCTGTCTCGGTCTTTGTCTCCGTCTCTGTCTCTGTCTCTGTCTCTGTCTCTGTCTCTGTCTCTGCCTCTGTCTCTGTCCCCGTATCTGTCCCTGTCTCTGTCTCTGTCTCTGTCTCTGTCTCTGTCTGTGTCTCTGTCTCTGTCTGTGCCTCTGCCTCTGTCTCGGTCTTTGTCTCCGTCTCTGTCTCTGTCTCTGTCTCTGTCTGAGACTCTGCCTCTGTCTCTGTCTCTGTCTCTGTCTCTGTCTCTGTCTCTGTCTCTGTCTCTGTCTCTGTCTCTGTCTCTGTCTCTGTCTCTGTCTCTGTCTCTGTCTCTGTCTCTGTCTCTGTCTCTGTCTCTGTCTCTGCCTCTGTCTCTGTCTCTGTCTCCGTCTGCGTCCCTGTCTCTGTCTCCGTCTCTGTCCCAGTCTCTGTTTCTGTCTCCGTCTCTGTCCCTGGCTCTGTCTCTGCCTCTGTCACCGTCTCTGTCTCTGTCTCGGACTCTGACTCTGCCTCTGTCTCTGTCTCTGTCTCCGACTCTGTCTCTGTCTCTGTCTCTGTCTCTGTGTCTGTCTCTGTCTCTGTCTCTGTCTCGGTATCTGTCTCTGTCTCTGTCTCTGTCTCTGTCTCTGTCTCTGTCTCTGTCGCTGTCTCTCCCTCTGTCTCTGTCTCCGTCTCTGTCTCCGTCTCTGTCCCTGGCTCTGTCTCTGCCTCTGTCTCCGTCTCTGTCTCTGTCTCGGTCTCTGACTCTGCCTCTGTCTCTGTCTCTGTCTCCGACTCTGTCTCTGTCTCTGTCTCTGTCTCTGTCTCTGTCTCTGTCTCTGTCTCTGTCTCTGTCTCTGTCGCTGTCTCTGCCTCTGTCTCTGTCTCTGTCTCTGTCTCTGTCTCTGTCTCTGTCGCTGTCTCTCCCTCTGTCTCTGTCTCCGTCTCTGTCACTGTCTCTGCCTCTGTCTCTGTCTCTGTCTCTGCCTCTGTCTCTGCCTCTGTCTGTGTCTCTGTCTCCGTCTCTGTCTCTGTCTCTGTCTCTGTCGCTCTCTCTCCCTCTGTCTCTGTCTCTGTCTCTGTCCCTGGCTCTGTATCTGCCTCTGTCTCCGTCTCTGACTCTGTCTTTGTCTCTATTTCCGTCTCTGTCTCTGTCTCTGTCTCTGTCTCTGTCTCTGTCTCTGTCTCTGTCTGTGTCTCTGTCTCTCTCTCTGCCTCTGCCTCTGCCTCTGTCTCTGTCGCTGTCTCTCCCTCTGTCCCTGTCTCCGTCTCTGTCCCTGGCACTGGCTCTGTCTCTGCCTCTGTCTCCGTCTCTGTCTCTGTCTCGATCTTTGTCTCCGTCTCTGTCTCTGTCTCTGTCTCTCTCTCTGTCTCTGTCTCTGTCTGTGTCTCTGTCTCTGTCTCCGTCTCTGTATCTGCCGGTGTCTCTGTCTCTGTCACAGTCTCTGTCCCTGTCTCTGACTCCGTCTCTGTCTCTATCTCTGTCTCTGCCTCTGCCTCTGTCTCTGTCTCTGTCTCTGTCTCTGCCTCTGTCTCTGTCTCTGTCTCTGTCTCTGTCTCTGTTTCTGTCTCTGTCTCTGTCTCTGTCTCTGTCTCTGTCTCTGTCTCTATCTCTGTCTATGTCGCTGTGTCTCCCTCTGTCTCTGTCTCCGTCTCTGTCCCTGGCTCTGTCTCTGCCTCTGTCTCCGTCTCTGTCTCTGTCTCTGTCTCTGTCTCTGTCTCTGTCTCTGCCTCTGTCTCTGTCCCCGTATCTGTCCCTGTCTCTGTCTCTGTCTCTGTCTCTGTCTCTGTCTGTGTCTCTGTCTCTGTCTGTGCCTCTGCCTCTGTCTCGGTCATTGTCTCCGTCTCTGTCTCTGTCTCTGTCTCTGTCTCTGTCTGAGACTCTGCCTCTGCCTCTGTCTCTGTCTCTGTCTCCGACTCTGTCTCTGTCTCTGTCTCTGTCTCTGTGTCTGTCTCTGTCTCTGTCTCTGTCTCGGTATCTGTCTCTGTCTCTGTCTCTGTCTCTGTCTCTGTCTCTGTCGCTGTCTCTCCCTCTGTCTCTGTCTCCGTCTCTGTCTCCGTCTCTGTCCCTGGCTCTGTCTCTGCCTCTGTCTCCGTCTCTGTCTCTGTCTCGGTCTCTGACTCTGCCTCTGTCTCTGTCTCTGTCTCCGACTCTGTCTCTGTCTCTGTCTCTGTCTCTGACTCTGTCTTTGTCTCTATTTCCGTCTCTGTCTCTGTCTCTGTCTCTGTCTCTGTCTCTGTCTCTGTCTCTGTCTGTGTCTCTGTCTCTCTCTCTGCCTCTGCCTCTGCCTCTGTCTCTGTCGCTGTCTCTCCCTCTGTCCCTGTCTCCGTCTCTGTCCCTGGCACTGGCTCTGTCTCTGCCTCTGTCTCCGTCTCTGTCTCTGTCTCGATCTTTGTCTCCGTCTCTGTCTCTGTCTCTGTCTCTCTCTCTGTCTCTGTCTCTGTCTGTGTCTCTGTCTCTGTCTCCGTCTCTGTATCTGCCGGTGTCTCTGTCTCTGTCACAGTCTCTGTCCCTGTCTCTGACTCCGTCTCTGTCTCTATCTCTGTCTCTGCCTCTGCCTCTGTCTCTGTCTCTGTCTCTGTCTCTGCCTCTGTCTCTGTCTCTGTCTCTGTCTCTGTCTCTGTTTCTGTCTCTGTCTCTGTCTCTGTCTCTGTCTCTGTCTCTATCTCTGTCTATGTCGCTGTGTCTCCCTCTGTCTCTGTCTCCGTCTCTGTCCCTGGCTCTGTCTCTGCCTCTGTCTCCGTCTCTGTCTCTGTCTCTGTCTCTGTCTCTGTCTCTGTCTCTGCCTCTGTCTCTGTCCCCGTATCTGTCCCTGTCTCTGTCTCTGTCTCTGTCTCTGTCTCTGTCTGTGTCTCTGTCTCTGTCTGTGCCTCTGCCTCTGTCTCGGTCATTGTCTCCGTCTCTGTCTCTGTCTCTGTCTCTGTCTCTGTCTGAGACTCTGCCTCTGTCTCTGTCTCTGTCTCTGTCTCTGTCTCTGTCTCTGTCTCTGTCTCTGTCTCTGTCTCTGTCTCTGTCTCTGTCTCTGTCTCTGTCTCTGTCTCTGTCTCTGTCTCTGTCTCCGTCTGCGTCTCTGTCTCTGTCTCCGTCTCTGTCCCAGTCTCTGTTTCTGTCTCCGTCTCTGTCCCTGGCTCTGTCTCTGCCTCTGTCACCGTCTCTGTCTCTGTCTCGGACTCTGTCTCTGCCTCTGTCTCTGTCTCTGTCTCCGACTCTGTCTCTGTCTCTGTCTCTGTCTCTGTCTCTGTCTCTGTCTCTGTCTCTGTCTCTGTCTCGGTATCTGTCTCTGTCTCTGTCTCTGTCTCTGTCTCTGTCTCTGTCTCTGTCGCTGTCTCTCCCTCTGTCTCTGTCTCCGTCTCTGTCTCCGTCTCTGTCCCTGGCTCTGTCTCTGCCTCTGTCTCCGTCTCTGTCTCTGTCTCGGTCCTTGTCTCCGTCTCTGTCTCTGTCTCTGTCTCTGTCTCTGCCTCTGTCCCTGTCCCCGTATCTGTCCCTGTCTCTGTCTCTGTCTCTGTCTCTGTCTCTGTCTGTGTCTCTGTCTCTGTCTGTGCCTCTGCCTCTGTCTCGGTCTTTGTCTCCGTCTCTGTCTCTGTCTCTGTCTCTGTCTCTGTCTGAGACTCTGCCTCTGTCTGTGTCTGTGTCTCTGTCTCTGTCTCTGTCTCTGTCTCTGTCTCTGTTTCTGTCTCTGCCTCTGCCTCTGTCTCTGTCTCTCTCTCTGTCTCTGTCTCTGTCTGTGTCTCTGTCTCTGTCTCCGTCTCTGTCTCTGCCGCTGTCTCTGTCTCTGTCTCTGTCTCTGTCTTTGTCTCTGTCTCTGTCTCTGTCTCTGTCTCTGTCTCTGTCTCTGTCTCTGTCTCTGTCGCTGTCTCTGTCTCTGTCTCTGTCTCTGTCTCTGCCTCTGCCTCTGTCTCTGTCTCTGTCTCTGTCGCTGTCTCTCCCTCTGTCCCTGTCTCCGTCTCCGTCTCTGGTTCTGTCTCTGCCTCTGTCTCCGTCTCTGTCTCTGTCTCTGTTTCTGCCTCCGCCTCTGCCTCTGTCTCTGTCTCTGTCTCTGTCTCTGTCTCTGTCTCTGTCTCTGTCTCTGTCTCTGTCTCTGTCTCTGTCTCTGCCTCTGTCTCTGTCTCTGTCTCTGTCGCTGTCTCTCCCTCTGTCTCTGTCTCCGTCTCTGTCCCTGGCTCTGTCTCTGCCACTGTCTCCGTCTCTGTCTCTGTCTCGGTCTTTGTCTCCGTCTCTGTCTCTGTCTCTGTCTCTGTCTCTGTCTCTGTCTCTGTCTCTGTCTCTGTCTCTGTCTCTGCCTCTGTCTCTGTCCCAGTATCTGTCTCTGTCTCTGTTTCTGTCTCTGCCTCTGTCTCTGTCTCTGCCTCTGTCTCTGTCTCTGCCTCTGTCTCTGCCCTGCCCCTTTCCCTGGCCCTGCCGCTGTCACTGTCTCTGTCTCTGTCAATGCATCTGTCTCTGTCTCTGTCACCGTCTCTGTCTCTGTCTCTGTCTCTGTCTCTGTCTCTGTCTCTGTCTCTGTCTCTGTCTCTGTCTCTGTCTCTGTCTCTGTCTCTGTCTCTGTCTCTGTCTCTGTCCCTGTCTCTGTCTCTGCCTCTGTCTCTGTCTCTGCCTCTGTCTCCGTCTCTGTCTCTGTCTCGGTCTTTGTATCCGTATCTGTCTCTGTCTCTGTCTCTGTTTCTGTCTCTGCCTCTGTCTCTGTCTCTGTCCCTGTCTCCGTCTCTGTCTCTGTCTCTGTCTCTGTCTCTGTCTCTGTCTCTGTCACTGTCTCTGTCTCTGTCTCTGTCTCTGTCTCTGTCTCTGTCTCTGCCTCTGTCTCTGTCTCTGTCTCCGACTCTGTCTCTGTCTCTGTCTCTGTCTCTGTCTCTGTCTCTGTCTCTGTCTCTGTCTCGGTATCTGTCTCTGTCTCTGTCTCTGTCTCTGTCTCTGTCTCTGTCTCTGTCGCTGTCTCTCCCTCTGTCTCTGTCTCCGTCTCTGTCTCCGTCTCTGTCCCTGGCTCTGTCTCTGCCTCTGTCTCCGTCTCTGTCTCTGTCTCGGTCCTTGTCTCCGTCTCTGTCTCTGTCTCTGTCTCTGTCTCTGCCTCTGTCCCTGTCCCCGTATCTGTCCCTGTCTCTGTCTCTGTCTCTGTCTCTGTCTCTGTCTCTGTCTCTGTCTGTGTCTCTGTCTCTATCTGTGCCTCTGCCTCTGTCTCGGTCTTTGTCTCCGTCTCTGTCTCTGTCTCTGTCTCTGTCTCTGTCTCTGTCTGAGACTCTGCCTCTGTCTGTGTCTGTGTCTCTGTCTCTGTCTCTGTCTCTGTTTCTGTCTCTGTCTCTGTCTCTGTCTCTGTCTCTGTCTCTGTCTCTGTCTCTGTCTCTATCTCTGCCTATGTCGCTGTGTCTCCCTCTGTCTCTGTCTCCGTATCAGCCTCTGTCTCTGTCTCTGTGTCTATCTCTGCCTCTGACTCTGTCGCTGTCCCTGTCTATGTCTCTGTCTCTGTCTCCGTCTGCGTCTCTGTCTCTGTCTCCGTCTCTGTCCCAGTCTCTGTTTCTGTCTCCGTCTCTGTCTCTGTCTCTGTCTCTGTCTCTGTCTCTGTCTCTGTCTCTGTCTCTGTCTCTGTCTCTGTCTCTGTCTCTGTCTCTGTCTCTGTCTCTGTCTCTGTCTCTGTCTCTGTCTCTGTCCCTGGCTCCGTATCTGCCTCTGTCTCCGTCTCTGACTCTGTCTCCGTCTCTATCTCCGTCTCTGTCTCTGTCTCTGTCTCTGTCTCTGCCTCTGTCTCTGTCTCTGTCTCTGTCTCTGTCTCTGTCTCTGTCTCTGTCTCTGTCTCTGTCTGTGTCTCTGTCTCTGTCTCTGCCTCTGCCTCTGCCTCTGTCTCTGTCTCTGTCGCTGTCTCTCCCTCCGTCCCTGTCTCCGTCTCTGTCCCTGGCTCTGTCTCTGCCTCTGTCTCCGTCTCTGTCTTTGTCTCGGTCTTTGTCTCCGTCTCTGTCTCTGTCTCTGTCTCTCTCTCTGTCTCTGTCTCTGTCTGTGTCTCTGTCTCTGTCTCCGTCTCTGTCTCTGCCGCTGTCTCTGTCTCTGTCTCTGTCTTTGTCTCTGTCTCTGTCTCTGTCTCTGTCTCTGTCTCTGTCTCTGTCTCTGTCTCTGTCGCTGTCTCTGTCTCTGTCTCTGTCTCTGTCTCTGCCTCTGCCTCTGTCTCTGTCTCTGTCTCTGTCGCTGTCTCTCCCTCTGTCCCTGTCTCCGTCTCCGTCTCTGGTTCTGTCTCTGCCTCTGTCTCCGTCTCTGTCTCTGTCTCTGTTTCTGCCTCCGCCTCTGCCTCTGTCTCTGTCTCTGTCTCTGTCTCTGTCTCTGTCTCTGTCTCTGTCTCTGTCTCTGTCTCTGTCTCTGTCTCTGCCTCTGTCTCTGTCTCTGTCTCTGTCGCTGTCTCTCCCTCTGTCTCTGTCTCCGTCTCTGTCCCTGGCTCTGTCTCTGCCACTGTCTCCGTCTCTGTCTCTGTCTCGGTCTTTGTCTCCGTCTCTGTCTCTGTCTCTGTCTCTGTCTCTGTCTCTGTCTCTGTCTCTGTCTCTGTCTCTGTCTCTGCCTCTGTCTCTGTCCCAGTATCTGTCTCTGTCTCTGTTTCTGTCTCTGCCTCTGTCTCTGTCTCTGCCTCTGTCTCTGTCTCTGCCTCTGTCTCTGCCCTGCCCCTTTCCCTGGCCCTGCCGCTGTCACTGTCTCTGTCTCTGTCAATGCATCTGTCTCTGTCTCTGTCACCGTCTCTGTCTCTGTCTCTGTCTCTGTCTCTGTCTCTGTCTCTGTCTCTGTCTCTGTCTCTGTCTCTGTCTCTGTCTCTGTCTCTGTCTCTGTCTCTGTCTCTGTCTCTGTCTCTGTCCCTGTCTCTGTCTCTGCCTCTGTCTCTGTCTCTGCCTCTGTCTCCGTCTCTGTCTCTGTCTCGGTCTTTGTATCCGTATCTGTCTCTGTCTCTGTCTCTGTTTCTGTCTCTGCCTCTGTCTCTGTCTCTGCCTCTGTCTCTGTCACTGTCTCTGCCTCTGCCTCTGTCTCTGTCTCTGTCGCTGTCTCTCCCTCTGTCCCTGTCTCCGTCTCCGTCTCTGGTTCTGTCTCTGCCTCTGTCTCCGTCTCTGTCTCTGTCTCTGTCTCTGTCTCTGTCTCTGTCTCTGTCTCTGTCTCTGTCTCTGTCTCTGTCTCTGTCTCTGTCTCAGTCTCTGTTTCTGCCTCCGCCTCTGCCTCTGTCTCTGTCTCTGTCTCTGTCTCTGTCTCTGTCTCTGTCTCTGTCTCTGTCTCTGTCTCTGTCTCTGTCTCTGCCTCTGTCTCTGTCTCTGTCTCTGTCGCTGTCTCTCCCTCTGTCTCTGTCTCCGTCTCTGTCCCTGGCTCTGTCTCTGCCACTGTCTCCGTCTCTGTCTCTGTCTCGGTCTTTGTCTCCGTCTCTGTCTCTGTCTCTGTCTCTGTCTCTGTCTCTGTCTCTGTCTCTGTCTCTGCCTCTGTCTCTGTCCCCGTATCTGTCTCTGTCTCTGTTTCTGTCTCTGCCGCTGTCTCTGCCCTGCCCCTCTCCCTGGCCCTGCCGCTGTCTCTGTCTCTGTCTCTGTCTATGCATCTGTCTCTGTCTCTGTCACCGTCTCTGTCTCTGTCTCTGTCTCTGTCACTGTCTCTGTCTCTGTCTCTGTCTCTGTCTCTGTCTCTGTCTCTGTCCCTGTCTCTGTCTCTGTCTCTGCATCTGTCTCCGTCTCTGTCTCTGTCTCGGTCTTTGTATCCGTATCTGTCTCTGTCTCTGTCTCTGTTTCTGTCTCTGCCTCTGTCTCTGTCTCTGCCTCTGTCTCTGTCTCTGTCTCTGTCCCTGTCTCCGTCTGTGTCTCTGTCTCTGTCTCTGTCTCTGTCTCTGTCTCTGTCTCTGTCTCTGTCTCTGTCTCTGTCTCTGTCTCCGTCTCTGTCTCTGTCTCTGTTTCTGCCTCTGCCTCTGCCTCTGTCTCTGTCTCTGACTCTGTCTCTGTCTCTGTCTCTGTCTCTGTCTCTGTCTCTGTCTCTGTCTCTGTCTCTGTCTCTGTCTCTGTCTCTGTCTCTGTCTCTGCCTCTGTCTCTGTCTCTGTCTCAGTCTCTGTCTCTGTCTCTGTCTCTGTCTCTGTCTCTGTCTCTGTCTCTGTCTCTGTCTCTGTCTCTGTCTCTGTTTCTGCCTCTGCCTCTGCCTCTGTCTCTGTCTCTGTCGCTGTCTCTCCCTCTGTCCCTGTCTCCGTCTCTGTCCCTGGCACTGGCTCTGTCTCTGCCTCTGTCTCCGTCTCTGTCTCTGTCTCGATCTTCGTCTCTGTCTCTGTCTGTGTCTCTGTCTCCGTCTCTGTCTCTGTCTCTGTCTCTGTCGCTCTCTCTCCCTCTGTCTCTGTCTCTGTCTCTGTCCCTGGCTCTGTATCTGCCTCTGCCTCCGTCTCTGACTTTGTCTCTGTCTCTATCTCCGTCTCTGTCTCTGTCTCTGTCTCTGTCTCTGTCTCTGTCTCTGTCTGTGTCCCTACCTCTGTCTCGGTCTTTGTCTCCGTCTCTGTCTCTGTCTCTGTCTCTGTCTCTGCCTCTGTCTCTGTCTCTGTCTCTGTCTCTGTCTCTGTCTCTGTCTCTGTCTCTGTCTCTGTCTCTGCCTCTGTCTCCGTCCCTGTCTCTGCCTCTGCCTCTGCCTCTGTCTCTGTCTCTGTCGCTGTCTCTCCCTCTGTCCCTGTCTCCGTCTCTGTCCCTGGCTCTGTCTCTGCCTCTGTCTCCCTCTCTGTCTCTGTCTCGGTCTTTGTATCCGTCTCTGTCTCTGTCTCTGTCTCTGTTTCTGTCTCTGCCTCTGTCTCTGTCTCTGTCTCTGTCTGTGTCCCTACCTCTGTCTCGGTCTTTGTCTCCGTCTCTGTCTCTGTCTCTGTCTCTGTCTCTGTCTCTGTCTCTGTCTCTGTCTCTGTCTCTGTCTCTGTCTCTGTCTCTGTCTCTGTCTCTGTCTCTGTCTCTGTCTCTGTCTCTGTCTCTGTCTCTGTCTCTGTCTCTGTCTCTGTCTCTGTCTCTGTCTCTGTCTCTGTCTCTGTCTCTGTCTCTGTCTCTGTCTCTGTCTCTGTCTCTGTCTCTGTCTCTGTCTCTATCTCTGCCTATGTCGCTGTGTCTCCCTCTGTCTCTGTCTCCGTATCAGCCTCTGTCTCTGTCTCTGTCTCTGTCTCTGTCTCTGTCTCTGTCTCTGTCTCTGTCTCTGTCTCTGTCTCTGTCTCTGTCTCTGTCCCTGGCTCCGTATCTGCCTCTGTCTCCGTCTCTGACTCTGTCTCTGTCTCTATCTCCGTCTCTGTCTCTGTCTCTGTCTCTGTCTCTGCCTCTGTCTCTGTCTCTGTCTGTGTCTCTGTCTCTGTCTCTGCCTCTGCCTCTGCCTCTGTCTCTGTCGCTGTCTCTCCCTCTGTCCCTGTCTCCGTCTCCGTCTCTGGTTCTGTCTCTGCCTCTGTCTCCGTCTCTGTCTCTGTCTCTGTCTCTGTCTCTGTCTCTGTCTCTGTCTCTGTCTCTGTCTCTGTCTCTGTCTCTGTCTCTGTCTCTGTCTCTGTCCCTGTCTCTGTCTCTGTCTCTGTCTCTGTCTCTGTCTCAGTCTCTGTTTCTGCCTCCGCCTCTGCCTCTGTCTCTGTCTCTGTCTCTGTCTCTGTCTCTGTCTCTGTCTCTGTCTCTGTCTCTGTCTCTGTCTCTGTCTCTGCCTCTGTCTCTGTCTCTGTCGCTGTCTCTCCCTCTGTCTCTGTCTCCGTCTCTGTCCCTGGCTCTGTCTCTGCCACTGTCTCCGTCTCTGTCTCTGTCTCGGTCTTTGTCTCCGTCTCTGTCTCTGTCTCTGTCTCTGTCTCTGTCTCTGTCTCTGTCTCTGTCTCTGTCTCTGTCTCTGTCTCTGCCTCTGTCTCTGTCCCAGTATCTGTCTCTGTCTCTGTTTCTGTCTCTGCCTCTGTCTCTGTCTCTGTCTCTGCCTCTGTCTCTGCCCTGCCCCTCTCCCTGGCCCTGCCGCTGTCTCTGTCTCTGTCTCTGTCTATGCATCTGTCTCTGTCTCTGTCACCGTCTCTGTCTCTGTCTCTGTCTCTGTCTCTGTCTCTGTCTCTGTCTCTGTCTCTGTCTCTGTCTCTGTCTCTGTCTCTGTCCCTGTCTCTGTCTCTGTCTCTGCCTCTGTCTCCGTCTCTGTCTCTGTCTCGGTCTTTGTCTCCGTCTCTGTCTCTGTCTCTGTCTCTGTCTCTGTCTCTGTCTCTGTCTCTGTCTCTGCCTCTGTCTCTGTCCCCGTATCTGTCTCTGTCTCTGTTTCTGTCTCTGCCTCTGTCTCTGTCTCTGCCTCTGTCTCTGCCCTGCCCCTCTCCCTGGCCCTGCCGCTGTCACTGTCTCTGTCTCTGTCTATGCATCTGTCTCTGTCTCTGTCACCGTCTCTGTCTCTGTCTCTGTCTCTGTCTCTGTCTCTGTCTCTGTCGCTGTCCCTGTCTATGTCTCTGTCTCTGTCTCTGTCTCCGTCTGCGTCTCTGCCTCTGTCTCTGTCTCTGTCTCTGTCTCTGTCTCTGTCTCTGTCTCTGTCGCTGTCTCTCCCTCTGTCTCTGTCTCCGTCTCAGTCTCTGTCTCTGTCTCTGTCTCTGTCTCTGTCTCTGTCTCTGTCACTGTCTCTGCCTCTGTCTCTGTCTCTGTCTCTGCATCTGTCTCTGTCTCTGTCTGTGTCCCTGTCTCCGTCTCTGTCTCTGTCTCTGTCTCCGTCGCTCTCTCTCCCTCTGTCTCTGTCTCTGTCTCTGTCAATGGCTCTGTATCTGCCTCTGTCTCCGTCTCTGACTCTGTCTCTGTCTCTATTTCCGTCTCTGTCTCTGTCTCTGTCTCTGTCTCTGTCTCTGTCTCTGTCTCTGTCTCTGTCTCTGTCTCTGTCTCCGTCTCTGTCTCTGTCTCTGTCTCCGTCTCTGTCTCTGTCTCTGTTTCTGCCTCTGCCTCTGCCTCTGTCTCTGTCTCTGTCTCTGTCTCTGTCTCTGTCTCTGTCTCTGTCTCTGTCTCTGTCTCTGCCTCTGTCTCTGTCTCTGTCTCAGTCTCTGTCTCTGTCTCTGTCTCTGTCTCTGTCTCTGTCTCTGTCTCTGTCTCTGTCTCTGTCTCTGTTTCTGCCTCTGCCTCTGCCTCTGCCTCTGTCTCTGTCTCTGTCGCTGTCTCTCCCTCTGTCCCTGTCTCCGTCTCTGTCCCTGGCACTGGCTCTGTCTCTGCCTCTGTCTCCGTCTCTGTCTCTGTCTCGATCTTTGTCTCTGTCTCTGTCTGTGTCTCTGTCTCCGTCTCTGTCTCTATCTCTGTCTCTGTCGCTCTCTCTCCCTCTGTCTCTGTCTCTGTCTCTGTCCCTGGCTCTGTATCTGCCTCTGCCTCCGTCTCTGACTTTGTCTCTGTCTCTATCTCCGTCTCTGTCTCTGTCTCTGTCTCTGTCTCTGTCTCTGTCTCTGTCTGTGTCCCTACCTCTGTCTCGGTCTTTGTCTCCGTCTCTGTCTCTGTCTCTGTCTCTGTCTCTGCCTCTGTCTCTGTCTCTGTCTCTGTCTCTGTCTCTGTCTCTGTCTCTGTCTCCGTCTGCGTCTCTGTCTCTGTCTCCGTCTCTGTCCCAGTCTCTGTTTCTGTCTCCGTCTCTGTCCCTGGCTCTGTCTCTGCCTCTGTCACCGTCTCTGTCTCTGTCTCGGTCTCTGACTCTGCCTCTGTCTCTGTCTCTGTCTCCGAATCTGTCTCTGTCTCTGTCTCTGTCTCTGTCTCTGTCTCTGTCTCTGTCTCTGTCTCTGTCTCTGTCTCTGTCTCTGTCTCTGCCTCTGTCTCTGTCTCTGTCTCTGTCGCTGTCTCTCCCTCTGTCTCTGTCTCCGTCTCTGTCCCTGGCTCTGTCTCTGCCACTGTCTCCGTCTCTGTCTCTGTCTCGGTCTTTGTCTCCGTCTCTGTCTCTGTCTCTGTCTCTGTCTCTGTCTCTGTCTCTGTCTCTGTCTCTGCCTCTGTCTCTGTCCCCGTATCTGTCTCTGTCTCTGTTTCTGTCTCTGCCGCTGTCTCTGCCCTGCCCCTCTCCCTGGCCCTGCCGCTGTCTCTGTCTCTGTCTCTGTCTATGCATCTGTCTCTGTCTCTGTCACCGTCTCTGTCTCTGTCTCTGTCTCTGTCACTGTCTCTGTCTCTGTCTCTGTCTCTGTCTCTGTCTCTGTCTCTGTCCCTGTCTCTGTCTCTGTCTCTGCATCTGTCTCCGTCTCTGTCTCTGTCTCGGTCTTTGTATCCGTATCTGTCTCTGTCTCTGTCTCTGTTTCTGTCTCTGCCTCTGTCTCTGTCTCTGCCTCTGTCTCTGTCTCTGTCTCTGTCCCTGTCTCCGTCTGTGTCTCTGTCTCTGTCTCTGTCTCTGTCTCTGTCTCTGTCTCTGTCTCTGTCTCTGTCTCTGTCTCTGTCTCCGTCTCTGTCTCTGTCTCTGTTTCTGCCTCTGCCTCTGCCTCTGTCTCTGTCTCTGACTCTGTCTCTGTCTCTGTCTCTGTCTCTGTCTCTGCCTCTGTCTCTGTCTCTGTCTCAGTCTCTGTCTCTGTCTCTGTCTCTGTCTCTGTCTCTGTCTCTGTCTCTGTCTCTGTCTCTGTCTCTGTCTCTGTTTCTGCCTCTGCCTCTGCCTCTGTCTCTGTCTCTGTCGCTGTCTCTCCCTCTGTCCCTGTCTCCGTCTCTGTCCCTGGCACTGGCTCTGTCTCTGCCTCTGTCTCCGTCTCTGTCTCTGTCTCGATCTTCGTCTCTGTCTCTGTCTGTGTCTCTGTCTCCGTCTCTGTCTCTGTCTCTGTCTCTGTCGCTCTCTCTCCCTCTGTCTCTGTCTCTGTCTCTGTCCCTGGCTCTGTATCTGCCTCTGCCTCCGTCTCTGACTTTGTCTCTGTCTCTATCTCCGTCTCTGTCTCTGTCTCTGTCTCTGTCTCTGTCTCTGTCTCTGTCTGTGTCCCTACCTCTGTCTCGGTCTTTGTCTCCGTCTCTGTCTCTGTCTCTGTCTCTGTCTCTGCCTCTGTCTCTGTCTCTGTCTCTGTCTCTGTCTCTGTCTCTGTCTCTGTCTCTGTCTCTGTCTCTGCCTCTGTCTCCGTCCCTGTCTCTGCCTCTGCCTCTGCCTCTGTCTCTGTCTCTGTCGCTGTCTCTCCCTCTGTCCCTGTCTCCGTCTCTGTCCCTGGCTCTGTCTCTGCCTCTGTCTCCCTCTCTGTCTCTGTCTCGGTCTTTGTATCCGTCTCTGTCTCTGTCTCTGTCTCTGTTTCTGTCTCTGCCTCTGTCTCTGTCTCTGTCTCTGTCTGTGTCCCTACCTCTGTCTCGGTCTTTGTCTCCGTCTCTGTCTCTGTCTCTGTCTCTGTCTCTGTCTCTGTCTCTGTCTCTGTCTCTGTCTCTGTCTCTGTCTCTGTCTCTGTCTCTGTCTCTGTCTCTGTCTCTGTCTCTGTCTCTGTCTCTGTCTCTGTCTCTGTCTCTGTCTCTGTCTCTGTCTCTGTCTCTGTCTCTGTCTCTGTCTCTGTCTCTGTCTCTGTCTCTGTCTCTGTCTCTGTCTCTGTCTCTGTCTCTATCTCTGCCTATGTCGCTGTGTCTCCCTCTGTCTCTGTCTCCGTATCAGCCTCTGTCTCTGTCTCTGTCTCTGTCTCTGTCTCTGTCTCTGTCTCTGTCTCTGTCTCTGTCTCTGTCTCTGTCTCTGTCTCTGTCCCTGGCTCCGTATCTGCCTCTGTCTCCGTCTCTGACTCTGTCTCTGTCTCTATCTCCGTCTCTGTCTCTGTCTCTGTCTCTGTCTCTGCCTCTGTCTCTGTCTCTGTCTGTGTCTCTGTCTCTGTCTCTGCCTCTGCCTCTGCCTCTGTCTCTGTCGCTGTCTCTCCCTCTGTCCCTGTCTCCGTCTCCGTCTCTGGTTCTGTCTCTGCCTCTGTCTCCGTCTCTGTCTCTGTCTCTGTCTCTGTCTCTGTCTCTGTCTCTGTCTCTGTCTCTGTCTCTGTCTCTGTCTCTGTCTCTGTCTCTGTCTCTGTCCCTGTCTCTGTCTCTGTCTCTGTCTCTGTCTCTGTCTCAGTCTCTGTTTCTGCCTCCGCCTCTGCCTCTGTCTCTGTCTCTGTCTCTGTCTCTGTCTCTGTCTCTGTCTCTGTCTCTGTCTCTGTCTCTGTCTCTGTCTCTGCCTCTGTCTCTGTCTCTGTCGCTGTCTCTCCCTCTGTCTCTGTCTCCGTCTCTGTCCCTGGCTCTGTCTCTGCCACTGTCTCCGTCTCTGTCTCTGTCTCGGTCTTTGTCTCCGTCTCTGTCTCTGTCTCTGTCTCTGTCTCTGTCTCTGTCTCTGTCTCTGTCTCTGTCTCTGTCTCTGTCTCTGCCTCTGTCTCTGTCCCAGTATCTGTCTCTGTCTCTGTTTCTGTCTCTGCCTCTGTCTCTGTCTCTGTCTCTGCCTCTGTCTCTGCCCTGCCCCTCTCCCTGGCCCTGCCGCTGTCTCTGTCTCTGTCTCTGTCTATGCATCTGTCTCTGTCTCTGTCACCGTCTCTGTCTCTGTCTCTGTCTCTGTCTCTGTCTCTGTCTCTGTCTCTGTCTCTGTCTCTGTCTCTGTCTCTGTCTCTGTCCCTGTCTCTGTCTCTGTCTCTGCCTCTGTCTCCGTCTCTGTCTCTGTCTCGGTCTTTGTCTCCGTCTCTGTCTCTGTCTCTGTCTCTGTCTCTGTCTCTGTCTCTGTCTCTGTCTCTGCCTCTGTCTCTGTCCCCGTATCTGTCTCTGTCTCTGTTTCTGTCTCTGCCTCTGTCTCTGTCTCTGCCTCTGTCTCTGCCCTGCCCCTCTCCCTGGCCCTGCCGCTGTCACTGTCTCTGTCTCTGTCTATGCATCTGTCTCTGTCTCTGTCACCGTCTCTGTCTCTGTCTCTGTCTCTGTCTCTGTCTCTGTCTCTGTCGCTGTCCCTGTCTATGTCTCTGTCTCTGTCTCTGTCTCCGTCTGCGTCTCTGCCTCTGTCTCTGTCTCTGTCTCTGTCTCTGTCTCTGTCTCTGTCTCTGTCGCTGTCTCTCCCTCTGTCTCTGTCTCCGTCTCAGTCTCTGTCTCTGTCTCTGTCTCTGTCTCTGTCTCTGTCTCTGTCACTGTCTCTGCCTCTGTCTCTGTCTCTGTCTCTGCATCTGTCTCTGTCTCTGTCTGTGTCCCTGTCTCCGTCTCTGTCTCTGTCTCTGTCTCCGTCGCTCTCTCTCCCTCTGTCTCTGTCTCTGTCTCTGTCAATGGCTCTGTATCTGCCTCTGTCTCCGTCTCTGACTCTGTCTCTGTCTCTATTTCCGTCTCTGTCTCTGTCTCTGTCTCTGTCTCTGTCTCTGTCTCTGTCTCTGTCTCTGTCTCTGTCTCTGTCTCCGTCTCTGTCTCTGTCTCTGTCTCCGTCTCTGTCTCTGTCTCTGTTTCTGCCTCTGCCTCTGCCTCTGTCTCTGTCTCTGTCTCTGTCTCTGTCTCTGTCTCTGTCTCTGTCTCTGTCTCTGTCTCTGCCTCTGTCTCTGTCTCTGTCTCAGTCTCTGTCTCTGTCTCTGTCTCTGTCTCTGTCTCTGTCTCTGTCTCTGTCTCTGTCTCTGTCTCTGTTTCTGCCTCTGCCTCTGCCTCTGCCTCTGTCTCTGTCTCTGTCGCTGTCTCTCCCTCTGTCCCTGTCTCCGTCTCTGTCCCTGGCACTGGCTCTGTCTCTGCCTCTGTCTCCGTCTCTGTCTCTGTCTCGATCTTTGTCTCTGTCTCTGTCTGTGTCTCTGTCTCCGTCTCTGTCTCTATCTCTGTCTCTGTCGCTCTCTCTCCCTCTGTCTCTGTCTCTGTCTCTGTCCCTGGCTCTGTATCTGCCTCTGCCTCCGTCTCTGACTTTGTCTCTGTCTCTATCTCCGTCTCTGTCTCTGTCTCTGTCTCTGTCTCTGTCTCTGTCTCTGTCTGTGTCCCTACCTCTGTCTCGGTCTTTGTCTCCGTCTCTGTCTCTGTCTCTGTCTCTGTCTCTGCCTCTGTCTCTGTCTCTGTCTCTGTCTCTGTCTCTGTCTCTGTCTCTGTCTCCGTCTGCGTCTCTGTCTCTGTCTCCGTCTCTGTCCCAGTCTCTGTTTCTGTCTCCGTCTCTGTCCCTGGCTCTGTCTCTGCCTCTGTCACCGTCTCTGTCTCTGTCTCGGTCTCTGACTCTGCCTCTGTCTCTGTCTCTGTCTCCGAATCTGTCTCTGTCTCTGTCTCTGTCTCCGTCTCTGTCTCTGTCTCGGTATCTGTCTCTGTCTCTGTCTCTGTCTCTGTCTCTGTCTCTGTCTCTGTCTCTGTCTCTGTCTCTGTCTCTGTCTCTGTCTCTGTTTCTGCCTCTGCCTCTGCGTCTGTCTCGGTCTCTATCGCTGTCTTCGTCCCTGTCTTCGTCTCTGTCTTTGTCTCCGTATTTGTCTCCGTCTGTGTCTCCATCTTTGTCTCCGTCTTTGTCTACGTCTTTGCCTCCGTCTTTGTTTCCGCCTTTGTCTCCGTCTTTGTCTCCGTCTTTGTCTCTATCTCTGTCTCTGTCTCTGCCTCCGTCTCTGTCTCTGTCTCTGTCGCTGTCTCTCCCTCTGTCTCTGTCTCCGTCTCATGTCCCTGGCTCTGTCTCTGCCTCTGTCTCCGTCTCTGTCTCTCTCTCGGTCTTTGTCTCCGTCTCTGTCTCTGTCTCTGTCTCTGTCTCTGTCTCTGCCTCTGTCTCTGTTCCCGTATCTGTCCCTGTCTCTGTCTCTGTCTCTGTTTCTGTCTCTGTCTCTGTCTCTGTCTCTGTCTCTGTCTCTGTCTCTGTCTCTGTCTCTGTCTCTGTCTCTGTCTCTGTCTCAGTCTCTGTTTCTGCCTCCGCCTCTGCCTCTGTCTCTGTCTCTGTCGCTGTCTCTCCCTCTGTCTCTGTCTCTGTCTCTGTCTCTGTCTCTGTCTCTGTCTATGTCGCTGTCTCTCCCTCCGTGTCTGTCTCCGTATCAGCCTCTGTCTCTGTCTCTGTGTCTATCTCTGCCTCTGACTCTGTCGCTGTCCCTGTCTATGTCTCTGTCTCCGTCTCTGTCTCCGTCTCCGTCTGCGTCTGTGTCTCTGTCTCCGTCTCTGTCTCTGTCTCTGGCTCTCTCTCTGTCTCTGTCTCTGTCTGTGTCTCTGTCTCTGTCTCCGTCTCTGTCTCTGTCTCTGTTTCTGTCTCTGCCTCTGTCTCTGTCTCTGTCTCTGTCTGTGTCCCTACCTCTGTCTCGGTCTCTGTCTCTGTCTCTGTCTCTGTCTCTGTCTCTGTCTCTGTCTCTGTCTCTGTCTCTGTCTCTGTCTCTGTCTCTGTCTCTGTCTCTGTCTCTGTCTCTGTCTCTGTCTCTGTCTCTGTCTCTGTCTCTGTCTCTGTCTCTGTCTCTGTCTCTGTCTCTGTCTCTGTCTCTGTCTCTGTCTCTGTCTCTGTCTCTGTCTCTGTCTCTGTCTCTGTCTCTGTCTCTGTCTCTGTCTCTGTCTCTGTCTCTGTCTCTGTCTCTGTCTCTGTCTCTGTCTCTGTCTCTGTCTCTGTCTCTGTCTCTGTCTCTGTCTCTGTCTCTGTCTCTGTCTCTGTCTCTGTCTCTGTCTCTGTCTCTATCTCTGTCTCTGTCTCTGTCTCTGTCTCTGTCTCTGTCTCTATCTCTGTCTCTGTCTCTGTCTATGTCGCTGTCCCTACCTCTGTCTCGGTCTTTGTCTCCGTCTCTGTCTCTGTCTCTGTCTCTGTCTCTGCCTCTGTCTCTGTCTCTGTCTCTGTCTCTGTCTCTGTCTCTGTCTCTGTCTCCGTCTGCGTCTCTGTCTCTGTCTCCGTCTCTGTCCCAGTCTCTGTTTCTGTCTCCGTCTCTGTCCCTGGCTCTGTCTCTGCCTCTGTCACCGTCTCTGTCTCTGTCTCGGTCTCTGACTCTGCCTCTGTCTCTGTCTCTGTCTCCGAATCTGTCTCTGTCTCTGTCTCTGTCTCCGTCTCTGTCTCTGTCTCGGTATCTGTCTCTGTCTCTGTCTCTGTCTCTGTCTCTGTCTCTGTCTCTGTCGCTGTCTCTGTCTCTGTCTCTGTCTCTGTCTCTGTTTCTGCCTCTGCCTCTGCGTCTGTCTCGGTCTCTATCGCTGTCTTCGTCCCTGTCTTCGTCTCTGTCTTTGTCTCCGTATTTGTCTCCGTCTGTGTCTCCATCTTTGTCTCCGTCTTTGTCTACGTCTTTGCCTCCGTCTTTGTTTCCGCCTTTGTCTCCGTCTTTGTCTCCGTCTTTGTCTCTATCTCTGTCTCTGTCTCTGCCTCCGTCTCTGTCTCTGTCTCTGTCGCTGTCTCTCCCTCTGTCTCTGTCTCCGTCTCATGTCCCTGGCTCTGTCTCTGCCTCTGTCTCCGTCTCTGTCTCTCTCTCGGTCTTTGTCTCCGTCTCTGTCTCTGTCTCTGTCTCTGTCTCTGTCTCTGCCTCTGTCTCTGTTCCCGTATCTGTCCCTGTCTCTGTCTCTGTCTCTGTTTCTGTCTCTGTCTCTGTCTCTGTCTCTGTCTCTGTCTCTGTCTCTGTCTCTGTCTCTGTCTCTGTCTCTGTCTCTGTCTCAGTCTCTGTTTCTGCCTCCGCCTCTGCCTCTGTCTCTGTCTCTGTCGCTGTCTCTCCCTCTGTCTCTGTCTCTGTCTCTGTCTCTGTCTCTGTCTCTGTCTATGTCGCTGTCTCTCCCTCCGTGTCTGTCTCCGTATCAGCCTCTGTCTCTGTCTCTGTGTCTATCTCTGCCTCTGACTCTGTCGCTGTCCCTGTCTATGTCTCTGTCTCCGTCTCTGTCTCCGTCTCCGTCTGCGTCTGTGTCTCTGTCTCCGTCTCTGTCTCTGTCTCTGGCTCTCTCTCTGTCTCTGTCTCTGTCTGTGTCTCTGTCTCTGTCTCCGTCTCTGTCTCTGTCTCTGTTTCTGTCTCTGCCTCTGTCTCTGTCTCTGTCTCTGTCTGTGTCCCTACCTCTGTCTCGGTCTCTGTCTCTGTCTCTGTCTCTGTCTCTGTCTCTGTCTCTGTCTCTGTCTCTGTCTCTGTCTCTGTCTCTGTCTCTGTCTCTGTCTCTGTCTCTGTCTCTGTCTCTGTCTCTGTCTCTGTCTCTGTCTCTGTCTCTGTCTCTGTCTCTGTCTCTGTCTCTGTCTCTGTCTCTGTCTCTGTCTCTGTCTCTGTCTCTGTCTCTGTCTCTGTCTCTGTCTCTGTCTCTGTCTCTGTCTCTGTCTCTATCTCTGTCTCTGTCTCTGTCTATGTCGCTGTCTCTGCCCTGGCCCTCTCCCTGGCCCTGCCGCTGTCTCTGTCTCTGTCTCTGTCTATGCATCTGTCTCTGTCTCTGTCACCGTCTCTGTCTCTGTCTCTGTCTCTGTCTCTGTCTCTGTCTCTGTCTCTGTCTCTGTCTCTGTCTCTGTCTCTGTCTCTGTCTCTATCTCTGTCTCTGTCTCTGTCTATGTCGCTGTCTCTCCCTCTGTCTCTGTCTCCGTATCAGCCTCTGTCTCCGTCTCTGTGTCTATCTCTGCCTCTGACTCTGTCGCTGTCCCTGTCTATGTCTCTGTCTCTGTCTCTGTCTCCGTCTGCGTCTCTGTCTCTGTCTCCGTCTCTGTCTCTGTCTCTGGCTCTCTCTCTGTCTCTGTCTCTGTCTGTGTCTCTGTCTCTGTCTCCGTCTCTGTCTCTGCCGCTGTCTCTGTCTCTGTCTATGCATCTGTCTCTGTTTCTGTCTCTGTCTCTGTCTCTGTTTCTGTCTCTGTCTCTGTCTCTGTCTCTGTCTCTGTCTCTGTCTCTCTCTCTGTCTCTGTCTCTGTCTCTGTCTCTGTCTCTGTCTCTGTCTCTGTCTCTGTCTCTGTCTCTGTCTCTGTCTCTGTCTCTGTCTCTGTCGCTGTCTCTCCCTCTGTCCCTGTCTCCGTCTCTGTCTCTGGCTCTGTCTCTGCCTCTGTCTCCGTCTCTGTGTCTGTGTCGGTCTTTGTCTCCGTCTCTGTCTCCGTCTCTGGCTCTGTCTCTGCCTCTGTCTCTGTCTCGGTCTTTGTCTCCGTCTCTGTCTCTGTCTCTGTCTCTGTCTCTGTCTCTGTCTCTGTCTCTGTCTCTGCCTCTGTCTCTGTCCCCGTATCTGTCTCTGTCTCTGTTTCTGTCTCTGCCGCTGTCTCTGCCCTGCCCCTCTCCCTGGCCCTGCCGCTGTCTCTGTCTCTGTCTCTGTCTATGCATCTGTCTCTGTCTCTGTCACCGTTTCTGTCTCTGTCTCTGTCTCTGTCACTGTCTCTGTCTCTGTCTCTGTCTCTGTCTCTGTCTTTGTCTCTGTCCCTGTCTCTGTCTCTGTCTCTGCCTCTGTCTCCGTCTCTGTCTCTGTCTCGGTCTTTGTATCCGTATCTGTCTCTGTCTCTGTCTCTGTTTCTGTCTCTGCCTCTGTCTCTGTCTCTGCCTCTGTCTCTGTCTCTGTCCCTGTCTCCGTCTCTGTCTCTGTCTCTGTCTCTGTCTATGTCGCTGTCTCTCCCTCTGTCTCTGTCTCCGTATCAGCCTCTGTCTCTGTCTCTGTGTCTATCTCTGCCTCTGACTCTGTCGCTGTCCCTGTCTATGTCTCTGTCTCTGTCTCTGTCTCCGTCTGCGTCTCTGCCTCTGTCTCTGTCTCTGTCTCTGTCTCTGTCTCTGTCGCTGTCTCTCCCTCTGTCTCTGTCTCCGTCTCAGTCTCTGTCTCTGTCTCTGTCTCTGTCTCTGTCTCTGTCTCTGTCACTGTCTCTGCCTCTGTCTCTGTCTCTGTCTCTGCCTCTGTCTCTGTCTCTGTCTGTGTCTCTGTCTCCGTCTCTGTCTCTGTCTCTGTCTCTGTCGCTCTCTCTCCCTCTGTCTCTGTCTCTGTCTCTGTCCCTGGCTCTGTATCTGCCTCTGTCTCCGTCTCTGACTCTGTCTCTGTCTCTATTTCCGTCTCTGTCTCTGTCTCTGTCTCTGTCTCTGTCTCTGTCTCTGTCTCTGTCTCTGTCTCTGTCTCTGTCTCTGTCTCTGTCTCCGTCTCTGTCTCTGTGTCTGTTTCTGCCTCTGCCTCTGCCTCTGTCTCTGTCTCTGTCTCTGTCTCTGTCTCTGTCTCTGTCTCTGTCTCTGTCTCTGTCTCTGTCTCTGTCTCTGTCTCTGTCTCTGTCTCTGTCTCTGTCTCTGTCTCTGTCTCTGTTTCTGCCTCTGCCTCTGCGTCTGTCTCGGTCTCTATCGCTGTCTTCGTCCCTGTCTTCGTCTCTGTCTTTGTCTCCGTATTTGTCTCCGTCTGTGTCTCCATCTTTGTCTCCGTCTTTGTCTACGTCTTTGCCTCCGTCTTTGTTTCCGCCTTTGTCTCCGTCTTTGTCTCCGTCTTTGTCTCTATCTCTGTCTCTGTCTCTGCCTCCGTCTCTGTCTCTGTCTCTGTCGCTGTCTCTCCCTCTGTCTCTGTCTCCGTCTCATGTCCCTGGCTCTGTCTCTGCCTCTGTCTCCGTCTCTGTCTCTCTCTCGGTCTTTGTCTCCGTCTCTGTCTCTGTCTCTGTCTCTGTCTCTGTCTCTGCCTCTGTCTCTGTTCCCGTATCTGTCCCTGTCTCTGTCTCTGTCTCTGTTTCTGTCTCTGTCTCTGTCTCTGTCTCTGTCTCTGTCTCTGTCTCTGTCTCTGTCTCTGTCTCTGTCTCTGTCTCTGTCTCTGTCTCAGTCTCTGTTTCTGCCTCCGCCTCTGCCTCTGTCTCTGTCTCTGTCGCTGTCTCTCCCTCTGTCTCTGTCTCTGTCTCTGTCTCTGTCTCTGTCTCTGTCTATGTCGCTGTCTCTCCCTCCGTGTCTGTCTCCGTATCAGCCTCTGTCTCTGTCTCTGTGTCTATCTCTGCCTCTGACTCTGTCGCTGTCCCTGTCTATGTCTCTGTCTCCGTCTCTGTCTCCGTCTCCGTCTGCGTCTGTGTCTCTGTCTCCGTCTCTGTCTCTGTCTCTGGCTCTCTCTCTGTCTCTGTCTCTGTCTGTGTCTCTGTCTCTGTCTCCGTCTCTGTCTCTGTCTCTGTTTCTGTCTCTGCCTCTGTCTCTGTCTCTGTCTCTGTCTGTGTCCCTACCTCTGTCTCGGTCTCTGTCTCTGTCTCTGTCTCTGTCTCTGTCTCTGTCTCTGTCTCTGTCTCTGTCTCTGTCTCTGTCTCTGTCTCTGTCTCTGTCTCTGTCTCTGTCTCTGTCTCTGTCTCTGTCTCTGTCTCTGTCTCTGTCTCTGTCTCTGTCTCTGTCTCTGTCTCTATCTCTGTCTCTGTCTCTGTCTATGTCGCTGTCTCTCCCTCTGTCTCTGTCTCCGTATCAGCCTCTGTCTCCGTCTCTGTGTCTATCTCTGCCTCTGACTCTGTCGCTGTCCCTGTCTATGTCTCTGTCTCTTTCTCTGTCTCCGTCTGCGTCTCTGTCTCTGTCTCCGTCTCTGTCTCTGTCTCTGGCTCTCTCTCTGTCTCTGTCTCTGTCTGTGTCTCTGTCTCTGTCTCCGTCTCTGTCTCTGCCGCTGTCTCTGTCTCTGTCTATGCATCTGTCTCTGTTTCTGTCTCTGTCTCTGTCTCTGTTTCTGTCTCTGTCTCTGTCTCTGTCTCTGTCTCTGTCTCTGTCTCTCTCTCTGTCTCTGTCTCTGTCTCTGTCTCTGTCTCTGTCTCTGTCTCTGTCTCTGTCTCTGTCTCTGTCTCTGTCTCTGTCTCTGTCGCTGTCTCTCCCTCTGTCCCTGTCTCCGTCTCTGTCTCTGGCTCTGTCTCTGCCTCTGTCTCCGTCTCTGTGTCTGTGTCGGTCTTTGTCTCCGTCTCTGTCTCCGTCTCTGGCTCTGTCTCTGCCTCTGTCTCTGTCTCGGTCTTTGTCTCCGTCTCTGTCTCTGTCTCTGTCTCTGTCTCTGTCTCTGTCTCTGTCTCTGTCTCTGCCTCTGCCTCTGTCCCCGTATCTGTCTCTGTCTCTGTTTCTGTCTCTGCCGCTGTCTCTGCCCTGCCCCTCTCCCTGGCCCTGCCGCTGTCTCTGTCTCTGTCTCTGTCTATGCATCTGTCTCTGTCTCTGTCACCGTTTCTGTCTCTGTCTCTGTCTCTGTCACTGTCTCTGTCTCTGTCTCTGTCTCTGTCTCTGTCTTTGTCTCTGTCCCTGTCTCTGTCTCTGTCTCTGCCTCTGTCTCCGTCTCTGTCTCTGTCTCGGTCTTTGTATCCGTATCTGTCTCTGTCTCTGTCTCTGTTTCTGTCTCTGCCTCTGTCTCTGTCTCTGCCTCTGTCTCTGTCTCTGTCCCTGTCTCCGTCTCTGTCTCTGTCTCTGTCTCTGTCTATGTCGCTGTCTCTCCCTCTGTCTCTGTCTCCGTATCAGCCTCTGTCTCTGTCTCTGTGTCTATCTCTGCCTCTGACTCTGTCGCTGTCCCTGTCTATGTCTCTGTCTCTGTCTCTGTCTCCGTCTGCGTCTCTGCCTCTGTCTCTGTCTCTGTCTCTGTCTCTGTCTCTGTCGCTGTCTCTCCCTCTGTCTCTGTCTCCGTCTCAGTCTCTGTCTCTGTCTCTGTCTCTGTCTCTGTCTCTGTCTCTGTCACTGTCTCTGCCTCTGTCTCTGTCTCTGTCTCTGCCTCTGTCTCTGTCTCTGTCTGTGTCTCTGTCTCCGTCTCTGTCTCTGTCTCTGTCTCTGTCGCTCTCTCTCCCTCTGTCTCTGTCTCTGTCTCTGTCCCTGGCTCTGTATCTGCCTCTGTCTCCGTCTCTGACTCTGTCTCTGTCTCTATTTCCGTCTCTGTCTCTGTCTCTGTCTCTGTCTCTGTCTCTGTCTCTGTCTCTGTCTCTGTCTCTGTCTCTGTCTCTGTCTCTGTCTCCGTCTCTGTCTCTGTGTCTGTTTCTGCCTCTGCCTCTGCCTCTGTCTCTGTCTCTGTCTCTGTCTCTGTCTCTGTCTCTGTCTCTGTCTCTGTCTCTGTCTCTGTCTCTGTCTCTGTCTCTGTCTCTGTCTCTGTCTCTGTCTCTGTCTCTGTCTCTGTCTCTGTCTCTGTCTCTGTCTCAGTCTCTGTTTCTGCCTCCGCCTCTGACTCCGTCGCTGTCCCTGTCTATGTCTCTGTCTCTGTCTCTGTCTCCGTCTGCGTCTCTGTCTCTGTCTCTGTCTCTGTCGCTCTCTCTCCCTCTGTCTCTGTCTCTGTCTCTGTCCCTGGCTCCGTATATGCCTCTGTCTCCGTCTCTGACTCTGTCTCTGTCTCTATCTCCGTCTCTGTCTCTGTCTCTGTCTCTGTCTCTGTCTCTGTCTCTGTCTCTGTCTCTGTCTCTGTCGCTGTCTCTGTCTCTGTCTCTGTCTCTGTCTGTGTCTCTGTCTCTGTCTCTGCCTCTGCCTCTGCCTCTGTCTCTGTCTCTGTCGCTGTCTCTACCTCCGTCCCTGTCCCCGTCTCTGTCCCTGGCTCTGTCTCTGCCTCTGTCTCCGTCTCTGTCTTTTTCTCGGTCTTTGTCTCCGTCTCTGTCGCTGTCTCTGTCTCTCTCTCTGTCTCTGTCTCTGTCTGTGTCTCTGTCTCTGTCTCCGTCTCTGTCTCTGCCGCTGTCTCTGTCTCTGTCTCTGTCTCTGTCTCTGTCGCTGTCTCTGCCTCTGCCTCTGTCTCTGTCTCTGTCTCTGTCTCTGTCTCTGTCTCTGTCTCTGTCTCTGTCTCTGTCTCTGTCTCTGTCTCTGTCTCTGTCTCTGTCTCTGTCTCTGTCTCTGTTTCTGCCTCTGCCTCTGCCTCTGCCTCTGTCTCTGTCTCTGTCGCTGTCTCTCCCTCTGTCCCTGTCTCCGTCTCTGTCTCTGTCTCTGTCTCTGTCTCTGTCTCTGTCTCTGTCTCTGTCTCTGTCCCTGTCTCTGTCTCTGTCTCTGTCTCTGTCTCTGTCTCTGTCTCTGTCTCTGTCTTTGTCTCTGTCTCTGTCTCTGTCTCTGTCTCTGTCTCTGTCTCTGTCTCTGTCTCTGTCTCTGTCTCTGTCTCTGTCTCTGTCTCTGTCTCTGTCTCTGTCTCTGTCTCTGTCTCTGTCTCTGACTCTGTCTGTGTCTCTGTCTCTGTCTCTGCCTCTGCCTCTGTCTCTGTCTCTGTCGCTGTCTCTCCCTCCGTCCCTGTCTCCGTCTCTGTCCCTGGCTCTGTCTCTGCCTCTGTCTCCGTCTCTGTCTTTGTCTCGGTCTTTGTCTCCGTCTCTGTCTCTGTCTCTGTCTCTATCTCCGTCTCTGTCTCTGTCTCCGTCTCTGTCTCTGCCGCTGTCTCTGTCTCTGTCTCTGTCTCTGTCCCTGGCTCTGTATCTGCCTCTGTCTCCGTCTCTGACTCTGTCTCTGTCTCTGCCTCTGTCTCTGCCCTGGCCCTCTCCCTGGCCCTGCCGCTGTCTCTGCCTCTGTCTCTGTCTATGCATCTGTCTCTGTCTCTGTCACCGTCTCTGTCTCTGTCTCTGTCTCTGTCTCTGTCTCTGTCTCTGTCTCTGTCTCTGTCTCTGTCTCTGTCTCTATCTCTGTCTCTGTCTCTGTCTATGTCGCTGTCTCTCCCTCTGTCTCGGTCTCCGTATCAGCCTCTGTCTCCGTCTCTGTGTCTATCTCTGCCTCTGACTCTGTCGCTGTCCCTGTCTATGTCTCTGTCTCTGTCTCTGTCTCCGTCTGCGTCTCTGTCTCTGTCTCCGTCTCTGTCTCTGTCTCTGGCTCTCTCTCTGTCTCTGTCTCTGTCTGTGTCTCTGTCTCTGTCTCCGTCTCTGTCTCTGCCGCTGTCTCTGTCTCTGTCTATGCATCTGTCTCTGTTTCTGTCTCTGTCTCTGTCTCTGTTTCTGTCTCTGTCTCTGTCTCTGTCTCTGTCTCTGTCTCTGTCTCTCTCTCTGTCTCTGTCTCTGTCTCTGTCTCTGTCTCTGTCTCTGTCTC
This sequence comes from Megachile willughbiella, assembly GCA_945859595.2. Classification (NCBI taxonomy): domain Eukaryota; kingdom Metazoa; phylum Arthropoda; class Insecta; order Hymenoptera; family Megachilidae; genus Megachile; species Megachile willughbiella. Next base: position 855,585 of record CAMAOD020000310.1, read on the forward strand.
TGTCTCTGTCTCTGTCTCTGTCTCTGTCTCTGTCTCTGTCTCTGTCTCTGTCTCTGTCTCTGTCTCTGTCGCTGTCTCTCCCTCTGTCCCTGTCTCCGTCTCTGTCTCTGGCTCTGTCTCTGCCTCTGTCTCCGTCTCTGTGTCTGTGTCGGTCTTTGTCTCCGTCTCTGTCTCCGTCTCTGGCTCTGTCTCTGCCTCTGTCTCCGTCTCTGTCTCTGTCTCGGTCTTTGTCTCCGTCTCTGTCTCTGTCTCTGTCTCTGTCTCTGTCTCTGTCTCTGTCTCTGTCTCTGCCTCTGTCTCTGTCCCCGTATCTGTCTCTGTCTCTGTTTCTGTCTCTGCCGCTGTCTCTGCCCTGCCCCTCTCCCTGGCCCTGCCGCTGTCTCTGTCTCTGTCTCTGTCTATGCATCTGTCTCTGTCTCTGTCACCGTTTCTGTCTCTGTCTCTGTCTCTGTCTCTGTCTCTGTCTCTGTCTCTGTCTCTGTCTCTGTCTCTGTCTCTGTCTCTGTCCCTGTCTCTGTCTCTGTCTCTGCCTCTGTCTCCGTCTCTGTCTCTGTCTCGGTCTTTGTATCCGTATCTGTCTCTGTCTCTGTCTCTGTTTCTGTCTCTGCCTCTGTCTCTGTCTCTGCCTCTGTCTCTGTCTCTGTCTCTGTCCCTGTCTCCGTCTCTGTCTCTGTCTCTGTCTCTGTCTATGTCGCTGTCTCTCCCTCTGTCTCTGTCTCCGTATCAGCCTCTGTCTCTGTCTCTGTGTCTATCTCTGCCTCTGACTCTGTCGCTGTCCCTGTCTATGTCTCTGTCTCTGTCTCTGTCTCCGTCTGCGTCTCTGCCTCTGTCTCTGTCTCTGTCTCTGTCTCTGTCTCTGTCGCTGTCTCTCCCTCTGTCTCTGTCTCTGTCTCTGTCTCTGTCTCTGTCTCTGTCTCTCTCTCTGTCTCTGTCTCTGTCTCTGTCTCTGTCTCTGTCTCTGTCTCTGTCTCTGTCTCTGTCTCTGTCTCTGTCTCTGTCTCTGTCTCTGTCGCTGTCTCTCCCTCTGTCCCTGTCTCCGTCTCTGTCTCTGGCTCTGTCTCTGCCTCTGTCTCCGTCTCTGTGTCTGTGTCGGTCTTTGTCTCCGTCTCTGTCTCCGTCTCTGGCTCTGTCTCTGCCTCTGTCTCCGTCTCTGTCTCTGTCTCGGTCTTTGTCTCCGTCTCTGTCTCTGTCTCTGTCTCTGTCTCTGTCTCTGTCTCCGTCTCTGTCTCTGTCTCGGTCTTTGTATCCGTATCTGTCTCTGTCTCTGTCTCTGTTTCTGTCTCTGCCTCTGTCTCTGTCTCTGCCTCTGTCTCTGTCTCTGTCCCTGTCTCCGTCTCTGTCTCTGTCTCTGTCTATGTCGCTGTCTCTCCCTCTGTCTCTGTCTCCGTATCAGCCTCTGTCTCTGTCTCTGTGTCTATCTCTGCCTCTGACTCTGTCGCTGTCCCTGTCTATGTCTCTGTCTCTGTCTCTGTCTCCGTCTGCGTCTCTGCCTCTGTCTCTGTCTCTGTCTCTGTCTCTGTCTCTGTCGCTGTCTCTCCCTCTGTCTCTGTCTCCGTCTCAGTCTCTGTCTCTGTCTCTGTCTCTGTCTCTGTCTCTGTCTCTGTCACTGTCTCTGCCTCTGTCTCTGTCTCTGTCTCTGCCTCTGTCTCTGTCTCTGTCTGTGTCTCTGTCTCCGTCTCTGTCTCTGTCTCTGTCTCTGTCGCTCTCTCTCCCTCTGTCTCTGTCTCTGTCTCTGTCCCTGGCTCTGTATCTGCCTCTGTCTCCGTCTCTGACTCTGTCTCTGTCTCTATTTCCGTCTCTGTCTCTGTCTCTGTCTCTGTCTCTGTCTCTGTCTCTGTCTCTGTCTCTGTCTCTGTCTCTGTCTCTGTCTCTGTCTCTGTCTCCGTCTCTGTCTCTGTGTCTGTTTCTGCCTCTGCCTCTGCCTCTGTCTCTGTCTCTGTCTCTGTCTCTGTCTCTGTCTCTGTCTCTGTCTCTGTCTCTGTCTCTGTCTCTGTCTCTGTCTCTGTCTCTGTCTCTGTCTCTGTCTCTGTCTCTGTCTCTGTCTCTGTCTCAGTCTCTGTTTCTGCCTCCGCCTCTGACTCCGTCGCTGTCCCTGTCTATGTCTCTGTCTCTGTCTCTGTCTCCGTCTGCGTCTCTGTCTCTGTCTCTGTCTCTGTCGCTCTCTCTCCCTCTGTCTCTGTCTCTGTCTCTGTCCCTGGCTCCGTATATGCCTCTGTCTCCGTCTCTGACTCTGTCTCTGTCTCTATCTCCGTCTCTGTCTCTGTCTCTGTCTCTGTCTCTGTCTCTGTCTCTGTCTCTGTCTCTGTCTCTGTCGCTGTCTCTGTCTCTGTCTCTGTCTCTGTCTGTGTCTCTGTCTCTGTCTCTGCCTCTGCCTCTGCCTCTGTCTCTGTCTCTGTCGCTGTCTCTACCTCCGTCCCTGTCTCCGTCTCTGTCCCTGGCTCTGTCTCTGCCTCTGTCTCCGTCTCTGTCTTTTTCTCGGTCTTTGTCTCCGTCTCTGTCGCTGTCTCTGTCTCTCTCTCTGTCTCTGTCTCTGTCTGTGTCTCTGTCTCTGTCTCCGTCTCTGTCTCTGCCGCTGTCTCTGTCTCTGTCTCTGTCTCTGTCTCTGTCGCTGTCTCTGCCTCTGTCTCTGTCTCTGTCTCTGCCTCTGCCTCTGTCTCTGTCTCTGTCGCTGTCTCTCCCTCTGTCCCTGTCTCCGTCTCCGTCTCTGGTTCTGTCTCTGCCTCTGTCTCCGTCTCTGTCTCTGTCTCTGTCTCTGTCTCTGTCTCTGTCTGTGTCTCTGTCTCTGTCTCTGTCTCTGTCTCTGTCTCTGTTTCTGTCCCTGCCTCTGTCGCTGTCTCTCCCTCTGTCTCTGTCTCCGTCTCTGTCCCTGGCTCTGTCTCTGCCTCTGTCTCTGTTTCTGTCTCTGTCTCTGTCTCTGTCTGTGTCTCTGCTTCTCTCTCGGTCTTTGTCTCCGTCTCTGTCTCTGTCTCTGTATCTGTATCTGTATTTGTCTCTGTCTCTGTCTCTGTCTCTGTCTCTGTCTCTGTCTCTGTCTCTGTCTCTGTCTTTGTCTCTGTCTCTGTCTCTGTCTCTGTCTCTGTCTCTGTCTCTGTCTCTGTCTCTGTCTCTGTCTCTGTCTCTGTCTCTGTCTCTGTCTCTGTCTCTGTCTCTGTCTCTGTCTCTGTCTCTGTCTCTGTCTCTGTCTCTGTCTCTGTCTCTGTCTCTGTCTCTGTTTCTGCCTCTGCCTCTGCCTCTGCCTCTGTCTCTGTCTCTGTCGCTGTCTCTCCCTCTGTCCCTGTCTCCGTCTCTGTCCCTGGCACTGGCTCTGTCTCTGCCTCTGTCTCCGTCTCTGTCTCTGTCTCGATCTTTGTCTCTGTCTCTGTCTGTGTCTCTGTCTCCGTCTCTGTCTCTGTCTCTGTCTCTGTCGCTCTCTCTCCCTCTGTCTCTGTCTCTGTCTCTGTCCCTGGCTCTGTATCTGCCTCTGCCTCCGTCTCTGACTTTGTCTCTGTCTCTATCTCCGTCTCTGTCTCTGTCTCTGTCTCTGTCTCTGTCTCTGTCTGTGTCCCTACCTCTGTCTCGGTCTTTGTCTCCGTCTCTGTCTCTGTCTCTGTCTCTGTCTCTCCCTCTGTCCCTGTCTCCGTCTCTGTCCCTGGCTCTGTCTCTGCCTCTGTCTCCGTCTCTGTCTCTGTCTCGGTCTTTGTATCCGTCTCTGTCTCTGTCTCTGTCTCTGTCTCTGTCTCTGTCTCTGTCTCTGTCTCTGTCTCTGTCTCTGTCTCTGCCTCTGTCTCTGTCTCTGTCTCTGTCTCTGTCTATGTCGCTGTCTCTCCCTCTGTCTCTGTCTCCGTATCAGCCTCTGTCTCTGTCTCTGTGTCTATCTCTGCCTCTGACTCCGTCGCTGTCCCTGTCTATGTCTCTGTCTCTGTCTCTGTCTCCGTCTGCGTCTCTGTCTCTGTCTCCGTCTCTGTCTCTGTCTCTGTCTCTGTCTCTGTCTCTGTCTCTGTCTCTGTCTCTGTCTGTGTCTCTGTCTCCGTCTCTGTCTCTGTCTCTGTCTCTGTCGCTCTCTCTCCCTCTCCCTCTGTCTCTGTCTCTGTCTCTGTCCCTGGCTCCGTATCTGCCTCTGTCTCCGTCTCTGACTCTGTCTCTGTCTCTATCTCCGTCTCTGTCTCTGTCTCTGTCTCTGTCTCTGTCTCTGTCTCTGTCTCTGTCTCTGTCTCTGTCTCTGTCTGTGTCTCTGTCTCTGTCTCTGCCTCTGCCTCTGCCTCTGTCTCTGTCTCTGTCGCTGTCTCTCCCTCCGTCCCTGTCTCCGTCTCTGTCCCTGGCTCTGTCTCTGCCTCTGTCTCCGTCTCTGTCTTTGTCTCGGTCTTTGTCTCCGTCTCTGTCTCTGTCTCTGTCTCTATCTCCGTCTCTGTCTCTGTCTCCGTCTCTGTCTCTGCCGCTGTCTCTGTCTCTGTCTCTGTCTCTGTCTCTGTCTCTGTCTCTGTCTCTGTCTCTGTCTCTGTCTCTGTCTCTGTCCCTGGCTCTGTCTCTGCCTCTGTCTCCGTCTCTGTCTTTGTCTCGGTCTTTGTCTCCGTCTCTGTCTCTGTCTCTGTCTCTATCTCCGTCTCTGTCTCTGTCTCCGTCTCTGTCTCTGCCGCTGTCTCTGTCTCTGTCTCTGTCTCTGTCTCTGTCTCTGTCTCTGTCTCTGTCTCTGTCTCTGTCTCTGTCTCTGTCTCTGTCTCTGTCTCTGTCTCTGTCTCTGTCTCTGTCTCTGTCGCTGTCTCTGCCTCTGTCTCTGTCTCTGTCTCTGTCTCTGTCGCTGTCTCTCCCTCTGTCTCTGTCTCCGTCTCTGTCACTGTCTCTGCCTCTGTCTCTGTCTCTGTCTCTGCCTCTGTCTCTGCCTCTGTCTGTGTCTCTGTCTCCGTCTCTGTCTCTGTCTCAGTCTCTGTCGCTCTCTCTCCCTCTGTCTCTGCCTCTGTCTCTGTCCCTGGCTCTGTATCTGCCTCTGTCTCCGTCTCTGACTCTGTCTATGTCTCTGCCTCTGTTTCTGCCCTGGCCCTCTCCCTGGCCCTGCCGCTGTCTCTGTCTCTGTCTCTGTCTATGCATCTGTCTCTGTCTCTGTCACCGTCTCTGTCTCTGTCTCTGTCTCTGTCTCTGTCTCTGTCTCTGTCTCTGTCTCTGTCTCTGTCTCTGTCTCTGTCTCTGTCTCTGTCTCTGTCTCTGTCTCTGTCTCTGTCTCTGTCTCTGTCTCTGTCTCTGTCTCTGTCTCTGTCTCTGTCTCTGTCTCTGTCTCTGTCTCTGTCTCTGTCTCTGTCTCTGTCTCTGTCTCTGTCTCTGTCTCTGTCTCCGTCTCTGTCCCTGGCTCTGTCTCTGTCTCTGTCTCTGTCTCTGTCTCTGTCTCTGTCTCTGTCTCTGTCTCTGTCTCTGTCTCTGTCTCTGTCTCTGTCTCTGACTCTGTCTCTGTCTCTGTCTCTGTCTCTGTCTCTGTCTCTGTCTCTGTCTCTGTCTCTATCTCTGTCTCTGTCTCTGTCTATGTCGCTGTCTCTCCCTCTGTCTCTGTCTCCGTATCAGCCTCTGTCTCTGTCTCTGTGTCTATCTCTGCCTCTGACTCTGTCGCTGTCCCTGTCTATGTCTCTGTCTCTGTCTCTGTCTCTGTCTCCGTCTGCGTCTCTGTCTCTGTCTCCGTCTCTGTCTCTGTCTCTGGCTCTCTCTCTGTCTCTGCCTCTGTCTGTGTCTCTGTCTCTGTCTCCGTCTCTGTCTCTGCCGCTGTCTCTGTCTCTGTCTATGCATCTGTCTCTGTTTCTGTCTCTGTCTCTGTCTCTGTTTCTGTCTCTGTCTCTGTCTCTGTCTCTGTCTCTGTCTCTGTCTCTGTCTCTGTCTCTGTCTCTGTCTCTGTCTCTGCCTCTGTCTCCGACCCTGTCTCTGCCTCTGCCTCTGCCTCTGTCTCTGTCTCTGTCTCTCTCTCTGTCTATGTCTCTGTCTCTGTCTCTGTCTCTGTCTCTGTCTCTGTCTCTGTCTCTGTCTCTGTCTCTGTCTCTGTCTCTGTCTCTGTCTCTGCCTCTGTCTCCGACCCTGTCTCTGCCTCTGCCTCTGCCTCTGTCTCTGTCTCTGTCGCTGTCGCTCCCTCTGTCCCTGTCTCCGTCTCTGTCCCTGGCTCTGTCTCTGCCTCTGTCTCCGTCTCTGTCTCTGTCTCGGTCTTTGTATCCGTCTCTGTCTCTGTCTCTGTCTCTGTTTCTGTCTCTGCCTCTGTCTCCGTCTCTGTCCCTGGCTCTGTCTCTGCCTCTGTCTCCGTCTCTGTCTCTGTCTCTGTCTCGGTCTTTGTCTCTGTCTCTGTCTCTGTCTCTGTCTCTGCCTCTGTCTCTGTCTCCGTCTCTGTCCCTGGCTCTGTCTCTGCCTCTGTCTCCGTCTCTGTCTCTGTCTCGGTCTTTGTCTCCGTCTGTGTCTCTGTCTCTGTCTCTGTCACTGTCTCTGCCTCTGTCTCTGTCCCCGTATCTGTCCCTGTCTCTGTCTCTATCTCTGTCTCTGTCTCTATCTGTGTCTCTGTCTCTGTCTCTGTCTCTGTCTCTGTCTCTGTCTCTGTCTCTGTCTCTGCCTCTGTCTCTGTCTCTGTCTCTGTCTCTGTCTCCGTCTCTGTCTCTGTCTCGGTCTTTGTATCCGTCTCTGTCTCTGTCTCTGTCTCTGTTTCTGTCTCTGTCTCTGTCTCTGTCTCTGTCCCTGGCTCTGTCTCTGCCTCTGTCTCCGTCTCTGTCTCTGTCTCTGTCTCTGTCTCTGTCTCTGTCTCTGTCTCTGTCTCTGTCTCTGTCTCCGTCTCTGTCTCTGTCTCTATCTCTGCCTATGTGGCTGTGTCTCCCTCTGTCTCTGTCTCCGTATCAGCCTCTGTCTCTGTCTCTGTGTCTATCTCTGCCTCTGACTCTGTCGCTGTCCCTGTCTATGTCTCTGTCTCTGTCTCTGTCTCTGTCTCCGTCTGCGTCTCTGTCTCTGTCTCCGTCTCTGTCCCAGTCTCTGTTTCTGTCTCCGTCTCTGTCCCTGGCTCTGTCTCTGCCTCTGTCACCGTCTCTGTCTCTGTCTCGGTCTCTGACTCTGCCTCTGTCTCTGTCTCTGTCTCCGACTCTGTCTCCGTCTCTGTCTCTGTCTCCGTCTCTGTCTCTGTCTCGGTATCTGTCTCTGTCTCTGTCTCTGTCTCTGTCTCTGTCTCTGTCTCTGTCTCTGTCTCTGTCTCTGTCTCTGTCTGTGTCTCTGTCTCTGTCTCTGTCTCTGTCTCTGTCTCTGTCTCTGTCGCTGTCTCTCCCTCTGTCTCTGTCTCCGTCTCTGTCCCTGGCTCTGTCTCTGCCTCTGTCTCCGTCTCTGTCTCTGTCTCGGTCTTTGTCTCCGTCTGTGTCTCTGTCTCTGTCTCTGTCTGTGTCTCTGTCTCTGTCTCTGTCTCTGTCTCTGTCTCTGTCTCTATCTCTGTCTCTGTCTCTGTCTATGTCGCTGTCTCTCCCTCTGTCTCTGTCTCCGTATCAGCCTCTGTCTCTGTCTCTGTGTCTATCTCTGCCTCTGACTCTGTCGCTGTCCCTGTCTATGTCTCTGTCTCTGTCTCTGTCTCCGTCTGCGTCTCTGTCTCTGTCTCCGTCTCTGTCTCTGTCTCTGGCTCTCTCTCTGTCTCTGTCTCTGTCTGTGTCTCTGTCTCTGTCTCCGTCTCTGTCTCTGCCGCTGTCTCTGTCTCTGTCTATGCATCTGTCTCTGTTTCTGTCTCTGTCTCTGTCTCTGTTTCTGTCTCTGTCTCTGTCTCTGTCTCTGTCTCTGTCTCTGTCTCTGTCTCTGTCTCTGTCTCTGTCTCTGTCTCTGTCTCTGTCTCTGTCTCTGTCTCTGTCTCTGTCTCTGTCTCTGTCTCTGTGTCTGTCTCTGTCTCTGTCGCTGTCTCTCCCTCTGTCCCTGTCTCCGTCTCTGTCTCTGGCTCTGTCTCTGCCTCTGTCTCCGTCTCTGTGTCTGTGTCGGTCTTTGTCTCCGTCTCTGTCTCCGTCTCTGGCTCTGTCTCTGCCTCTGTCTCCGTCTCTGTCTCTGTCTCGGTCTTTGTCTCCGTCTCTGTCTCTGTCTCTGTCTCTGTCTCTGTCTCCGTCTGCGTCTCTGTCTCTGTCTCCGTCTCTGTCCCAGTCTCTGTTTCTGTCTCCGTCTCTGTCCCTGGCTCTGTCTCTGCCTCTGTCACCGTCTCTGTCTCTGTCTCGGTCTCTGACTCTGCCTCTGTCTCTGTCTCTGTCTCCGACTCTGTCTCCGTCTCTGTCTCTGTCTCCGTCTCTGTCTCTGTCTCGGTATCTGTCTCTGTCTCTGTCTCTGTCTCTGTCTCTGTCTCTGTCTCTGTCTCTGTCTCTGTCTCTGTCTGTGTCTCTGTCTCTGTCTCTGTCTCTGTCTCTGTCTCTGTCTCTGTCGCTGTCTCTCCCTCTGTCTCTGTCTCCGTCTCTGTCCCTGGCTCTGTCTCTGCCTCTGTCTCCGTCTCTGTCTCTGTCTCGGTCTTTGTCTCCGTCTGTGTCTCTGTCTCTGTGTCTGTCTCTGTCTCTGTCTCTGTCTCTGTCTCTGTCTCTGTCTCTGTCTCTGTCTCTGTCTCTGTCTCTGTCTCTGTCTCTGTCTCTGTCTCTGTCTCTGTCCCTGTCTCTGTCTCTGTCTCTGTCTCTGTCTCTGTCTGTGTCTCTGTCTCTGTCTCTGTCTCTGTCTCTGTCTCTATCTCTGTCTCTGTCTCTGTCTATGTCGCTGTCTCTCCCTCTGTCTCTGTCTCCGTATCAGCCTCTGTCTCTGTCTCTGTGTCTATCTCTGCCTCTGACTCTGTCGCTGTCCCTGTCTATGTCTCTGTCTCTGTCTCTGTCTCCGTCTGCGTCTCTGTCTCTGTCTCCGTCTCTGTCTCTGTCTCTGGCTCTCTCTCTGTCTCTGTCTCTGTCTGTGTCTCTGTCTCTGTCTCCGTCTCTGTCTCTGCCGCTGTCTCTGTCTCTGTCTATGCATCTGTCTCTGTTTCTGTCTCTGTCTCTGTCTCTGTTTCTGTCTCTGTCTCTGTCTCTGTCTCTGTCTCTGTCTCTGTCTCTGTCTCTGTCTCTGTCTCTGTCTCTGTCTCTGTCTCTGTCTCTGTCTCTGTCTCTGTCTCTGTCTCTGTCTCTGCCTCTGTCTCCGTCTCTGTCTCTGTCTCGGTCTTTGTCTCCGTCTCTGTCTCTGTCTCTGTCTCTGTCCCTGTCTCTGTCTCTGTCTCTGTCTCTGTCTCTGTCTCTGTCTCTGTCTCTGTCTCTGTCTCTGTCTCTGGCTCTGTCTCTGCCTCTGTCTCCGTCTCTGTCTCTGTCTCGGTCTTTGTCTCCGTCTCTGTCTCTGTCTCTGTCTCTGTCTCTGTCTCTGTCGCTGTCTCTGTCTCTGTCTGTATCTCTGTCTCTGTCTCCGTCCCTGTCTCTGCCTCTGCCTCTGCCTCTGTCTCTGTCTCTGTCGCTGTCTCTCCCTCTGTCCCTGTCTCCGTCTCTGTCCCTGGCTCTGTCTCTGCCTCTGTCTCCGTCTCTGTCTCTGTCTCGGTCTTTGTATCCGTCTCTGTCTCTGTCTCTGTTTCTGTCTCTGTCTCTGTCTCTGTCTCTGTCTCTGTCTCTGTCTCTGTCTCTGTCTCTGTCTCTGTCTCTGTCTCTGTCTCTGTCTCTGTCTATGTCGCTGTCTCTCCCTCTGTCTCTGTCTCCGTATCAGCCTCTGTCTCTGTCTCTGTGTCTATCTCTGCCTCTGACTCTGTCGCTGTCCCTGTCTATGTCTCTGTCTCTGTCTCTGTCTCCGTCTGCGTCTCTGTCTCTGTCCCCGTCTCTGTCTCTGTCTCTGGCTCTCTCTCGGTCTCTGTCTCTGTCTGTGTCTCTGTCTCTGTCTCTGTCTCCGTCTCTGTTTCTGTCTCTGTCTCTGTCTCTGTCTCTGTCTCTGTCTCTGTCTCTGTCTCTGTCTCTGTCTCTGTCTCTGTCTCTGTCTCTGTCTCTGTCTCTGTCTGAGACTCTGCCTCTGTCTCTGTCTCTGTCTCTCTCTCTGTCTCTGTCTCTGTCTCTGCCTCTGTCTCCGTCCCTGTCTCTGCCTCTGCCTCTGCCTCTGTCTCTGTCTCTGTCGCTGTCTCTCCCTCTGTCCCTGTCTCCGTCTCTGTCCCTGGGTCTGTCTCTGCCTCTGTCTCCGTCTCTGTCTCTGTCTCGGTCTTTGTATCTGTCTCTGTCTCCGTCTCTGTCTCTGTTTCTGTCTCTGTCTCTGTCTCTGTCTCTGTCTCTGTCTCTGTCTCTGTCTCTGTCTCTGTCTCTGTCTCTGTCTCTGTCTCTATCTCTGTCTCTGTCTCTGTCTCTGTCTCCGTCTCTGTCCCTGGCTCTGTCTCTGTCTCTGTCTCTGTCTTTGTCTCTGTCTCTGTCTCTGTCTCTGTCTCTGTCTCTGTCTCTGTCTCTGTCTCTGTCTCTGTCTCTGTCTCTGTCTCTGTCTCTGTCCCTGTCTCTGTCTCTGTCTCTGTCTCTGTCTCTGTCTGTGTCTCTGTCTCTGTCTCTGTCTCTGTCTCTGTCTCTATCTCTGTCTCTGTCTCTGTCTATGTCGCTGTCTCTCCCTCTGTCTCTGTCTCCGTATCAGCCTCTGTCTCTGTCTCTGTGTCTATCTCTGCCTCTGACTCTGTCGCTGTCCCTGTCTATGTCTCTGTGTCTGTCTCTGTCTCCGTCTGCGTCTCTGTCTCTGTCTCCGTCTCTGTCTCTGTCTCTGGCTCTCTCTCTGTCTCTGTCTCTGTCTGTGTCTCTGTCTCTGTCTCCGTCTCTGTCTCTGCCGCTGTCTCTGTCTCTGTCTATGCATCTGTCTCTGTTTCTGTCTCTGTCTCTGTCTCTGTTTCTGTCTCTGTCTCTGTCTCTGTCTCTGTCTCTGTCTCTGTCTCTGTCTCTGTCTCTGTCTCTGTCTCTGTCTCTGTCTCTGTCTCTGTCTCTGTCTCTGTCTCTGTCTCTGTCTCTGTCTCTGTCTCTGTCTCTGTCGCTGTCTCTCCCTCTGTCCCTGTCTCCGTCTCTGTCTCTGGCTCTGTCTCTGCCTCTGTCTCCGTCTCTGTGTCTGTGTCGGTCTTTGTCTCCGTCTCTGTCTCCGTCTCTGGCTCTGTCTCTGCCTCTGTCTCCGTCTCTGTCTCTGTCTCGGTCTTTGTCTCCGTCTCTGTCTCTGTCTCTGTCTCTGTCTCTGTCTTTGTCTCTGTCTCTGTCTCTGTCTCTGTCTCTGTCTCTGTCTCTGTCTCTGTCTCTGTCTCTGTCTCTGTCTCTGTCTCTGGCTCTGTCTCTGCCTCTGTCTCCGTCTCTGTCTCTGTCTCGGTCTTTGTCTCCGTCTCTGTCTCTGTCTCTGTCTCTGTCTCTGTCTCTGTCGCTGTCTCTGTCTCTGTCTGTATCTCGGTCTCTGTCTCCGTCCCTGTCTCTGCCTCTGCCTCTGCCTCTGTCTCTGTCTCTGTCGCTGTCTCTCCCTCTGTCCCTGTCTCCGTCTCTGTCCCTGGCTCTGTCTCTGCCTCTGTCTCCGTCTCTGTCTCTGTCTCGGTCTTTGTATCCGTCTCTGTCTCTGTCTCTGTTTCTGTCTCTGTCTCTGTCTCTGTCTCTGTCTCTGTCTCTGTCTCTGTCTCTGTCTCTGTCTCTGTCTCTGTCTCTGTCTCTGTCTCTGTCTCTGTCTATGTCGCTGTCTCTCCCTCTGTCTCTGTCTCCGTATCAGCCTCTGTCTCTGTCTCTGTGTCTATCTCTGCCTCTGACTCTGTCGCTGTCCCTGTCTATGTCTCTGTCTCTGTCTCTGTCTCCGTCTGCTTCTCTGTCTCTGTCCCCGTCTCTGTCTCTGTCTCTGGCTCTCTCTCGGTCTCTGTCTCTGTCTGTGTCTCTGTCTCCGTCTCTGTCTCTGTCTCTGTCTCTGTCTCTGTCTCTGTCTCTGGCTCTGTCTCTGCCTCTGTCTCCGTCTCTGTCTCTGTCTCGGTCTTTGTCTCCGTCTCTGTCTCTGTCTCTGCCTCTGTCTCTGTCTCTGTCTCTGTCTCTGTCTCTGTCGCTGTCTCTGTCTCTGTCTGTATCTCTGTCTCTGTCTCCGTCCCTGTCTCTGCCTCTGCCTCTGCCTCTGTCTCTGTCTCTGTCGCTGTCTCTCCCTCTGTCCCTGTCTCCGTCTCTGTCCCTGGCTCTGTCTCTGCCTCTGTCTCCGTCTCTGTCTCTGTCTCGGTCTTTGTATCCGTCTCTGTCTCTGTCTCTGTTTCTGTCTCTGTCTCTGTCTCTGTCTCTGTCTCTGTCTCTGTCTCTGTCTCTGTCTCTGTCTCTGTCTCTGTCGCTGTCTCTCCCTCTGTCCCTGTCTCCGTCTCTGTCTCTGGCTCTGTCTCTGCCTCTGTCTCCGTCTCTGTGTCTGTGTCGGTCTTTGTCTCCGTCTCTGTCTCCGTCTCTGGCTCTGTCTCTGCCTCTGTCTCCGTCTCTGTCTCTGTCTCGGTCTTTGTCTCCGTCTCTGTCTCTGTCTCTGTCTCTGTCTCTGTCTCTGTCTCTGCCTCTGTCTCTGTCTCTGTCTCTGTCTCTGTCTCTGTCTCTGTCTCTGTCTCTGGCTCTGTCTCTGCCTCTGTCTCCGTCTCTGTCTCTGTCTCGGTCTTTGTCTCCGTCTCTGTCTCTGTCTCTGTCTCTGTCTCCGTCTCTGTCGCTGTCTCTGTCTCTGTCTGTATTTCTGTCTCTGTCTCCGTCCCTGTCTCTGCCTCTGCCTCTGCCTCTGTCTCTGTCTCTGTCGCTGTCTCTCCCTCTGTCCCTGTCTCCGTCTCTGTCCCTGGCTCTGTCTCTGCCTCTGTCTCCGTCTCTGTCTCTGTCTCGGTCTTTGTATCCGTCTCTGTCTCTGTCTCTGTTTCTGTCTCTGTCTCTGTCTCTGTCTCTGTCTCTGTCTCTGTCTCTGTCTCTGTCTCTGTCTCTGTCTCTGTCTCTGTCTCTGTCTCTGTCTCTGTCTCTGACTCTGTCTATGTCGCTGTCTCTCCCTCTGTCTCTGTCTCCGTATCAGCCTCTGTCTCTGTCTCTGTGTCTATCTCTGCCTCTGACTCTGTCGCTGTCCCTGTCTATGTCTCTGTCTCTGTCTCTGTCTCCGTCTGCGTCTCTGTCTCTGTCCCCGTCTCTGTCTCTGTCTCTGGCTCTCTCTCGGTCTCTGTCTCTGTCTGTGTCTCTGTCTCTGTCTCTGTCTCCGTGTCTGTCTCTGTCTCTGTCTCTGTCTCTGTCTCTGTCTCTGTCTCTGGCTCTGTCTCTGCCTCTGTCTCCGTCTCTGTCTCTGTCTCGGTCTTTGTCTCCGTCTCTGTCTCTGTCTCTGCCTCTGTCTCTGTCTCTGTCTCTGTCTCTGTCTCTGTCTCTGGCTCTGTCTCTGCCTCTGTCTCCGTCTCTGTCTCTGTCTCGGTCTTTGTCTCCGTCTCTGTCTCTGTCTCTGCCTCTGTCTCTGTCTCTGTCTCTGTCTCTGTCTCTGTCGCTGTCTCTGTCTCTGTCTGTATCTCTGTCTCTGTCTCCGTCCCTGTCTCTGCCTCTGCCTCTGCCTCTGTCTCTGTCTCTGTCGCTGTCTCTCCCTCTGTCCCTGTCTCCGTCTCTGTCCCTGGCTCTGTCTCTGCCTCTGTCTCCGTCTCTGTCTCTGTCTCGGTCTTTGAATCCGTCTCTGTCTCTGTCTCTGTTTCTGTCTCTGTCTCTGTCTCTGTCTCTGTCTCTGTCTCTGTCTCTGTCTCTGTCTCTGTCTCTGTCTCTGTCGCTGTCTCTCCCTCTGTCCCTGTCTCCGTCTCTGTCTCTGGCTCTGTCTCTGCCTCTGTCTCCGTCTCTGTGTCTGTGTCGGTCTTTGTCTCCGTCTCTGTCTCCGTCTCTGGCTCTGTCTCTGCCTCTGTCTCCGTCTCTGTCTCTGTCTCGGTCTTTGTCTCCGTCTCTGTCTCTGTCTCTGTCTCTGTCTCTGTCTCTGTCTCTGTCTCTGTCTCTGTCTCTGTCTCTGTTTCTGTCTCTGTCTCTCTCTCTGTCTCTGTCTCTGTCTCTGGCTCTGTCTCTGCCTCTGTCTCCGTCTCTGTCTCTGTCTCGGTCTTTGTCTCCGTCTCTGTCTCTGTCTCTGTCTCTGTCTCTGTCTCTGTCTCTGTCTCTGTCTCTGTCTCTGTCTCTGTCTCTGCCTCTGTCTCTGTCTCTTTCTCTGTCGCTGTCTCTCCCTCTGTCTCTGCCTCTGTCTCTGTCCCCGTATCTGTCTCTGTCTCTGTTTCTGTCTCTGCCTCTGTCTCTGTCTCTGCCTCTGTCTCTGCCCTGCCCCTCTCCCTGGCCCTGCCGCTGTCTCTGTCTCTGTCTCTGTCTATGCATCTGTCTCTGTCTCTGTCACCGTCTCTGTCTCTGTCTCTGTCTCTGCCTCTGTCTCTGTCTCTGTCTCTGTCTCTGTCTCTGTCTCTGTCTCTGTCTCTGTCTCTGTCTCTGTTTCTGTCCCTGCCTCTGTCGCTGTCTCTCCCTCTGTCTCTGTCTCCGTCTCTGTCTCTGTCTCTGTCTCTATCTCTGTCTCTGTCTCTGTCTCTGTCTCTGTCTCTGTCTCTGTCTCTGTCTCTGTCTCTGTTTCTGTCCCTGCCTCTGTCGCTGTCTCTCCCTCTGTCTCTGTCTCTGTCTCTGTCTCTGTCTCTGTCTCTGTCTCTGTCTCTCTCTCTGTCTCTGTCTCTGTCTCTGTCTCTGTCTCTGTCTCTGTCTCTGTCTCTGTCTCTGTCTCTGTCTCTGTCTCTGTCTCTGTCTCTGTCTCTGTCTCTGTCTCTGTCTCTGTCCCTGGCTCTGTATCTGCCTCTGTCTCCGTCTCTGACTCTGTCTCTGTCTCTGCCTCTGTCTCTGCCCTGGCCCTCTCCCTGGCCCTGCCGCTGTCTCTGTCTCTGTCTCTGTCTCTGTCTATGCATCTGTCTCTGTCTCTGTCACCGTCTCTGTCTCTGTCTCTGTCTCTGTCTCTGTCTCTGTCTCTGTCTCTGTCTCTGTCTCTGTGTCTGTCTCTGTCTCTGTCTCTGTCTCTGTCTCTATCTCTGTCTCTGTCTCTGTCTATGTCGCTGTCTCTCCCTCTGTCTCTGTCTCCGTATCAGCCTCTGTCTCTGTCTCTGTGTCTATCTCTGCCTCTGACTCTGTCGCTGTCCCTGTCTATGTCTCTGTCTCTGTCTCTGTCTCCGTCTGCGTCTCTGTCTCTGTCTCCGTCTCTGTCTCTGTCTCTGGCTCGCTCTCTGTCTCTGTCTCTGTCTGTGTCTCTGTCTCTGTCTCCGTCTCTGTCTCTGCCGCTGTCTCTGTCTCTGTCTATGCATCTGTCTCCGTTTCTGTCTCTGTCTCTGTCTCTGGCTCTGTCTCTGCCTCTGTCTCCGTCTCTGCCTCTGTCTCTGTCTCTGTCTCTGTCGCTGTCTCTCCCTTTGTCTCTGTCTCCGTCTCTGTCCCTGGCTCTGTCTCTGTCTCTGCCTCTGTCTCCGTCTCTGTCTCTGTCTCGGTCTTTGTATCCGTATCTGTCTCTGTCTCTGTCTCTGTTTCTGTCTCTGCCTCTGTCTCTGTCTCTGCCTCTGTCTCTGTCTCTGTCTCTGTCCCTGTCTCCGTCTCTGTCTCTGTCTCTGTCACTGTCTATGTCGCTGTCTCTCCCTCTGTCTCTGTCTCCGTATCAGCCTCTGTCTCTGTCTCTGTGTCTATCTCTGCCTCTGACTCTGTCGCTGTCCCTGTCTATGTCTCTGTCTCTGTCTCTGTCTCCGTCTGCGTCTCTGCCTCTGTCTCTGTCTCTGTCTCTGTCTCTGTCTCTGTCGCTGTCTCTCCCTCTGTCTCTGTCTCCGTCTCAGTCTCTGTCTCTGTCTCTGCCTCTGTCTCTGTCTCTGTCACTGTCTCTGCCTCTGTCTCTGTCTCTGTCTCTGCCTCTGTTTCTGTCTCTGTCTCTGTCTGTGTCTCTGTCTCCGTCTCTGTCTCTGTCTCTGTCTCTGTCGCTCTCTCTCCCTCTGTCTCTGTCTCTGTCTCTGTCCCTGGCTCTGTATCTGCCTCTGTCTCCGTCTCTGACTCTGTCTCTGTCGCTCTCTCTCCCTCTGTCTCTGTCTCTGTCTCTGTCCCTGGCTCTGTATCTGCCTCTGTCTCCGTCTCTGACTCTGTCTCTGTCTCTATTTCCGTCTCTGTCGCTGTCTCTGTCTCTGTCTCTGTCTCTTTCTCTGTCTCTGTCTCTGTCTGTGTCTCTGTCTCTCTCTCTCTGCCTCTGCCTCTGTCTCTGTTTCTGTCTCTGTCTCTGTCTCTGTCTGTGTCTCTGCTTCTCTCTCGGTCTTTGTCTCCGTCTCTGTCTCTGTCTCTGTATCTGTATTTGTCTCTGTCTCCGTCTCTGTCTCTGTCTCTGTATCTGTATTTGTCTCTGTCTCTGTCTCTGTCTCTGTCTCTGTCTCTGTCTCTGTCTCTGTCTCTGTCTCTGTCTCTGTCTCTGTCTCTGTCTCTGTCTCTGTCTCTGTCTCTGTCTCTGTCTCTGTCTCTGTCTCTGTCTCTGTCTCTGTCTCTGTCCCTGTCTCTGTCTCTGTCTCTGTCTCTGTCTCTGTTTCTGCCTCTGCCTCTGCCTCTGTCTCTGTCTCTGTCTCTGTCTCTGTCTCTGTCTCTGTCTCTGTCTCTGTCTCTGTCTCTGTCTCTGTCTCGGTCTCTGTCTCTGTCTCTGTCACTCTCTCAGTCTCTGTTTCTGCCTCCGCCTCTGACTCCGTCGCCGTCCCTGTCTATGTCTCTGTCTCTGTCTCTGTCTCCGTCTGCGTCTCTGTCTCTGTCTCCGTCTCTGTCTCTGTCTCTGTCTCTGTCTCTGCCGCTCTCTCTCCCTCTGTCTCTGTCTCTGTCTCTGTCCCTGGCTCCGTATCTGCCTCTGTCTCCGTCTCTGACTCTGTCTCTGTCTCTATCTCCGTCTCTGTCTCTGTCTCTGTCTCTGTCTCTGTCTCTGTCTCTGTCTCTGTCTCTGTCTCTGTCTCTGTCTCTGTCTCTGTCTCTGTCTCTGTCTCTGTCTCTGTCTCTGTCTCTGTCTCTGTCTCTGTCTCTGTCTGTGTCTCTGTCTCTGTCTCTGCCTCTGCCTCTGCCTCTGTCTCTGTCTCTGTCGCTGTCTCTCCCTCCGTCCCTGCCTCCGTCTCTGTTCCTGGCTCTGTCTCTGCCTCTGTCTCCGTCTCTGTCTTTGTCTCGGTCTTTGTCTCCGTCTCTGTCTCTGTCTCTGTCTCTCTCTCTGTCTCTGTCTCTGTCTGTGTCTCTGTCTCTGTCTCCGTCTCTGTCTCTGCCGTTGTCTCTGTCTCTGTCTCTGTCTCTGTCTCTGTCTCTGTCTCTGTCTCTGTCTCTGTCTCTGTCTCTGTCTCTGTCGCTGTCTCTGCCTCTGTCTCTGTCTCTGTCTCTGCCTCTGCCTCTGTCTCTGTCTCTGTCGCTGTCTCTCCCTCTGTCCCTGTCTCCGTCTCCGTCTCTGGTTCCGTCTCTGCCTCTGTCTCCGTCTCTGTCTCTGTCTATGTCTCTGTCTCTGTCTCTGTCTCTGTCTCTGTCTCTGTCTCTGTCTCTGTCTCTGTCTCTGTCTCTGTCTCTGTCTCTGTCTCTGTCTCTGTCTCTGTCTCTGTCTCTGGCTCTGTCTCTGCCTCTGTCTCCGTCTCTGTCTCTGTCTCGGTCTTTGTCTCCGTCTCTGTCTCTGTCTCTGTCTCTGTCTCTGTCTCTGTCGCTGTCTCTGTCTCTGTCTGTATCTCTGTCTCTGTCTCCGTCCCTGTCTCTGCCTCTGCCTCTGCCTCTGTCTCTGTCTCTGTCGCTGTCTCTCCCTCTGTCCCTGTCTCCGTCTCTGTCCCTGGCTCTGTCTCTGCCTCTGTCTCCGTCTCTGTCTCTGTCTCGGTCTTTGTATCCGTCTCTGTCTCTGTCTCTGTTTCTGTCTCTGTCTCTGTCTCTGTCTCTGTCTCTGTCTCTGTCTCTGTCTCTGTCTCTGTCTCTGTCTCTGTCTCTGTCTCTGTCTCTGTCTCTGTCTATGTCGCTGTCTCTCCCTCTGTCTCTGTCTCCGTATCAGCCTCTGTCTCTGTCTCTGTGTCTATCTCTGCCTCTGACTCTGTCGCTGTCCCTGTCTATGTCTCTGTCTCTGTCTCTGTCTCCGTCTGCGTCTCTGTCTCTGTCCCCGTCTCTGTCTCTGTCTCTGGCTCTCTCTCGGTCTCTGTCTCTGTCTGTGTCTCTGTCTCTGTCTCTGTCTCCGTCTCTGTCTCTGCCGCTGTCTCTGTCTCTGTCTCTGTCTCTGTTTCTGTCTCAGTCTCTGTCTCTGTCTCTGTCTCTGTCTCTGTCTCTGTCTCTGTCTCTGTCTCTGTCTCTGTCTATGTCTCTGTCTCTGTCTCTGTCTCTGTCTCTGTCTCTGTCTCTGTCTCTGTCTCTATCTCTGTCTCTGTCTCTGTCTCTGTCTCTGTCTCTGTCTCTGTCTCTGTCTCTGTCTCTGTCTCTGTCTCTGTTTCTGTCCCTGCCTCTGTCGCTGTCTCTCCCTCTGTCTCTGTCTCCGTCTCTGTCCCTGGCTCTGTCTCTGCCTCTGTCTCTGTTTCTGTCCCTGCCTCTGTCGCTGCCTCTCCCTCTGTCTCTGTCTCCGTCTCTGTCCCTGGCTCTGTCTCTGTCTCAGTCTCTGTCTCTGTCTCTGTCTCTGTCTCTGTCTCTGTCTCTGTCTCTGTCTCTGTCTCTGTCTCTGTCTCTGCCTCTGTCTCTGTCTCTTTCTCTGTCGCTGTCTCTCCCTCTGTCTCTGCCTCTGTCTCTGCCCCCGTATCTGTCTCTGTCTCTGTTTCTGTCTCTGCCTCTGTCTCTGTCTCTGCCTCTGTCTCTGCCCTGCCCCTCTCCCTGGCCCTGCCGCTGTCTCTGTCTCTGTCTCTGTCTATGCATCTGTCTCTGTCTCTGTCACCGTCTCTGTCTCTGTCTCTGTCTCTGCCTCTGTCTCTGTCTCTGTCTCTGTCTCTGTCTCTGTCTCTGTCTCTGTCTCTGTCTCTGTCTCTGTCTCTGTCTCTGTCCCTGGCTCTGTATCTGCCTCTGTCTCCGTCTCTGACTCTGTCTCTGTCTCTGCCTCTGTCTCTGCCCTGGCCCTCTCCCTGGCCCTGCCGCTGTCTCTGTCTCTGTCTCTGTCTATGCATCTGTCTCTGTCTCTGTCACCGTCTCTGTCTCTGTCTCTGTCTCTGTCTCTGTCTCTGTCTCTGTCTCTGCCTCTGTCTCTGTCTCTGTCTCTGTCTCTGTCTCTGTCTCTGTCTCTGTCTCTGTCTCTGTCTCTGTCTCTGTCTCTGTCTCTGTCTCTGTCTCTGTGTCTGTCTCTGTCTCTGTCTCTGTCTCTGTCTCTATCTCTGTTTCTGTCTCTGTCTATGTCGCTGTCTCTCCCTCTGTCTCTGTCTCCGTATCAGCCTCTGTCTCTGTCTCTGTGTCTATCTCTGCCTCTGACTCTGTCGCTGTCCCTGTCTATGTCTCTGTCTCTGTCTCTGTCTCCGTCTGCGTCTCTGTCTCTGTCTCCGTCTCTGTCTCTGTCTCTGGCTCGCTCTCTGTCTCTGTCTCTGTCTGTGTCTCTGTCTCTGTCTCCGTCTCTGTCTCTGCCGCTGTCTCTGTCTCTGTCTATGCATCTGTCTCCGTTTCTGTCTCTGTCTCTGTCTCTGGCTCTGTCTCTGCCTCTGTCTCCGTCTCTGCCTCTGTCTCTGTCTCTGTCTCTGTCGCTGTCTCTCCCTTTGTCTCTGTCTCCGTCTCTGTCGCTGGCTCTGTCTCTGTCTCTGCCTCTGTCTCCGTCTCTGTCTCTGTCTCGGTCTTTGTATCCGTATCTGTCTCTGTCTCTGTCTCTGTTTCTGTCTCTGCCTCTGTCTCTGTCTCTGCCTCTGTCTCTGTCTCTGTCTCTGTCTCTGTCCCTGTCTCCGTCTCTGTCTCTGTCTCTGTCACTGTCTATGTCGCTGTCTCTCCCTCTGTCTCTGTCTCCGTATCAGCCTCTGTCTCTGTCTCTGTGTCTATCTCTGCCTCTGACTCTGTCGCTGTCCCTGTCTATGTCTCTGTCTCTGTCTCTGTCTCCGTCTGCGTCTCTGCCTCTGTCTCTGTCTCTGTCTCTGTCTCTGTCTCTGTCGCTGTCTCTCCCTCTGTCTCTGTCTCCGTCTCAGTCTCTGTCTCTGTCTCTGCCTCTGTCTCTGTCTCTGTCACTGTCTCTGCCTCTGTCTCTGTCTCTGTCTCTGCCTCTGTTTCTGTCTCTGTCTGTGTCTCTGTCTCCGTCTCTGTCTCTGTCTCTGTCTCTGTCGCTCTCTCTCCCTCTGTCTCTGTCTCTGTCTCTGTCCCTGGCTCTGTATCTGCCTCTGTCTCCGTCTCTGACTCTGTCTCTGTCGCTCTCTCTCCCTCTGTCTCTGTCTCTGTCTCTGTCCCTGGCTCTGTATCTGCCTCTGTCTCCGTCTCTGACTCTGTCTCTGTCTCTATTTCCGTCTCTGTCGCTGTCTCTGTCTCTGTCTCTGTCTCTTTCTCTGTCTCTGTCTCTGTCTGTGTCTCTGTCTCTCTCTCTCTGCCTCTGCCTCTGTCTCTGTTTCTGTCTCTGTCTCTGTCTCTGTCTGTGTCTCTGCTTCTCTCTCGGTCTTTGTCTCCGTCTCTGTCTCTGTCTCTGTATCTGTATTTGTCTCTGTCTCCGTCTCTGTCTCTGTCTCTGTATCTGTATTTGTCTCTGTCTCTGTCTCTGTCCCTGTCTCTGTCTCTGTCTCTGTCTCTGTCTCTGTCTCTGTCTCTGTCTCTGTCTCTGTCTCTGTCTCTGTCTCTGTCTCTGTCTCTGTCTCTGTCTCTGTCTCTGTCTCTGTCTCTGTCTCTGTCTCTGTCTCTGTCTCTGTTTCTGCCTCTGCCTCTGCCTCTGTCTCTGTCTCTGTCTCTGTCTCTGTCTCTGTCTCTGTCTCTGTCTCTGTCTCTGTCTCTGTCTCTGTCTCTGTCTCGGTCTCTGTCTCTGTCTCTGTCACTCTCTCAGTCTCTGTTTCTGCCTCCGCCTCTGACTCCGTCGCTGTCCCTGTCTATGTCTCTGTCTCTGTCTCTGTCTCCGTCTGCGTCTCTGTCTCTGTCTCCGTCTCTGTCTCTGTCTCTGTCTCTGTCTCTGTCCCTGGCTCCGTATCTGCCTCTGTCTCCGTCTCTGACTCTGTCTCTGTCTCTATCTCCGTCTCTGTCTCTGTCTCTGTCTCTGTCTCTGTCTCTGTCTCTGTCTCTGTCTCTGTCTCTGTCTCTGTCTCTGTCTCTGTCTCTGTCTCTGTCTCTGTCTCTGTCTCTGTCTCTGTCTCTGTCTCTGTCTGTGTCTCTGTCTCTGTCTCTGCCTCTGCCTCTGCCTCTGTCTCTGTCTCTGTCGCTGTCTCTCCCTCCGTCCCTGCCTCCGTCTCTGTTCCTGGCTCTGTCTCTGCCTCTGTCTCCGTCTCTGTCTTTGTCTCGGTCTTTGTCTCCGTCTCTGTCTCTGTCTCTGTCTCTCTCTCTGTCGCTGTCTCTGTCTGTGTCTCTGTCTCTGTCTCCGTCTCTGTCTCTGCCGTTGTCTCTGTCTCTGTCTCTGTCTCTGTCTCTGTCTCTGTCTCTGTCTCTGTCTCTGTCTCTGTCGCTGTCTCTGCCTCTGTCTCTGTCTCTGTCTCTGCCTCTGCCTCTGTCTCTGTCTCTGTCGCTGTCTCTCCCTCTGTCCCTGTCTCCGTCTCCGTCTCTGGTTCCGTCTCTGCCTCTGTCTCCGTCTCTGTCTCTGTCTCTGTCTCTGTCTCTGTCTCTGTCTCTGTCTCTGTCTCTGTCTCTGTCTCTGTCTCGGTCTCTGTCTCTGTCTCTGTCTCTGTCTCTGTCTCAGTCTCTGTTTCTGCCTCCGCCTCTGCCTCTGTCTCTGTCTCTGTCGCTGTCTCTCCCTCTGTCTCTGTCTCTGTCTCTGTCTCTGTCTCTGTCTCTGTCTCTGTCTCTGTCTATGTCGCTGTCTCTCCCTCTGTGTCTGTCTCCGTATCAGCCTCTGTCTCTGTCTCTGTGTCTATCTCTGCCTCTGACTCTGTCGCTGTCCCTGTCTATGTCTCTGTCTCCGTCTCTGTCTCCGTCTGCGTCTGTGTCTCTGTCTCCGTCTCTGTCTCTGTCTCTGGCTCTCTCTCTGTCTCTGTCTCTGTCTGTGTCTCTGTCTCTGTCTCCGTCTCTGTCTCTGCCGCTGTATCTGTCTCTGTCTCTGTCTCTGTCTCTGTCTCTGTCTCTGTCTCTGTCTCTGTCTCTGTCTCTGTCTCTGTCTCTGTCTCTGTCTCTGTCTCTGTCTCTGTCTCTGTTTCTGCCTCTGCCTCTGCCTCTGTCTCTGTCTCTGTCGCTGTCTCTCCCTCTGTCCCTGTCTCCGTCTCCGTCTCTGGTTCTGTCTCTGCCTCTGTCTCCGTCTCTGTCTCTGTCTCTGTCTCTGTCTCTGTCTCTGTCTCTGTCTCTGTCTCTGTCTCTGTCTCTGTCTCTGCCTCTGCCTCTGTCTCTGTCTCTGTCTCTGTCGCTGTCGCTGTCTCTGTCTCTGTCTCTGCCCCGTCCCTCTCCCTGGCCCTGTCGCTGTCTCTGTCTCTGTCTCTGTCTCTGTCTCTGTCTCTGTCTCTGTCTCTGTCTCTGTCTCTGCCGCTGTCTCTGTCTCTGTCTCTGTCTCTGTCTCTGTCTCTGTCTCTGTCTCTGTCTCTGTCTCTGTCTCTGTCTCTGTCTCTGTCTCTGTCTCTGTCGCTCTCTCTCCCTCTGTCTCTGTCTCTGTCTCTGTCCCTGGCTCCGTATCTGCCTCTGTCTCCGTCTCTGACTCTGTCTCTGTCTCTATCTCCGTCTCTGTCTCTGTCTCTGTCTCTGTCTCTGTCTCTGTCTCTGTCTCTGTCTCTGTCTCTGTCTCTGTCTCTGTCTCTGTCTCTGTCTGTGTCTCTGTCTCTGTCTCTGCCTCTGCCTCTGCCTCTGTCTCTGTCTCTGTCGCTGTCTCTCCCTCCGTCCCTGTCTCCGTCTCCGTATCTGGTTCTGTCTCTGCCTCTGTCTCCGTCTCTGTCTCTGTCTCTGTCTCTGTCTCTGTCTCTGTCTCTGTCTCTGTCTCTGTCTCTGTCTCTGTCTCTGTCTCTGTCTCGGTCTCTGTCTCTGTCTCTGTCTCTGTCTCTGTCTCTGTCTCAGTCTCTGTTTCTGCCTCCGCCTCTGACTCCGTCGCTGTCCCTGTCTATGTCTCTGTCTCTGTCTCTGTCTCTGTCTCTGTCTCTGTCTCTGTTTCTGTCTCTGTCTCTGTCTCTGTCTGTGTCTCTGCTTCTGTCACGGTCTTTGTCTCCGTCTCTGTCTCTGTCTCTGTATATGCATTTGTCTCTGTCTCTGTCTCTGTCTCTGTCTCTGTCTCTGTCTCTGTATCAGTCTCTGCCTCTGTCTCTGTCTCTGTCTCTGTCTCTGTCTCTGTCTCTGCCTCTGTCTCTGTCTCTGTCTCTGCCCCGTCCCTCTCCCTGGCCCTGTCGCTGTGTCTGTCTCTGTCTCTGTCTCTGTCTCTGTCTCTGTCTCTGTCTCTGTCTCTGTCTCTGTCTCTGTCTCTGTCTCTGTCTCTGTCTCTGTCTCTGTCTCTGTCTCTGTCTCTGTCTCTGTCTCTGTCTCTGTCTCTGTCTCTGTCTCTGTCTCTGTCTCTGTCTCTGTCTCTGTCTCTGCCTCTGTCTCTGTCTCTGTCTCTGTCGCTGTCGCTGTCTCTGTCTCTGTCTCTGCCCCGTCCCTCTCCCTGGCCCTGTCGCTGTCTCTGTCTCTGTCTCTGTCTCTGTCTCTGTCTCTGTCTCTGTCTCTGTCTCTGTCTCTGTCTCTGCCGCTGTCTCTGTCTCTGTCTCTGTCTCTGTCTCTGTCTCTGTCTCTGTCTCTGTCTCTGTCTCTGTCTCTGTCTCTGTCTCTGTCTCAGTCTCTGTTTCTGCCTCCGCCTCTGACTCCGTCGCTGTCCCTGTCTATGTCTCTGTCTCTGTCTCTGTCTCCGTCTGCGTCTCTGTCTCTGTCTCCGTCTCTGTCTCTGTCTCTGTCTCTGTCTCTGTCGCTCTCTCTCCCTCTGTCTCTGTCTCTGTCTCTGTCCCTGGCTCCGTATCTGCCTCTGTCTCCGTCTCTGACTCTGTCTCTGTCTCTATCTCCGTCTCTGTCTCTGTCTCTGTCTCTGTCTCTGTCTCTGTCTCTGTCTCTGTCTCTGTCTCTGTCTCTGTCTCTGTCTCTGTCTCTGTCTGTGTCTCTGTCTCTGTCTCTGCCTCTGCCTCTGCCTCTGTCTCTGTCTCTGTCGCTGTCTCTCCCTCCGTCCCTGTCTCCGTCTCCGTATCTGGTTCTGTCTCTGCCTCTGTCTCCGTCTCTGTCTCTGTCTCTGTCTCTGTCTCTGTCTCTGTCTCTGTCTCTGTCTCTGTCTCTGTCGCTGTCCCTGTCTATGTCTCTGTCTCCGTCTCTGTCTCCGTCTGCGTCTGTGTCCCTGTCTCCGTCTCTGTCTCTGTCTCTGGCTCTCTCTCTGTCTCTGTCTCTGTCTGTGTCTCTGTCTCTGTCTCCGTCTCTGTCTCTGCCGCTGTATCTGTCTCTGTCTCTGTCTCTGTCTCTGTCTCTGTCTCTGTCTCTGTCTCTGTCTCTGTCTCTGTCTCTGTCTCTGTCTCTGTCTCTGTCTCTGTCTCTGTCTCTGTCTCTGTCTCTGTCTCTGTCTCTGTCTCTGTCTCTGTCTCTGTCTCTGTCTCTGTTTCTGCCTCTGCCTCTGCCTCTGTCTCTGTCTCTGTCGCTGTCTCTCCCTCTGTCCCTGTCTCCGTCACCGTCTCTGGTTCTGTCTCTGCCTCTGTCTCCGTCTCTGTCTCTGTCTCTGTCTCTGTCTCTGTCTCTGTCTCTGTCTCTGTCTCTGTCTCTGTCTCTGTCTCTGTCTCTGTCTCTGTCTCTGTCTCTGTCTCTGTCTCTGTCTCTGTCTCTGTCTCTGTCTCTGTCTCTGTCTCTGTCTCTGTCTCTGTCTCTGTCCCTGTCTCCGTCTCTGTCCCTGGCTCTGTCTCTGCCTCTGTCTCCGTCTCTGTCTCTGTCTCGGTCTTTGTATCCGTCTCTGTCTCTGTCTCTGTTTCTGTCTCTGTCTCTGTCTCTGTCTCTGTCTCTGTCTCTGTCTCTGTCTCTGTCTCTGTCTCTGTCTCTGTCTCTGTCTCTGTCTCTGTCTCTGTCTATGTCGCTGTCTCTCCCTCTGTCTCTGTCTCCGTATCAGCCTCTGTCTCTGTCTCTGTGTCTATCTCTGCCTCTGACTCTGTCGCTGTCCCTGCCTCTGTCTCTGTCTCTGTCTCTGTCGCTGTCTCTCCCTTTGTCTCTGTCTCCGTCTCTGTCCCTGGCTCTGTCTCTGTCTCTGCCTCTGTCTCCGTCTCTGTCTCTGTCTCGGTCTTTGTATCCGTATCTGTCTCTGTCTCTGTCTCTGTTTCTGTCTCTGCCTCTGTCTCTGTCTCTGCCTCTGTCTCTGTCTCTGTCTCTGTCCCTGTCTCCGTCTCTGTCTCTGTCTCTGTCACTGTCTATGTCGCTGTCTCTCCCTCTGTCTCTGTCTCCGTATCAGCCTCTGTCTCTGTCTCTGTGTCTATCTCTGCCTCTGACTCTGTCGCTGTCCCTGTCTATGTCTCTGTCTCTGTCTCTGTCTCCGTCTGCGTCTCTGCCTCTGTCTCTGTCTCTGTCTCTGTCTCTGTCTCTGTCGCTGTCTCTCCCTCTGTCTCTGTCTCCGTCTCAGTCTCTGTCTCTGTCTCTGCCTCTGTCTCTGTCTCTGTCACTGTCTCTGCCTCTGTCTCTGTCTCTGTCTCTGCCTCTGTTTCTGTCTCTGTCTGTGTCTCTGTCTCCGTCTCTGTCTCTGTCTCTGTCTCTGTCGCTCTCTCTCCCTCTGTCTCTGTCTCTGTCTCTGTCCCTGGCTCTGTATCTGCCTCTGTCTCCGTCTCTGACTCTGTCTCTGTCGCTCTCTCTCCCTCTGTCTCTGTCTCTGTCTCTGTCCCTGGCTCTGTATCTGCCTCTGTCTCCGTCTCTGACTCTGTCTCTGTCTCTATTTCCGTCTCTGTCGCTGTCTCTGTCTCTGTCTCTGTCTCTTTCTCTGTCTCTGTCTCTGTCTGTGTCTCTGTCTCTCTCTCTCTGCCTCTGCCTCTGTCTCTGTTTCTGTCTCTGTCTCTGTCTCTGTCTGTGTCTCTGCTTCTCTCTCGGTCTTTGTCTCCGTCTCTGTCTCTGTCTCTGTATCTGTATTTGTCTCTGTCTCCGTCTCTGTCTCTGTCTCTGTATCTGTATTTGTCTCTGTCTCTGTCTCTGTCTCTGTCTCTGTCTCTGTCTCTGTCTCTGTCTCTGTCTCTGTCTCTGTCTCTGTCTCTGTCTCTGTCTCTGTCTCTGTCTCTGTCTCTGTCTCTGTCTCTGTCTCTGTCTCTGTCCCTGTCTCTGTCTCTGTCTCTGTCTCTGTCTCTGTTTCTGCCTCTGCCTCTGCCTCTGTCTCTGTCTCTGTCTCTGTCTCTGTCTCTGTCTCTGTCTCTGTCTCTGTCTCTGTCTCTGTCTCTGTCTCTGTCTCGGTCTCTGTCTCTGTCTCTGTCACTCTCTCAGTCTCTGTTTCTGCCTCCGCCTCTGACTCCGTCGCCGTCCCTGTCTATGTCTCTGTCTCTGTCTCTGTCTCCGTCTGCGTCTCTGTCTCTGTCTCCGTCTCTGTCTCTGTCTCTGTCTCTGTCTCTGCCGCTCTCTCTCCCTCTGTCTCTGTCTCTGTCTCTGTCCCTGGCTCCGTATCTGCCTCTGTCTCCGTCTCTGACTCTGTCTCTGTCTCTATCTCCGTCTCTGTCTCTGTCTCTGTCTCTGTCTCTGTCTCTGTCTCTGTCTCTGTCTCTGTCTCTGTCTCTGTCTCTGTCTCTGTCTCTGTCTCTGTCTCTGTCTCTGTCTCTGTCTGTGTCTCTGTCTCTGTCTCTGCCTCTGCCTCTGCCTCTGTCTCTGTCTCTGTCGCTGTCTCTCCCTCCGTCCCTGCCTCCGTCTCTGTTCCTGGCTCTGTCTCTGCCTCTGTCTCCGTCTCTGTCTTTGTCTCGGTCTTTGTCTCCGTCTCTGTCTCTGTCTCTGTCTCTCTCTCTGTCTCTGTCTCTGTCTGTGTCTCTGTCTCTGTCTCCGTCTCTGTCTCTGCCGTTGTCTCTGTCTCTGTCTCTGTCTCTGTCTCTGTCTCTGTCTCTGTCTCTGTCTCTGTCTCTGTCTCTGTCTCTGTCTCTGTCGCTGTCTCTGCCTCTGTCTCTGTCTCTGTCTCTGCCTCTGCCTCTGTCTCTGTCTCTGTCGCTGTCTCTCCCTCTGTCCCTGTCTCCGTCTCCGTCTCTGGTTCCGTCTCTGCCTCTGTCTCCGTCTCTGTCTCTGTCTATGTCTCTGTCTCTGTCTCTGTCTCTGTCTCTGTCTCTGTCTCTGTCTCTGTCTCTGTCTCTGTCTCTGTCTCTGTCTCTGTCTCTGTCTCTGTCTCTGTCTCTGTCTCTGGCTCTGTCTCTGCCTCTGTCTCCGTCTCTGTCTCTGTCTCGGTCTTTGTCTCCGTCTCTGTCTCTGTCTCTGTCTCTGTCTCTGTCTCTGTCGCTGTCTCTGTCTCTGTCTGTATCTCTGTCTCTGTCTCCGTCCCTGTCTCTGCCTCTGCCTCTGCCTCTGTCTCTGTCTCTGTCGCTGTCTCTCCCTCTGTCCCTGTCTCCGTCTCTGTCCCTGGCTCTGTCTCTGCCTCTGTCTCCGTCTCTGTCTCTGTCTCGGTCTTTGTATCCGTCTCTGTCTCTGTCTCTGTTTCTGTCTCTGTCTCTGTCTCTGTCTCTGTCTCTGTCTCTGTCTCTGTCTCTGTCTCTGTCTCTGTCTCTGTCTCTGTCTCTGTCTCTGTCTCTGTCTATGTCGCTGTCTCTCCCTCTGTCTCTGTCTCCGTATCAGCCTCTGTCTCTGTCTCTGTGTCTATCTCTGCCTCTGACTCTGTCGCTGTCCCTGTCTATGTCTCTGTCTCTGTCTCTGTCTCCGTCTGCGTCTCTGTCTCTGTCCCCGTCTCTGTCTCTGTCTCTGGCTCTCTCTCGGTCTCTGTCTCTGTCTGTGTCTCTGTCTCTGTCTCTGTCTCCGTCTCTGTCTCTGCCGCTGTCTCTGTCTCTGTCTCTGTCTCTGTTTCTGTCTCAGTCTCTGTCTCTGTCTCTGTCTCTGTCTCTGTCTCTGTCTCTGTCTCTGTCTCTGTCTCTGTCTATGTCTCTGTCTCTGTCTCTGTCTCTGTCTCTGTCTCTGTCTCTGTCTCTGTCTCTATCTCTGTCTCTGTCTCTGTCTCTGTCTCTGTCTCTGTCTCTGTCTCTGTCTCTGTCTCTGTCTCTGTCTCTGTTTCTGTCCCTGCCTCTGTCGCTGTCTCTCCCTCTGTCTCTGTCTCCGTCTCTGTCCCTGGCTCTGTCTCTGCCTCTGTCTCTGTTTCTGTCCCTGCCTCTGTCGCTGCCTCTCCCTCTGTCTCTGTCTCCGTCTCTGTCCCTGGCTCTGTCTCTGTCTCAGTCTCTGTCTCTGTCTCTGTCTCTGTCTCTGTCTCTGTCTCTGTCTCTGTCTCTGTCTCTGTCTCTGTCTCTGCCTCTGTCTCTGTCTCTTTCTCTGTCGCTGTCTCTCCCTCTGTCTCTGCCTCTGTCTCTGCCCCCGTATCTGTCTCTGTCTCTGTTTCTGTCTCTGCCTCTGTCTCTGTCTCTGCCTCTGTCTCTGCCCTGCCCCTCTCCCTGGCCCTGCCGCTGTCTCTGTCTCTGTCTCTGTCTATGCATCTGTCTCTGTCTCTGTCACCGTCTCTGTCTCTGTCTCTGTCTCTGCCTCTGTCTCTGTCTCTGTCTCTGTCTCTGTCTCTGTCTCTGTCTCTGTCTCTGTCTCTGTCTCTGTCTCTGTCTCTGTCTCTGTCCCTGGCTCTGTATCTGCCTCTGTCTCCGTCTCTGACTCTGTCTCTGTCTCTGCCTCTGTCTCTGCCCTGGCCCTCTCCCTGGCCCTGCCGCTGTCTCTGTCTCTGTCTCTGTCTATGCATCTGTCTCTGTCTCTGTCACCGTCTCTGTCTCTGTCTCTGTCTCTGTCTCTGTCTCTGTCTCTGTCTCTGCCTCTGTCTCTGTCTCTGTCTCTGTCTCTGTCTCTGTCTCTGTCTCTGTCTCTGTCTCTGTCTCTGTCTCTGTCTCTGTCTCTGTGTCTGTCTCTGTCTCTGTCTCTGTCTCTGTCTCTATCTCTGTTTCTGTCTCTGTCTATGTCGCTGTCTCTCCCTCTGTCTCTGTCTCCGTATCAGCCTCTGTCTCTGTCTCTGTGTCTATCTCTGCCTCTGACTCTGTCGCTGTCCCTGTCTATGTCTCTGTCTCTGTCTCTGTCTCCGTCTGCGTCTCTGTCTCTGTCTCCGTCTCTGTCTCTGTCTCTGGCTCGCTCTCTGTCTCTGTCTCTGTCTGTGTCTCTGTCTCTGTCTCCGTCTCTGTCTCTGCCGCTGTCTCTGTCTCTGTCTATGCATCTGTCTCCGTTTCTGTCTCTGTCTCTGTCTCTGGCTCTGTCTCTGCCTCTGTCTCCGTCTCTGCCTCTGTCTCTGTCTCTGTCTCTGTCGCTGTCTCTCCCTTTGTCTCTGTCTCCGTCTCTGTCGCTGGCTCTGTCTCTGTCTCTGCCTCTGTCTCCGTCTCTGTCTCTGTCTCGGTCTTTGTATCCGTATCTGTCTCTGTCTCTGTCTCTGTTTCTGTCTCTGCCTCTGTCTCTGTCTCTGCCTCTGTCTCTGTCTCTGTCTCTGTCTCTGTCCCTGTCTCCGTCTCTGTCTCTGTCTCTGTCACTGTCTATGTCGCTGTCTCTCCCTCTGTCTCTGTCTCCGTATCAGCCTCTGTCTCTGTCTCTGTGTCTATCTCTGCCTCTGACTCTGTCGCTGTCCCTGTCTATGTCTCTGTCTCTGTCTCTGTCTCCGTCTGCGTCTCTGCCTCTGTCTCTGTCTCTGTCTCTGTCTCTGTCTCTGTCGCTGTCTCTCCCTCTGTCTCTGTCTCCGTCTCAGTCTCTGTCTCTGTCTCTGCCTCTGTCTCTGTCTCTGTCACTGTCTCTGCCTCTGTCTCTGTCTCTGTCTCTGCCTCTGTTTCTGTCTCTGTCTGTGTCTCTGTCTCCGTCTCTGTCTCTGTCTCTGTCTCTGTCGCTCTCTCTCCCTCTGTCTCTGTCTCTGTCTCTGTCCCTGGCTCTGTATCTGCCTCTGTCTCCGTCTCTGACTCTGTCTCTGTCGCTCTCTCTCCCGCTGTCTCTGTCTCTGTCTCTGTCCCTGGCTCTGTATCTGCCTCTGTCTCCGTCTCTGACTCTGTCTCTGTCTCTATTTCCGTCTCTGTCGCTGTCTCTGTCTCTGTCTCTGTCTCTTTCTCTGTCTCTGTCTCTGTCTGTGTCTCTGTCTCTCTCTCTCTGCCTCTGCCTCTGTCTCTGTTTCTGTCTCTGTCTCTGTCTCTGTCTGTGTCTCTGCTTCTCTCTCGGTCTTTGTCTCCGTCTCTGTCTCTGTCTCTGTATCTGTATTTGTCTCTGTCTCCGTCTCTGTCTCTGTCTCTGTATCTGTATTTGTCTCTGTCTCTGTCTCTGTCCCTGTCTCTGTCTCTGTCTCTGTCTCTGTCTCTGTCTCTGTCTCTGTCTCTGTCTCTGTCTCTGTCTCTGTCTCTGTCTCTGTCTCTGTCTCTGTCTCTGTCTCTGTCTCTGTCTCTGTCTCTGTCTCTGTCTCTGTCTCTGTTTCTGCCTCTGCCTCTGCCTCTGTCTCTGTCTCTGTCTCTGTCTCTGTCTCTGTCTCTGTCTCTGTCTCTGTCTCTGTCTCTGTCTCTGTCTCTGTCTCTGTCTCGGTCTCTGTCTCTGTCTCTGTCACTCTCTCAGTCTCTGTTTCTGCCTCCGCCTCTGACTCCGTCGCTGTCCCTGTCTATGTCTCTGTCTCTGTCTCTGTCTCCGTCTGCGTCTCTGTCTCTGTCTCCGTCTCTGTCTCTGTCTCTGTCTCTGTCTCTGTCCCTGGCTCCGTATCTGCCTCTGTCTCCGTCTCTGACTCTGTCTCTGTCTCTATCTCCGTCTCTGTCTCTGTCTCTGTCTCTGTCTCTGTCTCTGTCTCTGTCTCTGTCTCTGTCTCTGTCTCTGTCTCTGTCTCTGTCTCTGTCTCTGTCTCTGTCTCTGTCTCTGTCTCTGTCTCTGTCTGTGTCTCTGTCTCTGTCTCTGCCTCTGCCTCTGCCTCTGTCTCTGTCTCTGTCGCTGTCTCTCCCTCCGTCCCTGCCTCCGTCTCTGTTCCTGGCTCTGTCTCTGCCTCTGTCTCCGTCTCTGTCTTTGTCTCGGTCTTTGTCTCCGTCTCTGTCTCTGTCTCTGTCTCTCTCTCTGTCGCTGTCTCTGTCTGTGTCTCTGTCTCTGTCTCCGTCTCTGTCTCTGCCGTTGTCTCTGTCTCTGTCTCTGTCTCTGTCTCTGTCTCTGTCTCTGTCTCTGTCTCTGTCTCTGTCTCTGTCGCTGTCTCTGCCTCTGTCTCTGTCTCTGTCTCTGCCTCTGCCTCTGTCTCTGTCTCTGTCGCTGTCTCTCCCTCTGTCCCTGTCTCCGTCTCCGTCTCTGGTTCCGTCTCTGCCTCTGTCTCCGTCTCTGTCTCTGTCTCTGTCTCTGTCTCTGTCTCTGTCTCTGTCTCTGTCTCTGTCTCTGTCTCTGTCTCGGTCTCTGTCTCTGTCTCTGTCTCTGTCTCTGTCTCAGTCTCTGTTTCTGCCTCCGCCTCTGCCTCTGTCTCTGTCTCTGTCGCTGTCTCTCCCTCTGTCTCTGTCTCTGTCTCTGTCTCTGTCTCTGTCTCTGTCTCTGTCTCTGTCTATGTCGCTGTCTCTCCCTCTGTGTCTGTCTCCGTATCAGCCTCTGTCTCTGTCTCTGTGTCTATCTCTGCCTCTGACTCTGTCGCTGTCCCTGTCTATGTCTCTGTCTCCGTCTCTGTCTCCGTCTGCGTCTGTGTCTCTGTCTCCGTCTCTGTCTCTGTCTCTGGCTCTCTCTCTGTCTCTGTCTCTGTCTGTGTCTCTGTCTCTGTCTCCGTCTCTGTCTCTGCCGCTGTATCTGTCTCTGTCTCTGTCTCTGTCTCTGTCTCTGTCTCTGTCTCTGTCTCTGTCTCTGTCTCTGTCTCTGTCTCTGTCTCTGTCTCTGTCTCTGTCTCTGTCTCTGTTTCTGCCTCTGCCTCTGCCTCTGTCTCTGTCTCTGTCGCTGTCTCTCCCTCTGTCCCTGTCTCCGTCTCCGTCTCTGGTTCTGTCTCTGCCTCTGTCTCCGTCTCTGTCTCTGTCTCTGTCTCTGTCTCTGTCTCTGTCTCTGTCTCTGTCTCTGTCTCTGTCTCTGTCTCTGCCTCTGCCTCTGTCTCTGTCTCTGTCTCTGTCGCTGTCGCTGTCTCTGTCTCTGTCTCTGCCCCGTCCCTCTCCCTGGCCCTGTCGCTGTCTCTGTCTCTGTCTCTGTCTCTGTCTCTGTCTCTGTCTCTGTCTCTGTCTCTGTCTCTGCCGCTGTCTCTGTCTCTGTCTCTGTCTCTGTCTCTGTCTCTGTCTCTGTCTCTGTCTCTGTCTCTGTCTCTGTCTCTGTCTCTGTCTCTGTCTCTGTCTCTGTCTCTGTCTCAGTCTCTGTTTCTGCCTCCGCCTCTGACTCCGTCGCTGTCCCTGTCTATGTCTCTGTCTCTGTCTCTGTCTCCGTCTGCGTCTCTGTCTCTGTCTCCGTCTCTGTCTCTGTCTCTGTCTCTGTCTCTGTCGCTCTCTCTCCCTCTGTCTCTGTCTCTGTCTCTGTCCCTGGCTCCGTATCTGCCTCTGTCTCCGTCTCTGACTCTGTCTCTGTCTCTATCTCCGTCTCTGTCTCTGTCTCTGTCTCTGTCTCTGTCTCTGTCTCTGTCTCTGTCTCTGTCTCTGTCTCTGTCTCTGTCTCTGTCTCTGTCTGTGTCTCTGTCTCTGTCTCTGCCTCTGCCTCTGCCTCTGTCTCTGTCTCTGTCGCTGTCTCTCCCTCCGTCCCTGTCTCCGTCTCCGTATCTGGTTCTGTCTCTGCCTCTGTCTCCGTCTCTGTCTCTGTCTCTGTCTCTGTCTCTGTCTCTGTCTCTGTCTCTGTCTCTGTCTCTGTCTCTGTCTCTGTCTCGGTCTCTGTCTCTGTCTCTGTCTCTGTCTCTGTCTCTGTCTCAGTCTCTGTTTCTGCCTCCGCCTCTGACTCCGTCGCTGTCCCTGTCTATGTCTCTGTCTCTGTCTCTGTCTCTGTCTCTGTCTCTGTCTCTGTTTCTGTCTCTGTCTCTGTCTCTGTCTGTGTCTCTGCTTCTGTCACGGTCTTTGTCTCCGTCTCTGTCTCTGTCTCTGTATATGCATTTGTCTCTGTCTCTGTCTCTGTCTCTGTCTCTGTCTCTGTCTCTGTATCAGTCTCTGCCTCTGTCTCTGTCTCTGTCTCTGTCTCTGTCTCTGTCTCTGCCTCTGTCTCTGTCTCTGTCTCTGCCCCGTCCCTCTCCCTGGCCCTGTCGCTGTGTCTGTCTCTGTCTCTGTCTCTGTCTCTGTCTCTGTCTCTGTCTCTGTCTCTGTCTCTGTCTCTGTCTCTGTCTCTGTCTCTGTCTCTGTCTCTGTCTCTGTCTCTGTCTCTGTCTCTGTCTCTGTCTCTGTCTCTGTCTCTGTCTCTGTCTCTGTCTCTGTCTCTGTCTCTGTCTCTGCCTCTGTCTCTGTCTCTGTCTCTGTCGCTGTCGCTGTCTCTGTCTCTGTCTCTGCCCCGTCCCTCTCCCTGGCCCTGTCGCTGTCTCTGTCTCTGTCTCTGTCTCTGTCTCTGTCTCTGTCTCTGTCTCTGTCTCTGTCTCTGCCGCTGTCTCTGTCTCTGTCTCTGTCTCTGTCTCTGTCTCTGTCTCTGTCTCTGTCTCTGTCTCTGTCTCTGTCTCTGTCTCTGTCTCAGTCTCTGTTTCTGCCTCCGCCTCTGACTCCGTCGCTGTCCCTGTCTATGTCTCTGTCTCTGTCTCTGTCTCCGTCTGCGTCTCTGTCTCTGTCTCCGTCTCTGTCTCTGTCTCTGTCTCTGTCTCTGTCGCTCTCTCTCCCTCTGTCTCTGTCTCTGTCTCTGTCCCTGGCTCCGTATCTGCCTCTGTCTCCGTCTCTGACTCTGTCTCTGTCTCTATCTCCGTCTCTGTCTCTGTCTCTGTCTCTGTCTCTGTCTCTGTCTCTGTCTCTGTCTCTGTCTCTGTCTCTGTCTCTGTCTCTGTCTCTGTCTGTGTCTCTGTCTCTGTCTCTGCCTCTGCCTCTGCCTCTGTCTCTGTCTCTGTCGCTGTCTCTCCCTCCGTCCCTGTCTCCGTCTCCGTATCTGGTTCTGTCTCTGCCTCTGTCTCCGTCTCTGTCTCTGTCTCTGTCTCTGTCTCTGTCTCTGTCTCTGTCTCTGTCTCTGTCTCTGTCGCTGTCCCTGTCTATGTCTCTGTCTCCGTCTCTGTCTCCGTCTGCGTCTGTGTCCCTGTCTCCGTCTCTGTCTCTGTCTCTGGCTCTCTCTCTGTCTCTGTCTCTGTCTGTGTCTCTGTCTCTGTCTCCGTCTCTGTCTCTGCCGCTGTATCTGTCTCTGTCTCTGTCTCTGTCTCTGTCTCTGTCTCTGTCTCTGTCTCTGTCTCTGTCTCTGTCTCTGTCTCTGTCTCTGTCTCTGTCTCTGTCTCTGTCTCTGTCTCTGTCTCTGTCTCTGTCTCTGTCTCTGTCTCTGTCTCTGTCTCTGTTTCTGCCTCTGCCTCTGCCTCTGTCTCTGTCTCTGTCGCTGTCTCTCCCTCTGTCCCTGTCTCCGTCTCCGTCTCTGGTTCTGTCTCTGCCTCTGTCTCCGTCTCTGTCTCTGTCTCTGTCTCTGTCTCTGTCTCTGTCTCTGTCTCTGTCTCTGTCTCTGTCTCTGTCTCTGTCTCTGTCTCTGTCTCTGTCTCTGTCTCTGTCTCTGTCTCTGTCTCTGTCTCTGTCTCTGTCTCTGTCTCTGTCTCTGTCTCTGTCCCTGTCTCCGTCTCTGTCCCTGGCTCTGTCTCTGCCTCTGTCTCCGTCTCTGTCTCTGTCTCGGTCTTTGTATCCGTCTCTGTCTCTGTCTCTGTTTCTGTCTCTGTCTCTGTCTCTGTCTCTGTCTCTGTCTCTGTCTCTGTCTCTGTCTCTGTCTCTGTCTCTGTCTCTGTCTCTGTCTCTGTCTCTGTCTCTGTCTATGTCGCTGTCTCTCCCTCTGTCTCTGTCTCCGTATCAGCCTCTGTCTCTGTCTCTGTGTCTATCTCTGCCTCTGACTCTGTCGCTGTCCCTGTCTATGTCTCTGTCTCTGTCTCTGTCTCCGTCTGCGTCTCTGTCTCTGTCCCCGTCTCTGTCTCTGTCTCTGGCTCTCTCTCGGTCTCTGTCTCTGTCTGTGTCTCTGTCTCTGTCTCTGTCTCCGTCTCTGTCTCTGCCGCTGTCTCTGTCTCTGTCTCTGTCTCTGTCTCTGTCTCTGTCTCTGTCTCTGGCTCTGTCTCTGCCTCTGTCTCCGTCTCTGTCTCTGTCTCGGTCTTTGTCTCCGTCTCTGTCTCTGTCTCTGTCTCTGTCTCTGTCTCTGTCTCTGTCTCTGTCTCTGTCTCTGTCTCTGTCTCTGTTTCTGCCTCTGCCTCTGCCTCTGTCTCTGTCTCTGTCGCTGTCTCTCCCTCTGTCACTGTCTCCGTCTCCGTCTCTGGCTCTGTCTCTGCCTCTGTCTCCGTCTCTGTCTCTGTCTCCGTCTCGGTATCTGTCTCCGTCTCTGTCTCCGTCTCTGGCTCTGTCTCTGCCTCTGTCTCCGTCTCTGTCTCTGTCTCGGTCTTTGTCTCCGTCTCTGTCTCTGTCTCTGTCTCTGTCTCTGTCTCTGTCTCTGTCTGTGTCTCTGCTTCTGTCTCGGTCTTTGTCTCCGTCTCTGTCTCTGTATCTGTATTTGTCTCTGTCTCTGTCTCTGTCTCTGTCTCTGTCTCTGCCTCTGACTCTGTCGCTGTCCCTGTCTATGTCTCTGTCTCCGTCTCTGTCTCCGTCTGCGTCTGTGTCCCTGTCTCCGTCTCTGTCTCTGTCTCTGGCTCTCTCTCTGTCTCTGTCTCTGTCTGTGTCTCTGTCTCTGTCTCCGTCTCTGTCTCTGCCGCTGTATCTGTCTCTGTCTCTGTCTCTGTTTCTGTCTCAGTCTCTGTCTCTGTCTCTGTCTCTGTCTCTGTCTCTGTCTCTGTCTCTGTCTCTGTCTCTGTCTCTGTCTCTGTCTCTGTCTCTGTCTCTGTCTCTGTCTCTGTCTCTGTCTCTGTCTCTGTTTCTGTCCCTGCCTCTGTCGCTGTCTCTCCCTCTGTCTCTGTCTCCGTCTCTGTCCCTGGCTCTGTCTCTGCCTCTGTCTCTGTTTCTGTCTCTGTCTCTGTCTCTGTCTGTGTCTCTGTCTCTGTATCTGTATTTGTCTCTGTCTCTGTCTCTGTATCTGTATTTGTCTCTGTCTCTGTCTCTGTCTCTGTCTCTGTCTCTGTCTCTGTCTCTGTCTCTGTCTCTGTCTCTGTCTCTGTCTCTGTCTCTGTCTCTGTCTCTGTCTCTGTCTCTGTCTCTGTCTCTGTCTCTGTCTCTGTCTCTGTCTCTGTCTCTGTCTCTGTCTCTGTCTCTGTCTCTGTCTCTGTCTCTGTCTCTGTCTCTGTCTCTGTCTCTGTCTCTGTCTCTGTCTCTGTCTCTGTCTCTGTCTCTGTCTCTGTCTCTGTCTCTGTCTCTGTCTCTGTCTCTGTCTCTGTCTCTGTCTCTGTCTCTGTCTCTGTCTCTGTCTCTGTCTCTGTCTCTGTTTCTGACTCTGCCTCTGCCTCTGTCTCTGTCTCTGTCGCTGTCTCTCCCTCTGTCCCTGTCTCCGTCTCCGTCTCTGGTTCTGTCTCTGCCTCTGTCTCCGTCTCTGTCTCTGTCTCTGTCTCTGTCTCTGTCTCTGTCTCTGTCTCTGTCTCTGTCTCTGTCTCTGTCTCTGTCTCTGTCTCTGTCTCTGTCTCTGTCTCTGTCTCTGTCTCTGTCTCTGTCTCTGTCTCTGTCTCTGTCTCTGTCTCTGTCTCTGTCTCTGTCTCTGTCTCTGTCTCTGTCTCTGTCTCTGTCTCTGTCTCTGTCTCTGTCTCTGTCTCTGTCTCTGTCTCTGTCTCTGTCTCTGTCTCTGTCTCTGTCTCTGTCTCTGTCTCTGTCTCTGTCTCTGTCTCTGTCTCTGTCTCTGCCTCTGTCTCTGTCTCTGTCTCTGTCTCTGTCTCTGTTTCTGACTCTGTCTCTGTCTCTGTCTGTGTCTCTGCTTCTGTCTCGGTCTTTGTCTCCGTCTCTGTCTCTGTCTCTGTATATGCATTTGTCTCTGTCTCTGTCTCTGTCTCTGTCTCTGTCTCTGTCTCTGTATCAGTCTCTGCCTCTGTCTCTGTCTCTGTCTCTGTCTCTGTCTCTGCCTCTGTCTCTGTCTCTGTCTCTGTCGCTGTCTCTGTCTCTGTCTCTGCCCCGTCCCTCTCCCTGGCCCTGTCGCTGTGTCTGTCTCTGTCTCTGTCTCTGTCTCTGTCTCTGTCTCTGTCTCTGTCTCTGTCTCTGTCTCTGTCTCTGTCTCTGTCTCTGTCTCTGTCTCTGTCTCTGTCTCTGTCTCTGTCTCTGTCTCTGTCTCTGTCTCTGTCTCTGTCTCTGTCTCTGTCTCTGTCTCTGTCTCTGTCTCTGTCTCTGTCTCTGTCTCTGTCTCTGTTTCTGTCTCTGTCTCTGTCTGTGTCTCTGTCTCTGTCTCCGTCTCTGTCTCTGCCGCTGTCTCTGTCTCTGTCTATGCATCTGTCTCTGTTTCTGTCTCTGTCTCTGTCTCTGTCTCTGTCTCTGTCTCTGTCTCTGTCTCTGTCTCTGTCTCTGTCTCTGTCTCTGTCTCTGTCTCTGGCTCTGTCTCTGCCTCTGTCTCCGTCTCTGTCTCTGTCTCGGTCTTTGTCTCCGTCTCTGTCTCTGTCTCTGTCTCTGTCTCTGTCTCTGTCTCTGTCTCTGTCTCTGTCTCTGTCTCTGTCTCTGTTTCTGCCTCTGCCTCTGCCTCTGTCTCTGTCTCTGTCGCTGTCTCTCCCTCTGTCACTGTCTCCGTCTCCGTCTCTGGCTCTGTCTCTGCCTCTGTCTCCGTCTCTGTCTCTGTCTCCGTCTCGGTATTTGTCTCCGTCTCTGTCTCCGTCTCTGGCTCTGTCTCTGCCTCTGTCTCCGTCTCTGTCTCTGTCTCGGTCTTTGTCTCCGTCTCTGTCTCTGTCTCTGTCTCTGTCTCTGTCTCTGTCTCTGTCTGTGTCTCTGCTTCTGTCTCGGTCTTTGTCTCCGTCTCTGTCTCTGTATCTGTATTTGTCTCTGTCTCTGTCTCTGTCTCTGTCTCTGTCTCTGTCTCTGTCTCTGTCTCTGTCTCTGTCTCTGTCTCTGTATCAGTCTCTGTCTCTGTCTCTGTCTCTGTCTCTGTCTCTGTCTCTGTCTCTGTCTCTGTCTCTGTCTCTGTCTCTGTCTCTGTCTCTGTCTCTGTCTCTGTCTCTGTCTCAGTCTCTGCCTCTGTCTCTGTCTCTGTCTCTGTCGCTGTCTCTCCCTTTGTCTCTGTCTCCGTCTCTGTCCCTGGCTCTGTCTCTGTCTCTGCCTCTGTCTCCGTCTCTGTCTCTGTCTCGGTCTTTGTATCCGTATCTGTCTCTGTCTCTGTCTCTGTTTCTGTCTCTGCCTCTGTCTCTGTCTCTGCCTCTGTCTCTGTCTCTGTCTCTGTCCCTGTCTCCGTCTCTGTCTCTGTCTCTGTCACTGTCTATGTCGCTGTCTCTCCCTCTGTCTCTGTCTCCGTATCAGCCTCTGTCTCTGTCTCTGTGTCTATCTCTGCCTCTGACTCTGTCGCTGTCCCTGTCTATGTCTCTGTCTCTGTCTCTGTCTCCGTCTGCGTCTCTGCCTCTGTCTCTGTCTCTGTCTCTGTCTCTGTCTCTGTCGCTGTCTCTCCCTCTGTCTCTGTCTCCGTCTCAGTCTCTGTCTCTGTCTCTGCCTCTGTCTCTGTCTCTGTCACTGTCTCTGCCTCTGTCTCTGTCTCTGTCTCTGCCTCTGTTTCTGTCTCTGTCTGTGTCTCTGTCTCCGTCTCTGTCTCTGTCTCTGTCTCTGTCGCTCTCTCTCCCTCTGTCTCTGTCTCTGTCTCTGTCCCTGGCTCTGTATCTGCCTCTGTCTCCGTCTCTGCCTCTGTCTCTGTCGCTCTCTCTCCCTCTGTCTCTGTCTCTGTCTCTGTCCCTGGCTCTGTATCTGCCTCTGTCTCCGTCTCTGACTCTGTCTCTGTCTCTATTTCCGTCTCTGTCGCTGTCTCTGTCTCTGTCTCTGTCTCTTTCTCTGTCTCTGTCTCTGTCTGTGTCTCTGTCTCTCTCTCTCTGCCTCTGCCTCTGTCTCTGTTTCTGTCTCTGACTCTGTCTCTGTCTGTGTCTCTGCTTCTCTCTCGGTCTTTGTCTCCGTCTCTGTCTCTGTCTCTGTATCTGTATTTGTCTCTGTCTCCGTCTCTGTCTCTGTCTCTGTCTCTGTATTTGTCTCTGTCTCTGTCTCTGTCTCTGTCTCTGTCTCTGTCTCTGTCTCTGTCTCTGTCTCTGTCTCTGTCTCTGTCTCTGTCTCTCTCTCTGTCTCTGTCTCTGTCTCTGTCTCTGTCTCTGTCTCTGTCTCTGTCTCTGTCTCTGTCTCTGTTTCTGCCTCTGCCTCTGCCTCTGTCTCTGTCTCTGTCTCTGTCTCTGTCTCTGTCTCTGTCTCTGTCTCTGTCTCTGTCTCTGTCTCGGTCTCTGTCTCTGTCTCTGTCACTCTCTCAGTCTCTGTTTCTGCCTCCGCCTCTGACTCCGTCGCTGTCCCTGTCTATGTCTCTGTCTCTGTCTCTGTCTCCGTCTGCGTCTCTGTCTCTGTCTCCGTCTCTGTCTCTGTCTCTGTCTCTGTCTCTGCCGCTCTCTCTCCCTCTGTCTCTGTCTCTGTCTCTGTCCCTGGCTCCGTATCTGCCTCTGTCTCCGTCTCTGACTCTGTCTCTGTCTCTATCTCCGTCTCTGTCTCTGTCTCTGTCTCTGTCTCTGTCTCTGTCTCTGTCTCTGTCTCTGTCTCTGTCTCTGTCTCTGTCTCTGTCTCTGTCTCTGTCTGTGTCTCTGTCTCTGTCTCTGCCTCTGCCTCTGCCTCTGTCTCTGTCTCTGTCGCTGTCTCTCCCTCTGTCCCTGCCTCCGTCTCTGTTCCTGGCTCTGTCTCTGCCTCTGTCTCCGTCTCTGTCTTTGTCTCGGTCTTTGTCTCCGTCTCTGTCTCTGTCTCTGTCTCTCTCTCTGTCTCTGTCTCTGTCTGTGTCTCTGTCTCTGTCTCCATCTCTGTCTCTGCCGCTGTCTCTGTCTCTGTCTCTGTCTCTGTCTCTGTCTCTGTCTCTGTCTCTGTCTCTGTCTCTGTCGCTGTCTCTGCCTCTGTCTCTGTCTCTGTCTCTGCCTCTGCCTCTGTCTCTGTCTCTGTCGCTGTCTCTCCCTCTGTCCCTGTCTCCGTCTCCGTCTCTGGTTCCGTCACTGCCTCTGTCTCCGTCTCTGTCTCTGTCTCTGTCTCTGTCTCTGTCTCTGTCTCTGTCTCTGTCTCTGTCTCTGTCTCTGTCTCGGTCTCTGTCTCTGTCTCTGTCTCTGTCTCTGTCTCAGTCTCTGTTTCTGCCTCCGCCTCTGCCTCTGTCTCTGTCTCTGTCGCTGTCTCTCCCTCTGTCTCTGTCTCTGTCTCTGTCTCTGTCTCTGTCTCTGTCTCTGTCTATGTCGCTGTCTCTCCCTCTGTGTCTGTCTCCGTATCAGCCTCTGTCTCTGTCTCTGTGTCTATCTCTGCCTCTGACTCTGTCGCTGTCCCTGTCTATGTCTCTGTCTCCGTCTCTGTCTCCGTCTGCGTCTGTGTCTCTGTCTCCGTCTCTGTCTCTGTCTCTGGCTCTCTCTCTGTCTCTGTCTCTGTCTGTGTCTCTGTCTCTGTCTCCGTCTCTGTCTCTGCCGCTGTATCTGTCTCTGTCTCTGTCTCTGTTTCTGTCTCAGTCTCTGTCTCTGTCTCTGTCTCTGTCTCTGTCTCTGTCTCTGTCTCTGTCTCTGTCTCTGTCTCTGTCTCTGTCTCTGTCTCTGTCTTTGTCTCGGTCTTTGTCTCCGTCTCTGTCTCTGTCTCTGCCTCTCTCTCTGTCTCTGTCTCTGTCGGTGTCTCTGTCTCTGTCTCCGTCTCTGTCTCTGCCGCTGTCTCTGTCTCTGTCTCTGTCTCTGTCTCTGTCTCTGTCTCTGTCTCTGTCTCTGTCGCTGTCTCTGCCTCTGTCTCTGTCTCTGCCTCTGCCTCTGTCTCTGTCTCTGTCGCTGTCTCTCCCTCTGTCCCTGTCTCCGTCTCCGTATCTGGTTCTGTCTCTGCCTCTGTCTCCGTCTCTGTCTCTGTCTCTGTCTCTGTCTCTGTCTCTGTCTCTGTCTCTGTCTCTGTCTCTGTCTCTGTCTCTGTCTCTGTCTCGGTCTCTGTCTCTGTCTCTGTCTCTGTCTCTGTCTCAGTCTCTGTTTCTGCCTCCGCCTCTGCCTCTGTCTCTGTCTCTGTCGCTGTCTCTCCCTCTGTCTCTGTCTCTGTCTCTGTCTCTGTCTCTGTCTCTGTCTATGTCGCTGTCTCTCCCTCTGTGTCTGTCTCCGTATCAGCCTCTGTCTCTGTCTCTGTGTCTATCTCTGCCTCTGACTCTGTCGCTGTCCCTGTCTATGTCTCTGTCTCCGTCTCTGTCTCCGTCTGCGTCTGTGTCCCTGTCTCCGTCTCTGTCTCTGTCTCTGGCTCTCTCTCTGTCTCTGTCTCTGTCTGTGTCTCTGTCTCTGTCTCCGTCTCTGTCTCTGCCGCTGTATCTGTCTCTGTCTCTGTCTCTGTTTCTGTCTCAGTCTCTGTCTCTGTCTCTGTCTCTGTCTCTGTCTCTGTCTCTGTCTCTGTCTCTGTCTCTGTCTCTGTCTCTGTCTCTGTCTCTGTCTCTGTCTCCGTCTCTGTCTCTGTCTCTGTTTCTGTCCCTGCCTCTGTCGCTGTCTCTCCCTCTGTCTCTGTCTCCGTCTCTGTCCCTGGCTCTGTCTCTGCCTCTGTCTCTGTTTCTGTCTCTGTCTCTGTCTCTGTCTGTGTCTCTGCATCTCTCTCGGTCTTTGTCTCCGTCTCTGTCTCTGTCTCTGTATCTGTATTTGTCTCTGTCTCTGTCTCTGTCTCTGTCTCTGTCTCTGTCTCTGTCTCTGTCTCTGTCTCTGTCTCTGTCTCTGTCTCTGTCTCTGTCTCTGTCTCTGTCTCTGTCTCTGTCTCTGTCTCTGTCTCTGTCTCTGTCTCTGTCTCTGTCTCTGTCTCTGTCTCTGTCTCTGTCTCTGTCTCTGTCTCTGCCTCCGCCTCTGCCTCTGTCTCTGTCTCTGTCGCTGTCTCTCCCTCTGTCTCTGTCTCTGTCTCTGTCTCTGTCTCTGTCTCTGTCTATGTCGCTGTCTCTCCCTCTGTGTCTGTCTCCGTATCAGCCTCTGTCTCTGTCTCTGTGTCTATCTCTGCCTCTGACTCTGTCGCTGTCCCTGTCTATGTCTCTGTCTCCGTCTCTGTCTCCGTCTGCGTCTGTGTCTCTGTCTCCGTCCCTGTCTCTGTCTCTGGCTCTCTCTCTGTCTCTGTCTCTGTCTGTGTCTCTGTCTCTGTCTCCGTCTCTGTCTCTGCCGCTGTATCTGTCTCTGTCTCTGTCTCTGTTTCTGTCTCAGTCCCTGTCTCTGTCTCTGTCTCTGTCTCTGTCTCTGTCTCTGTCTCTGTCTCTGTCTCTGTCTCTGTCTCTGTCTCTGTCTCTGTCTCTGTCTCTGTCTCTGTCTCTGTCTCTGTTTCTGCCTCTGCCTCTGCCTCTGTCTCTGTCCCTGGCTCCGTATCTGCCTCTGTCTCCGTCTCTGACTCTGTCTCTGTCTCTATCTCCGTCTCTGTCTCTGTCTCTGTCTCTGTCTCTGTCTCTGTCTCTGTCTCTGTCTCTGTCTCTGTCTCTGTCTCTGTCTCTGTCTCTGTCTCTGTCTCTGTCTCTGTCTCTGTCTCTGTCTCTGTCTCTGTCTCTGTCTCTGTCTCTGTCTCTGTCTCTGTCTCTGTCTCTGTCTCTGTTTCTGTCCCTGCCTCTGTCGCTGTCTCTCCCTCTGTCTCTGTCTCCGTCTCTGTCCCTGGCTCTGTCTCTGCCTCTGTCTCTGTTTCTGTCTCTGTCTCTGTCTCTGTCTGTGTCTCTGCATCTCCTTCGGTCTTTGTCTCCGTCTCTGTCTCTGTCTCTGTATCTGTATTTGTCTCTGTCTCTGTCTCTGTCTCTG
Source organism: Megachile willughbiella (assembly GCA_945859595.2). Taxonomy (NCBI): domain Eukaryota; kingdom Metazoa; phylum Arthropoda; class Insecta; order Hymenoptera; family Megachilidae; genus Megachile; species Megachile willughbiella. The sequence continues at coordinate 898,434 of CAMAOD020000310.1, forward strand.
TCTCTGTCTCTGTCTCTGTCTCTGTCTCTGTCTCTGTCTCTGTCTCTGTCTCTGTCTCTGTCTCTGTCTCTGTCTCTGTCTCTGTCTCTGTCTCTGTCTCTGTCTCTGTCTCTGTCTCTGTCTCTGTCTCTGTCTCTGTCTCTGTCTCTGTCTCTGTCTCTGTCTCTGTCTCTGTCTCTGTCTCTGTCTCTGTCTCTGTCTCTGTCTCTGTTTCTGCCTCTGCCTCTGCCTCTGTCTCTGTCTCTGTCGCTGTCTCTCCCTCTGTCCCTGTCTCCGTCTCTGTCTCTGTCTCTGTCTCTGTCTCTGTCTCTGCCGCTGTCTCTGTCTCTGTCTCTGTCTCTGTCTCTGTCTCTGTCTCTGTCTCTGTCTCTGTCTCTGTCTCTGTCTCTGTCTCTGTCTCTGTCTCTGTCTCTGTGTCTGTCTCTGTCTCTGTCTCTGTCTCAGTCTCTGTTTCTGCCTCCGCCTCTGACTCCGTCGCTGTCCCTGTCTATGTCTCTGTCTCTGTCTCTGTCTCCGTCTGCGTCTCTGTCTCTGTCTCCGTCTCTGTCTCTGTCTCTGTCTCTGTCTCTGTCGCTCTCTCTCCCTCTGTCTCTGTCTCTGTCTCTGTCCCTGGCTCCGTATCTGCCTCTGTCTCCGTCTCTGACTCTGTCTCTGTCTCTATCTCCGTCTCTGTCTCTGTCTCTGTCTCTGTCTCTGTCTCTGTCTCTGTCTCTGTCTCTGTCTCTGTCTCTGTCTCTGTCTCTGTCTCTGTCTCTGTCTCTGTCTCTGTCTCTGTCTGTGTCTCTGTCTCTGTCTCTGCCTCTGCCTCTGCCTCTGTCTCTGTCTCTGTCGCTGTCTCTCCCTCCGTCCCTGTCTCCGTCTCTGTTCCTGGCTCTGTCTCTGCCTCTGTCTCCGTCTCTGTCTTTGTCTCGGTCTTTGTCTCCGTCTCTGTCTCTGTCTCTGTCTCTCTCTCTGTCTCTGTCTCTGTCGGTGTCTCTGTCTCTGTCTCCGTCTCTGTCTCTGCCGCTGTCTCTGTCTCTGTCTCTGTCTCTGTCTCTGTCTCTGTCTCTGTCTCTGTCTCTGTCGCTGTCTCTGCCTCTGTCTCTGTCTCTGCCTCTGCCTCTGTCTCTGTCTCTGTCGCTGTCTCTCCCTCTGTCCCTGTCTCCGTCTCCGTCTCTGGTTCTGTCTCTGCCTCTGTCTCCGTCTCTGTCTCTGTCTCTGTCTCTGTCTCTGTCTCTGTCTCTGTCTCTGTCTCTGTCTCTGTCTCGGTCTCTGTCTCTGTCTCTGTCTCAGTCTCTGTTTCTGCCTCCGCCTCTGCCTCTGTCTCTGTCTCTGTCGCTGTCTCTCCCTCTGTCTCTGTCTCTGTCTCTGTCTCTGTCTCTGTCTCTGTCTATGTCGCTGTCTCTCCCTCTGTGTCTGTCTCCGTATCAGCCTCTGTCTCTGTCTCTGTGTCTATCTCTGCCTCTGACTCTGTCGCTGTCCCTGTCTATGTCTCTGTCTCCGTCTCTGTCTCCGTCTGCGTCTGTGTCTCTGTCTCCGTCTCTGTCTCTGTCTCTGGCTCTCTCTCTGTCTCTGTCTCTGTCTGTGTCTCTGTCTCTGTCTCCGTCTCTGTCTCTGCCGCTGTATCTGTCTCTGTCTCTGTCTCTGTTTCTGTCTCAGTCTCTGTCTCTGTCTCTGTCTCTGTCTCTGTCTCTGTCTCTGTCTCTGTCTCTGTCTCTGTCTCTGTCTCTGTCTCTGTCTCTGTCTCTGTCTCTGTCTCTGTCTCTGTCTCTGTCTCTGTCTCTGTTTCTGTCCCTGCCTCTGTCGCTGTCTCTCCCTCTGTCTCTGTCTCCGTCTCTGTCCCTGGCTCTGTCTCTGCCTCTGTCTCTGTTTCTGTCTCTGTCTCTGTCTCTGTCTGTGTCTCTGCATCTCTCTCGGTCTTTGTCTCCGTCTCTGTCTCTGTCTCTGTATCTGTATTTGTCTCTGTCTCTGTCTCTGTCTCTGTCTCTGTCTCTGTCTCTGTCTCTGTCTCTGTCTCTGTCTCTGTTTCTGTCCCTGCCTCTGTCGCTGTCTCTCCCTCTGTCTCTGTCTCCGTCTCTGTCCCTGGCTCTGTCTCTGCCTCTGTCTCTGTTTCTGTCTCTGTCTCTGTCTCTGTCTGTGTCTCTGCATCTCCTTCGGTCTTTGTCTCCGTCTCTGTCTCTGTCTCTGTATCTGTATTTGTCTCTGTCTCTGTCTCTGTCTCTGTCTCTGTCTCTGTCTCTGTCTCTGTCTCTGTCTCTGTCTCTGTCTCTGTCTCTGTCTCTGTCTCTGTCTCTGTCTCTGTCTCTGTCTCTGTCTCTGTCTCTGTCTCTGTCTCTGTCTCTGTCTCTGTCTCTGTCTCTGTCTCTGTCTCTGTCTCTGTCTCTGTCTCTGTTTCTGCCTCTGCCTCTGCCTCTGTCTCTGTCTCTGTCGCTGTCTCTCCCTCTGTCCCTGTCTCCGTCTCCGTCTCTGGTTCTGTCTCTGCCTCTGTCTCCGTCTCTGTCTCTGTCTCTGTCTCTGTCTCTGTCTCTGTCTCTGTCTCTGTCTCTGTCTCTGTCTCTGTCTCTGTCTCTGTCTCTGTCTCTGTCTCTGTCTCTGTCTCTGTCTCTGTCTCTGTCTCTGTCTCTGTCTCTGTCTCTGTCTCTGTCTCTGTCTCTGTCTCTGTCTCTGTCTCTGTCTCTGTCTCTGTCTCTGTCTCTGTCTCTGTCTCTGTCTCTGTCTCTGTCTCTGTCTCTGTCTCTGTCTCTGTCTCTGTCTCTGTCTCTGTCTCTGTCTCTGTTTCTGCCTCTGCCTCTGCCTCTGTCTCTGTCTCTGTCGCTGTCTCTCCCTCTGTCCCTGTCTCCGTCTCCGTCTTTGGTTCTGTCTCTGCCTCTGTCTCTGTCTCTGCCGCTGTATCTGTCTCTGTCTCTGTCTCTGTTTCTGTCTCAGTCTCTGTCTCTGTCTCTGTCTCTGTCTCTGTCTCTGTCTCTGTCTCTGTCTCTGTCTCTGTCTCTGTCTCTGTCTCTGTCTCTGTCTCTGTCTCTGTCTCTGTCTCTGTCTCTGTCTCTGTCTCCGTCTCTGTCTCTGTCTCTGTCTCTGTCTCTGTCTCTGTTTCTGTCCCTGCCTCTGTCGCTGTCTCTCCCTCTGTCTCTGTCTCCGTCTCTGTCCCTGGCTCTGTCTCTGCCTCTGTCTCTGTTTCTGTCTCTGTCTCTGTCTCTGTCTGTGTCTCTGCATCTCTCTCGGTCTTTGTCTCCGTCTCTGTCTCTTCTCTGTCTCTGTATCTGTATTTGTCTCTGTCTCTGTCTCTGTCTCTGTCTCTGTCTCTGTCTCTGTCTCTGTCTCTGTCTCTGTCTCTGTCTCTGTCTCTGTCTCTGTCTCTGTCTCTGTCTCTGTCTCTGTCTCTGTCTCTGTCTCTGTCTCTGTCTCTGTCTCTGTCTCTGTCTCTGTCTCTGTCTCTGTCTCTGTCTCTGTCTCTGTCTCTGTCTCTGTCTCTGTCTCTGTCTCTGTCTCTGTCTCTGTCTCTGTCTCTGTCTCTGTCTCTGTCTCTGTCTCTGTCTCTGTCTCTGTCTCTGTCTCTGTCTCTGTTTCTGCCTCTGCCTCTGCCTCTGTCTCTGTCTCTGTCGCTGTCTCTGCCTCTGTCCCTGTCTCCGTCTCCGTCTCTGGTTCTGTCTCTGCCTCTGTCTCCGTCTCTGTCTCTGTCTCTGTCTCTGTCTCTGTCTCTGTCTCTGTCTCTGTCTCTGTCTCTGTCTGTGTCTCTGTCTCTGTCTCTGTCTCTGTCTCTGTCTCTGTCTCTGTCTCTGTCTCTGTCTCTGTCTCTGTCTCTGTCTCTGTCTCTGTCTCTGTCTCTGTCTCTGTCTCTGTCTCTGTCTCTGTCTCTGTCTCTGTTTCTGCCTCTGCCTCTGCCTCTGTCTCTGTCTCTGTCGCTGTCTCTCCCTCTGTCCCTGTCTCCGTCTCCGTCTCTGGTTCTATCTCTGCCTCTGTCTCCGTCTCTGTCTCTGTCTCTGTCTCTGTCTCTGTCTCTGTCTCTGTCTCTGTCTCTGTTTCTGTCTCAGTCTCTGTCTCTGTCTCTGTCTCTGTCTCTGTCTCTGTCTCTGTCTCTGTCTCTGTCTCTGTCTCTGTCTCTGTCTCTGTCTCTGTCTCTGTCTCTGTCTCTGTCTCTGTCTCTGTCTCTGTCTCTGTCTCTGTCTCTGTCTCTGTCTCTGTCTCTGTCTCTGTCTCTGTCTCTGTCTCTGTCTCTGTCTCTGTCTCTGTCTCTGTCTCTGTCTCTCTCTCGGTCTCTGTCTCTGTCTCTGTCTCTGTCTCTGTCTCTGTCTCAGTCTCTGTTCCTGCCTCCGCCTCTGCCTCTGTCTCTGTCTCTGTCGCTGTCTCTCCCTCTGTCTCTGTCTCTGTCTCTGTCTCTGTCTCTGTCTCTGTCTATGTCGCTGTCTCTCGCTCTGTGTCTGTCTCCGTATCAGCCTCTGTCTCTGTCTCTGTGTCTATCTCTGCCTCTGACTCTGTCGCTGTCCCTGTCTATGTCTCTGTCTCCGTCTCTGTCTCCGTCTGCGTCTGTGTCTCTGTCTCCGTCTCTGTCTCTGTCTCTGGCTCTCTCTCTGTCTCTGTCTCTGTCTCTGTCTGTGTCTCTGTCTCTGTCTCCGTCTCTGTCTCTGCCGCTGTATCTGTCTCTGTCTCTGTCTCTGTTTCTGTCTCAGTCTCTGTCTCTGTCTCTGTCTCTGTCTCTGTCTCTGTCTCTGTCTCTGTCTCTGTCTCTGTCTCTGTCTCTGTCTCTGTCTCTGTCTCTGTCTCTGTCTCTGTCTCTGTCTCTGTCTCTGTCTCTGTTTCTGTCCCTGCCTCTGTCGCTGTCTCTCCCTCTGTCTCTGTCTCCGTCTCTGTCCCTGGCTCTGTCTCTGCCTCTGTCTCTGTTTCTGTCTCTGTCTCTGTCTCTGTCTGTGTCTCTGCATCTCTCTCGGTCTTTGTCTCCGTCTCTGTCTCTGTCTCTGTATCTGTATTTGTCTCTGTCTCTGTCTCTGTCTCTGTCTCTGTCTCTGTCTCTGTCTCTGTCTCTGTCTCTGTCTCTGTCTCTGTCTCTGTCTCTGTCTCTGTCTCTGTCTCTGTCTCTGTCTCTGTCTCTGTCTCTGTCTCTGTCTCTGTCTCTGTCTCTGTCTCTGTCTCTGTCTCTGTCTCTGTCTCTGTCTCTGTCTCTGTTTCTGTCCCTGCCTCTGTCGCTGTCTCTCCCTCTGTCTCTGTCTCCGTCTCTGTCCCTGGCTCTGTCTCTGCCTCTGTCTCTGTTTCTGTCTCTGTCTCTGTCTCTGTCTGTGTCTCTGCATCTCTCTCGGTCTTTGTCTCCGTCTCTGTCTCTGTCTCTGTATCTGTATTTGTCTCTGTCTCTGTCTCTGTCTCTGTCTCTGTCTCTGTCTCTGTCTCTGTCTCTGTCTCTGTCTCTGTCTCTGTCTCTGTCTCTGTCTCTGTCTCTGTCTCTGTCTCTGTCTCTGTCTCTGTCTCTGTCTCTGTCTCTGTCTCTGTCTCTGTCTCTGTCTCTGTCTCTGTCTCTGTCTCTGTCTCTGTCTCTGTCTCTGTCTCTGTCTCTGTCTCTGTCTCTGTCTCTGTCTCTGTTTCTGCCTCTGCCTCTGCCTCTGTCTCTGTCTCTGTCGCTGTCTCTCCCTCTGTCCCTGTCTCCGTCTCCGTCTCTGGTTCTGTCTCTGCCTCTGTCTCCGTCTCTGTCTCTGTCTCTGTCTCTGTCTCTGTCTCTGTTTCTGTCTCTGTCTCTGTCTCTGTCTGTGTCTCTGCTTCTGTCTCGGTCTTTGTCTCCGTCTCTGTCTCTGTCTCTGTATATGCATTTGTCTCTGTCTCTGTCTCTGTCTCTGTCTCTGTCTCTGTATCAGTCTCTGCCTCTGTCTCTGTCTCTGTCTCTGTCTCTGTCTCTGTCTCTGTCTCTGTCTCTGTCTCTGTCTCTGTCTCTGTCTCTGCCTCTGTCTCTGTCTCTGTCTCTGTCGCTGTCTCTGTCTCTGTCTCTGCCCCGTCCCTCTCCCTGGCCCTGTCGCTGTCTCTGTCTCTGTCTCTGTCTCTGTCTCTGTCTCTGTCTCTGTCTCTGTCTCTGTCTCTGTCTCTGTCTCTGTCTCTGTCTCTGCCTCTGTCTCTGTCTCTGTCCCTGTCGCTGTCTCTCCCTCTGCCTCTGTCTCCGTGTCTGTCCCTGGCTCTGTCTCTGCCTCTGTCTCCGTCTCTGTCTCTGTCTCGGTCTTTGTCTCTGTCTCTGTCTCTGTCTCTGTCTCTGTCTCTGTCTCTGTCTCTGTCTCTGTCTCTGTCTCTGTCTCTGTCTCTGTCTCTGTCTCTGTCTCTGTCTCTGTCTCTGTCTCTGTCTCTGTCTCTGTCTCTGTCTCTGTCTCTGTCTCTGTCTCTGTCTCTGTCTCTGTCTCTGTCTCTGTCTCTGTCTCTGTCTCTGTCTCTGTCTCTGTCTCTGTCTCTGTCTCTGTCTCTGTCTCTGTCTCTGTCTCTGTCTCTGTCTCTGTCCCTGTCTCTGTCTCTGTCTCTGTTTCTGCCTCTGCCTCTGCCTCTGTCTCTGTCTCTGTCGCTGTCTCTCCCTCTGTCCCTGTCTCCGTCTCTGTCTCTGGCTCTGTCTCTGCCTCTGTCTCCGTCTCTGTCTCTGTCTCGGTCTTTGTCTCCGTCTCTGTCTCCGTCTCTGGCTCTGTCTCTGCCTCTGTCTCCGTCTCTGTCTCTGTCTCGGTCTTTGTATCCGTCTCTGTCTCTGTCTCTGTTTCTGTCTCTGCCTCTGTCTCTGTCTCTGTCTCTGTCCCTGTCTCTGTCTCTGTCTCTGTCTCTGTCTCTGTCTCTGTCTCTGCCTCTGCCTCTGTCTCTGTCTCTGTCTCTGTCTATGTCGCTGTCTCTCCCTCTGTCTCTGTCTCCGTATCAGCCTCTGTCTCTGTCTCCGTGTCTATCTCTGCCTCTGGCTCCGTCGCTGTCCCTGTCTCTGTCTCTGTCGCTCTCTCTCCCTCTGTTTCTGTCTCTGTCTCTGTCCCTGGCTCCGTATCTGCCTCTGTCTCCGTCTCTGACTCTGTCTCTGTCTCTCCCTCTGCCTCTGTCTCCGTGTCTGTCCCTGGCTCTGTCTCTGCCTCTGTCTCCGTCTCTGTCTCTGTCTCGGTCTTTGTCTCTGTCTCTGTCTCTGTCTCTGTCTCTGTCTCTGTCTCTGTCTCTGTCTCTGTCTCTGTCTCTGTCTCTGTCTCTGTCTCTGTCTCTGTCTCTGTCTCTGTCTCTGTCTCTGTCTCTGTCTCTGTCTCTGTCTCTGTCTCTGTCTCTGTCTCTGTCTCTGTCTCTGTCTCTGTCTCTGTCTCTGTCCCTGTCTCTGTCTCTGTCTCTGTTTCTGCCTCTGCCTCTGCCTCTGTCTCTGTCTCTGCCGCTGTCTCTGTCTCTGTCTCTGTCTCTGTCTCTGTCTCTGTCTCTGTCTCTGTCTCTGTCTCTGTCTCTGTCTCTGTCTCTGTCTCTGTCGCTGTCTCTGCCTCTGTCTCTGTCTCTGTCTCTGTCTCTGTCTCTGTCGCTGTCTCTCCCTCTGTCTCTGTCTCCGTCTCAGTCTCTGTCTCTGTCTCTGTCTCTGTCTCTGTCTCTGTCACTGTCTCTGCCTCTGTCTCTGTCTCTGTCTCTGTCTCTGCCTCTGTCTCTGTCTCTGTCTGTGTCTCTGTCTCCGTCTCTGTCTCTGTCTCTGTCTCTGTCGCTCTCTCTCCCTCTGTCTCTGTCTCTGTCTCTGTCCCTGGCTCTGTATCTGCCTCTGTCTCCGTCTCTGACTCTGTCTCTGTCTCTATTTCCGTCTCTGTCTCTGTCTCTGTCTCTGTCTCTGTCTCTGTCTCTGTCTCTGTCTCTGTCTCTGTCTCTGTCTGTGTCTCTGTCTCTCTCTCTGCCTCTGCCTCTGCCTCTGCCTCTGTCTCTGTTTCTGTCCCTGCCTCTGTCGCTGTCTCTCCCTCTGTCTCTGTCTCCGTCTCTGTCCCTGGCTCTGTCTCTGCCTCTGTCTCTGTTTCTGTCTCTGTCTCTGTCTCTGTCTGTGTCTCTGCTTCTCTCTCGGTCTTTGTCTCCGTCTCTGTCTCTGTCTCTGTATCTGTATTTGTCTCTGTCTCTGTCTCTGTTTCTGTCTCTGTCTCTGTCTCTGTATCTATCTCTGTCTCTATCTCTGTCTATGTCGCTGTGTCTCCCTCTGTCTCTGTCTCCGTCTCTGTCCCTGGCTCTGTCTCTGCCTCTGTCTCCGTCTCTGTCTCTGTCTCGGTCTTTGTCTCCGTCTCTGTCTCTGTCTCTGTCTCTGTCTCTGCCTCTGTCTCTGTCCCCGTATCTGTCCCTGTCTCTGTCTCTGTCTCTGTCTCCGTCTGTGTCTCTGTCTCTGTCTGTGCCTCTGCCTCTGTCTCGGTCTTTGTCTCCGTCTCTGTCTCTGTCTCTGTCTCTGTCTCTGTCTGAGACTCTGCCTCTGCCTCTGTCTCTGTCTCTGTCTCTGTCTCTGTCTCTGTCTCTGTCTCTGTCTCTGCCTCTGTCTCTGTCTCTGTCTCTGCCTCTGTCTCTGTCTCCGTCTGTGTCTCTGTCTCCGTCTCTGTCTCTGTCTCTGTCTCTGTCGCTCTCTCTCCCTCTGTCTCTGTCTCTGTCTCTGTACCTGTCTCTGTCTCTGTCTCTGTCTGTGTCTCTGTCTCTGTCTCTGCCTCTGCCTCTGCCTCTGTCTCTGTCTCTGTCGCTGTCTCTCCCTCCGTCCCTGTCTCCGTCTCTGTCCCTGGCTCTGTCTCTGCCTCTGTCTCCGTCTCTGTCTTTGTCTCGGTCTTTGTCTCCGTCTCTGTCTCTGTTTCTGTCTCTCTCTCTGTCTCTGTCTCTGTCTCTGTCTGTGTCTCTGTCTCTGTCTCCGTCTCTGTCTCTGCCGCTGACTCTGTCTCTGTCTCTGTCTCTGTCTCTGTCTCTGTCTCTGTCTCTGTCTCTGTCTCTGTCTCTGTCTCTGTCGCTGTCTCTGCCTCTGTCTCTGTCTCTGTCTCTGTCTCTGTCTCTGTCGCTGTCTCTCCCTCTGTCTCTGTCTCCGTCTCAGTCTCTGTCTCTGTCTCTGTCTCTGTCTCTGTCTCTGTCACTGTCTCTGCCTCTGTCTCTGTCTCTGTCTCTGCCTCTGTCTCTGTCTCTGTCTGTGTCTCTGTCTCCGTCTCTGTCTCTGTCTCTGTCTCTGTCGCTCTCTCTCCCTCTGTCTCTGTCTCTGTCTCTGTCCCTGGCTCTGTATCTGCCTCTGTCTCCGTCTCTGACTCTGTCTCTGTCTCTATTTCCGTCTCTGTCTCTGTCTCTGTCTCTGTCTCTGTCTCTGTCTCTGTCTCTGTCTCTGTCTCTGTCTCTGTCTCTGTCTCTGTCTGTGTCTCTGTCTCTCTCTCTGCCTCTGCCTCTGCCTCTGCCTCTGTCTCTGTTTCTGTCCCTGCCTCTGTCGCTGTCTCTCCCTCTGTCTCTGTCTCCGTCTCTGTCCCTGGCTCTGTCTCTGCCTCTGTCTCTGTTTCTGTCTCTGTCTCTGTCTCTGTCTCTGTCTCTGTCTCTGTTTCTGTCTCTGTCTCTGCCTCTGCCTCTGTCCCTGTCTCTGTCTCTGTCTATGTCGCTGTCTCTCCCTCTGTCTCTGTCTCCGTCTCAGTCTCTGTCTCTGTCTCTGTCTCTGTCTCTGTCTCTGTCACTGTCTCTGCCTCTGTCTCTGTCTCTGTCTCTGCCTCTGTCTCTGTCTCTGTCTCTGTTTCTATCTCTGTCTCTGTCTCTGTCTCTGTCTCTGTATCTATCTCTGTCTCTATCTCTGTCTATGTCGCTGTGTCTCCCTCTGTCTCTGTCTCCGTCTCTGTCCCTGGCTCTGTCTCTGCCTCTGTCTCCGTCTCTGTCTCTGTCTCGGTCTTTGTCTCCGTCTCTGTCTCCGTCTGCGTCTGTGTCTCTGTCTCCGTCTCTGTCTCTGTCTCTGGCTCTCTCTCTGTCTCTGTCTCTGTCTGTGTCTCTGTCTCTGTCTCCGTCTCTGTCTCTGCCGCTGTATCTGTCTCTGTCTCTGTCTCTGTTTCTGTCTCAGTCTCTGTCTCTGTCTCTGTCTCTGTCTCTGTCTCTGTCTCTGTCTCTGTCTCTGTCTCTGTCTCTGTCTCTGTCTCTGTCTCTGTCTCTGTCTCTGTCTCTGTCTCTGTCTCTGTCTCTGTCTCTGTCTCTGTTTCTGTCCCTGCCTCTGTCGCTGTCTCTCCCTCTGTCTCTGTCTCCGTCTCTGTCCCTGGCTCTGTCTCTGCCTCTGTCTCTGTTTCTGTCTCTGTCTCTGTCTCTGTCTGTGTCTCTGCATCTCTCTCGGTCTTTGTCTCCGTCTCTGTCTCTGTCTCTGTATCTGTATTTGTCTCTGTCTCTGTCTCTGTCTCTGTCTCTGTCTCTGTCTCTGTCTCTGTCTCTGTCTCTGTTTCTGTCCCTGCCTCTGTCGCTGTCTCTCCCTCTGTCTCTGTCTCCGTCTCTGTCCCTGGCTCTGTCTCTGCCTCTGTCTCTGTTTCTGTCTCTGTCTCTGTCTCTGTCTGTGTCTCTGCATCTCCTTCGGTCTTTGTCTCCGTCTCTGTCTCTGTCTCTGTATCTGTATTTGTCTCTGTCTCTGTCTCTGTCTCTGTCTCTGTCTCTGTCTCTGTCTCTGTCTCTGTCTCTGTCTCTGTCTCTGTCTCTGTCTCTGTCTCTGTCTCTGTCTCTGTCTCTGTCTCTGTCTCTGTCTCTGTCTCTGTCTCTGTCTCTGTCTCTGTCTCTGTCTCTGTCTCTGTCTCTGTCTCTGTTTCTGCCTCTGCCTCTGCCTCTGTCTCTGTCTCTGTCGCTGTCTCTCCCTCTGTCCCTGTCTCCGTCTCCGTCTCTGGTTCTGTCTCTGCCTCTGTCTCCGTCTCTGTCTCTGTCTCTGTCTCTGTCTCTGTCTCTGTCTCTGTCTCTGTCTCTGTCTCTGTCTCTGTCTCTGTCTCTGTCTCTGTCTCTGTCTCTGTCTCTGTCTCTGTCTCTGTCTCTGTCTCTGTCTCTGTCTCTGTCTCTGTCTCTGTCTCTGTCTCTGTCTCTGTCTCTGTCTCTGTCTCTGTCTCTGTCTCTGTCTCTGTCTCTGTCTCTGTCTCTGTCTCTGTCTCTGTCTCTGTCTCTGTCTCTGTCTCTGTCTCTGTCTCTGTCTCTGTTTCTGCCTCTGCCTCTGCCTCTGTCTCTGTCTCTGTCGCTGTCTCTCCCTCTGTCCCTGTCTCCGTCTCCGTCTTTGGTTCTGTCTCTGCCTCTGTCTCTGTCTCTGCCGCTGTATCTGTCTCTGTCTCTGTCTCTGTTTCTGTCTCAGTCTCTGTCTCTGTCTCTGTCTCTGTCTCTGTCTCTGTCTCTGTCTCTGTCTCTGTCTCTGTCTCTGTCTCTGTCTCTGTCTCTGTCTCTGTCTCTGTCTCTGTCTCTGTCTCTGTCTCTGTCTCCGTCTCTGTCTCTGTCTCTGTCTCTGTCTCTGTCTCTGTTTCTGTCCCTGCCTCTGTCGCTGTCTCTCCCTCTGTCTCTGTCTCCGTCTCTGTCCCTGGCTCTGTCTCTGCCTCTGTCTCTGTTTCTGTCTCTGTCTCTGTCTCTGTCTGTGTCTCTGCATCTCTCTCGGTCTTTGTCTCCGTCTCTGTCTCTTCTCTGTCTCTGTATCTGTATTTGTCTCTGTCTCTGTCTCTGTCTCTGTCTCTGTCTCTGTCTCTGTCTCTGTCTCTGTCTCTGTCTCTGTCTCTGTCTCTGTCTCTGTCTCTGTCTCTGTCTCTGTCTCTGTCTCTGTCTCTGTCTCTGTCTCTGTCTCTGTCTCTGTCTCTGTCTCTGTCTCTGTCTCTGTCTCTGTCTCTGTCTCTGTCTCTGTCTCTGTCTCTGTCTCTGTCTCTGTCTCTGTCTCTGTCTCTGTCTCTGTCTCTGTCTCTGTCTCTGTCTCTGTCTCTGTCTCTGTCTCTGTCTCTGTCTCTGTCTCTGTTTCTGCCTCTGCCTCTGCCTCTGTCTCTGTCTCTGTCGCTGTCTCTGCCTCTGTCCCTGTCTCCGTCTCCGTCTCTGGTTCTGTCTCTGCCTCTGTCTCCGTCTCTGTCTCTGTCTCTGTCTCTGTCTCTGTCTCTGTCTCTGTCTCTGTCTCTGTCTGTGTCTCTGTCTCTGTCTCTGTCTCTGTCTCTGTCTCTGTCTCTGTCTCTGTCTCTGTCTCTGTCTCTGTCTCTGTCTCTGTCTCTGTCTCTGTCTCTGTCTCTGTCTCTGTCTCTGTCTCTGTCTCTGTCTCTGTTTCTGCCTCTGCCTCTGCCTCTGTCTCTGTCTCTGTCGCTGTCTCTCCCTCTGTCCCTGTCTCCGTCTCCGTCTCTGGTTCTATCTCTGCCTCTGTCTCCGTCTCTGTCTCTGTCTCTGTCTCTGTCTCTGTCTCTGTCTCTGTCTCTGTTTCTGTCTCAGTCTCTGTCTCTGTCTCTGTCTCTGTCTCTGTCTCTGTCTCTGTCTCTGTCTCTGTCTCTGTCTCTGTCTCTGTCTCTGTCTCTGTCTCTGTCTCTGTCTCTGTCTCTGTCTCTGTCTCTGTCTCTGTCTCTGTCTCTGTCTCTGTCTCTGTCTCTGTCTCTGTCTCTGTCTCTGTCTCTGTCTCTGTCTCTGTCTCTGTCTCTGTCTCTGTCTCTGTCTCTGTCTCTCTCTCGGTCTCTGTCTCTGTCTCTGTCTCTGTCTCTGTCTCTGTCTCAGTCTCTGTTCCTGCCTCCGCCTCTGCCTCTGTCTCTGTCTCTGTCGCTGTCTCTCCCTCTGTCTCTGTCTCTGTCTCTGTCTCTGTCTCTGTCTCTGTCTATGTCGCTGTCTCTCGCTCTGTGTCTGTCTCCGTATCAGCCTCTGTCTCTGTCTCTGTGTCTATCTCTGCCTCTGACTCTGTCGCTGTCCCTGTCTATGTCTCTGTCTCCGTCTCTGTCTCCGTCTGCGTCTGTGTCTCTGTCTCCGTCTCTGTCTCTGTCTCTGGCTCTCTCTCTGTCTCTGTCTCTGTCTCTGTCTGTGTCTCTGTCTCTGTCTCCGTCTCTGTCTCTGCCGCTGTATCTGTCTCTGTCTCTGTCTCTGTTTCTGTCTCAGTCTCTGTCTCTGTCTCTGTCTCTGTCTCTGTCTCTGTCTCTGTCTCTGTCTCTGTCTCTGTCTCTGTCTCTGTCTCTGTCTCTGTCTCTGTCTCTGTCTCTGTCTCTGTCTCTGTCTCTGTCTCTGTTTCTGTCCCTGCCTCTGTCGCTGTCTCTCCCTCTGTCTCTGTCTCCGTCTCTGTCCCTGGCTCTGTCTCTGCCTCTGTCTCTGTTTCTGTCTCTGTCTCTGTCTCTGTCTGTGTCTCTGCATCTCTCTCGGTCTTTGTCTCCGTCTCTGTCTCTGTCTCTGTATCTGTATTTGTCTCTGTCTCTGTCTCTGTCTCTGTCTCTGTCTCTGTCTCTGTCTCTGTCTCTGTCTCTGTCTCTGTCTCTGTCTCTGTCTCTGTCTCTGTCTCTGTCTCTGTCTCTGTCTCTGTCTCTGTCTCTGTCTCTGTCTCTGTCTCTGTCTCTGTCTCTGTCTCTGTCTCTGTCTCTGTCTCTGTCTCTGTCTCTGTCTCTGTCTCTGTCTCTGTCTCTGTCTCTGTCTCTGTTTCTGCCTCTGCCTCTGCCTCTGTCTCTGTCTCTGTCGCTGTCTCTCCCTCTGTCCCTGTCTCCGTCTCCGTCTCTGGTTCTGTCTCTGCCTCTGTCTCCGTCTCTGTCTCTGTCTCTGTCTCTGTCTCTGTCTCTGTTTCTGTCTCTGTCTCTGTCTCTGTCTGTGTCTCTGCTTCTGTCTCGGTCTTTGTCTCCGTCTCTGTCTCTGTCTCTGTATATGCATTTGTCTCTGTCTCTGTCTCTGTCTCTGTCTCTGTCTCTGTATCAGTCTCTGCCTCTGTCTCTGTCTCTGTCTCTGTCTCTGTCTCTGTCTCTGTCTCTGTCTCTGTCTCTGTCTCTGTCTCTGTCTCTGCCTCTGTCTCTGTCTCTGTCTCTGTCGCTGTCTCTGTCTCTGTCTCTGCCCCGTCCCTCTCCCTGGCCCTGTCGCTGTCTCTGTCTCTGTCTCTGTCTCTGTCTCTGTCTCTGTCTCTGTCTCTGTCTCTGTCTCTGTCTCTGTCTCTGTCTCTGTCTCTGCCTCTGTCTCTGTCTCTGTCCCTGTCGCTGTCTCTCCCTCTGTCTCCGTGTCTGTCCCTGGCTCTGTCTCTGCCTCTGTCTCCGTCTCTGTCTCTGTCTCGGTCTTTGTCTCTGTCTCTGTCTCTGTCTCTGTCTCTGTCTCTGTCTCTGTCTCTGTCTCTGTCTCTGTCTCTGTCTCTGTCTCTGTCTCTGTCTCTGTCTCTGTCTCTGTCTCTGTCTCTGTCTCTGTCTCTGTCTCTGTCTCTGTCTCTGTCTCTGTCTCTGTCTCTGTCTCTGTCTCTGTCTCTGTCTCTGTCTCTGTCTCTGTCTCTGTCTCTGTCTCTGTCTCTGTCTCTGTCTCTGTCTCTGTCTCTGTCCCTGTCTCTGTCTCTGTCTCTGTTTCTGCCTCTGCCTCTGCCTCTGTCTCTGTCTCTGTCGCTGTCTCTCCCTCTGTCCCTGTCTCCGTCTCTGTCTCTGGCTCTGTCTCTGCCTCTGTCTCCGTCTCTGTCTCTGTCTCGGTCTTTGTCTCCGTCTCTGTCTCCGTCTCTGGCTCTGTCTCTGCCTCTGTCTCCGTCTCTGTCTCTGTCTCGGTCTTTGTATCCGTCTCTGTCTCTGTCTCTGTTTCTGTCTCTGCCTCTGTCTCTGTCTCTGTCTCTGTCCCTGTCTCTGTCTCTGTCTCTGTCTCTGTCTCTGTCTCTGTCTCTGCCTCTGCCTCTGTCTCTGTCTCTGTCTCTGTCTATGTCGCTGTCTCTCCCTCTGTCTCTGTCTCCGTATCAGCCTCTGTCTCTGTCTCCGTGTCTATCTCTGCCTCTGGCTCCGTCGCTGTCCCTGTCTCTGTCTCTGTCGCTCTCTCTCCCTCTGTTTCTGTCTCTGTCTCTGTCCCTGGCTCCGTATCTGCCTCTGTCTCCGTCTCTGACTCTGTCTCTGTCTCTCCCTCTGCCTCTGTCTCTGTCTCTGTCTCTGTCTCTGTCTCTGTCCCTGTCTCTGTCTCTGTCTCTGTCTCTGTCTCTGTCTCTGTCTCTGCCTCTGCCTCTGTCTCTGTCTCTGTCTCTGTCTCTGTCTCTGTCTCTGTCTCTGTCTCTGTCTCTGTCTCTGTCTCTGTCTCTGTCCCTGTCTCTGTCTCTGTCTCTGTTTCTGCCTCTGCCTCTGCCTCTGTCTCTGTCTCTGCCGCTGTCTCTGTCTCTGTCTCTGTCTCTGTCTCTGTCTCTGTCTCTGTCTCTGTCTCTGTCTCTGTCTCTGTCTCTGTCTCTGTCTCTGTCGCTGTCTCTGCCTCTGTCTCTGTCTCTGTCTCTGTCTCTGTCTCTGTCGCTGTCTCTCCCTCTGTCTCTGTCTCCGTCTCAGTCTCTGTCTCTGTCTCTGTCTCTGTCTCTGTCTCTGTCACTGTCTCTGCCTCTGTCTCTGTCTCTGTCTCTGTCTCTGCCTCTGTCTCTGTCTCTGTCTGTGTCTCTGTCTCCGTCTCTGTCTCTGTCTCTGTCTCTGTCGCTCTCTCTCCCTCTGTCTCTGTCTCTGTCTCTGTCCCTGGCTCTGTATCTGCCTCTGTCTCCGTCTCTGACTCTGTCTCTGTCTCTATTTCCGTCTCTGTCTCTGTCTCTGTCTCTGTCTCTGTCTCTGTCTCTGTCTCTGTCTCTGTCTCTGTCTCTGTCTGTGTCTCTGTCTCTCTCTCTGCCTCTGCCTCTGCCTCTGCCTCTGTCTCTGTTTCTGTCCCTGCCTCTGTCGCTGTCTCTCCCTCTGTCTCTGTCTCCGTCTCTGTCCCTGGCTCTGTCTCTGCCTCTGTCTCTGTTTCTGTCTCTGTCTCTGTCTCTGTCTGTGTCTCTGCTTCTCTCTCGGTCTTTGTCTCCGTCTCTGTCTCTGTCTCTGTATCTGTATTTGTCTCTGTCTCTGTCTCTGTTTCTGTCTCTGTCTCTGTCTCTGTATCTATCTCTGTCTCTATCTCTGTCTATGTCGCTGTGTCTCCCTCTGTCTCTGTCTCCGTCTCTGTCCCTGGCTCTGTCTCTGCCTCTGTCTCCGTCTCTGTCTCTGTCTCGGTCTTTGTCTCCGTCTCTGTCTCTGTCTCTGTCTCTGTCTCTGCCTCTGTCTCTGTCCCCGTATCTGTCCCTGTCTCTGTCTCTGTCTCTGTCTCTGTCTGTGTCTCTGTCTCTGTCTGTGCCTCTGCCTCTGTCTCGGTCTTTGTCTCCGTCTCTGTCTCTGTCTCTGTCTCTGTCTCTGTCTGAGACTCTGCCTCTGCCTCTGTCTCTGTCTCTGTCTCTGTCTCTGTCTCTGTCTCTGTCTCTGTCTCTGCCTCTGTCTCTGTCTCTGTCTCTGCCTCTGTCTCTGTCTCCGTCTGTGTCTCTGTCTCCGTCTCTGTCTCTGTCTCTGTCTCTGTCGCTCTCTCTCCCTCTGTCTCTGTCTCTGTCTCTGTACCTGTCTCTGTCTCTGTCTCTGTCTGTGTCTCTGTCTCTGTCTCTGCCTCTGCCTCTGCCTCTGTCTCTGTCTCTGTCGCTGTCTCTCCCTCCGTCCCTGTCTCCGTCTCTGTCCCTGGCTCTGTCTCTGCCTCTGTCTCCGTCTCTGTCTTTGTCTCGGTCTTTGTCTCCGTCTCTGTCTCTGTTTCTGTCTCTCTCTCTGTCTCTGTCTCTGTCTCTGTCTGTGTCTCTGTCTCTGTCTCCGTCTCTGTCTCTGCCGCTGACTCTGTCTCTGTCTCTGTCTCTGTCTCTGTCTCTGTCTCTGTCTCTGTCTCTGTCTCTGTCTCTGTCTCTGTCGCTGTCTCTGCCTCTGTCTCTGTCTCTGTCTCTGTCTCTGTCTCTGTCGCTGTCTCTCCCTCTGTCTCTGTCTCCGTCTCAGTCTCTGTCTCTGTCTCTGTCTCTGTCTCTGTCTCTGTCACTGTCTCTGCCTCTGTCTCTGTCTCTGTCTCTGCCTCTGTCTCTGTCTCTGTCTGTGTCTCTGTCTCCGTCTCTGTCTCTGTCTCTGTCTCTGTCGCTCTCTCTCCCTCTGTCTCTGTCTCTGTCTCTGTCCCTGGCTCTGTATCTGCCTCTGTCTCCGTCTCTGACTCTGTCTCTGTCTCTATTTCCGTCTCTGTCTCTGTCTCTGTCTCTGTCTCTGTCTCTGTCTCTGTCTCTGTCTCTGTCTCTGTCTCTGTCTCTGTCTCTGTCTGTGTCTCTGTCTCTCTCTCTGCCTCTGCCTCTGCCTCTGCCTCTGTCTCTGTTTCTGTCCCTGCCTCTGTCGCTGTCTCTCCCTCTGTCTCTGTCTCCGTCTCTGTCCCTGGCTCTGTCTCTGCCTCTGTCTCTGTTTCTGTCTCTGTCTCTGTCTCTGTCTCTGTCTCTGTCTCTGTTTCTGTCTCTGTCTCTGCCTCTGCCTCTGTCCCTGTCTCTGTCTCTGTCTATGTCGCTGTCTCTCCCTCTGTCTCTGTCTCCGTCTCAGTCTCTGTCTCTGTCTCTGTCTCTGTCTCTGTCTCTGTCACTGTCTCTGCCTCTGTCTCTGTCTCTGTCTCTGCCTCTGTCTCTGTCTCTGTCTCTGTTTCTATCTCTGTCTCTGTCTCTGTCTCTGTCTCTGTATCTATCTCTGTCTCTATCTCTGTCTATGTCGCTGTGTCTCCCTCTGTCTCTGTCTCCGTCTCTGTCCCTGGCTCTGTCTCTGCCTCTGTCTCCGTCTCTGTCTCTGTCTCGGTCTTTGTCTCCGTCTCTGTCTCTGTCTCTGTCTCTGTCTCTGCCTCTGTCTCTGTCCCCGTATCTGTCTCTGTCTCTGTCTCTGTCTCTGTCTCTGTCTCTGTCTCTGTCTCTGTTTCTGCCTCTGCCTCTGCCTCTGCATCTGTCTCTGTCTCTGTCTCTATCTCTGTCTCTGTCTCTGTCTCTGTCTCTGTCTCTGTCTCTGTCTCTGTCTCAGTCTCTGTTTCTGCCTCCGCCTCTGAGTCCGTCGCTGTCCCTGTCTATGTCTCTGTCTCTGTCTCTGTCTCCGTCTGCGTCTCTGTCTCTGTCTCCGTCTCTGTCTCTGTCTCTGTCTCTGTCTCTGTCTCTGTCGCTCTCTCTCCCTCTGTCTCTGTCTCTGTCTCTGTCCCTGGCTCCGTATCTGCCTCTGTCTCCGTCTCTGACTCTGTCTCTGTCTCTATCTCCGTCTCTGTCTCTGTCTCTGTCTCTGTCTCTGTCTCTGTCTCTGTCTCTGTCTCTGTCTCTGTCTCTGTCTCTGTCTGTGTCTCTGTCTCTGTCTCTGCCTCTGCCTCTGCCTCTGTCTCTGTCTCTGTCGCTGTCTCTCCCTCCGTCCCTGTCTCCGTCTCAGTCCCTGGCTCTGTCTCTGCCTCTGTCTCCGTCTCTGTCTTTGTCTCGGTCTTTGTCTCCGTCTCTGTCTCTGTCTCTGTCTCTGTCTCTCTCTCTGTCTCTGTCTCTGTCTGTGTCTGTGTCTCTGTCTCCGTCTCTGTCTCTGCCGCTGTCTCTGTCTCTGTCTCTGTCTCTGTCTCTGTCTCTGTCTCTGTCTCTGTCTCTGTCTCTGTCGCTGTCTCTGCCTCTGTCTCTGTCTCTGTCTCTGCCTCTGCCTCTGTCTCTGTCTCTGTCGCTGTCTCTCCCTCTGTCACTGTCTCCGTCTCCGTCTCTGGTTCTGTCTCTGCCTCTGTCTCCGCCTCTGTCTCTGTCTCTGTCTCTGTCTCTGTCTCTGTCTCTGTCTCTGTCTCTGTCTCTGCCTCTGCCTCTGCCTCTGCCTCTGTCTCTGTCTCTCTCGCTGTCTCTCCCTCTGTCCCTGTCTCCGTCGCTGTCTCTCCCTCTGTCCCTGTCTCCGTCTCCGTCTCTGGTTCTGTCTCTGCCTCTGTCTCCGTCTCTGTCTCTGTCTCTGTCTCTGTCTCTGTCTCTGTCTCTGTCTCTGTCTCTGTCTCTGTCTCTGTCTCTGTCTCTGTCTCTGTCTCTGTCTCTGTCTCTGTCCCTGTCCCTGTCTCTGTCTCTGTCTCTGTCTCTGTCTCTGTCTCTGTCTCTGTCTCTGTCTCTGTCTCTGTCTCTGTCTCTGTCTCTGTCTCTGTCTCTGTCTCTGTCTCTGTCTCTGTCTCTGTCTCTGTCTCTGTCTCTGTCTCTGTCTCTGTCTCTGTCTCTGTCTCTGTCTCTGTCTCTGTCTCTGTCTCTGTCTCTGTCTCTGTCTCTGTCTCTGTCTCTGTCTCTGTCTCTGTCTCTGTCTCTGTCTCTGTCTCTGTCTCTGTCTCTGTCTCTGTCTCTGTCTCTGTCTCTGTCTCTGTCTCTGTCTCTGTCTCTGTCTCTGTCTCTGTCTCTGTCTCTGTCTCTGTCTCTGTCTCTGCCTCTGCCTCTGCCTCTGCCTCTGTCTCTGTCTCTGTCGCTGTCTCTCCCTCTGTCCCTGTCTCCGTCGCTGTCTCTCCCTCTGTCCCTGTCTCCGTCTCCGTCTCTGGTTCTGTCTCTGCCTCTGTCTCCGTCTCTGTCTCTGTCTCTGTCTCTGTCTCTGTCTCTGTCTCTGTCTCTGTCTCTGTCTCTGTCTCTGTCTCTGTCTCTGTCTCTGTCTCTGTCTCTGTCTCTGTCTCTGTCTCTGTCTCTGTCTCTGTCTCTGTCTCTGTCTCTGTCTCTGTCTCTGTCTCTGTCTCTGTCTCTGTCTCTGTCTCTGTCTCTGTCTCTGTCTCTGTCTCTGTCTCGGTCTTTGTCTCCGTCTCTGTCTCCGTCTCTGGCTCTGTCTCTGCCTCTGTCTCCGTCTCTGTCTCTGTCTCGGTCTTTGTATCCGTCTCTGTCTCTGTCTCTGTTTCTGTCTCTGCCTCTGTCTCTGTCTCTGTCTCTGTCCCTGTCTCTGTCTCTGTCTCTGTCTCTGTCTCTGTCTCTGTCTCTGTCTCTGCCTCTGCCTCTGTCCCTGTCTCTGTCTCTGTCTATGTCGCTGTCTCTCCCTCTGTCTCTGTCTCCGTATCAGCCTCTGTCTCTGTCTCCGTGTCTATCTCTGCCTCTGACTCCGTCGCTGTCCCTGTCTCTGTCTCTGTCGCTCTCTCTCCCTCTGTCTCTGTCTCTGTCTCTGTCCCTGGCTCCGTATCTGCCTCTGTCTCCGTCTCTGACTCTGTCTCTGTCTCTATCTCCGTCTCTGTCTCTGTCTCTGTCTCTGTCTCTGTCTCTGTCTCTGTCGCTGTCTCTGCCTCTGTCTCTGTCTCTGCCTCTGCCTCTGCCTCTGTCTCTGTCTCTGTCGCTGTCTCTCCCTCCGTCCCTGTCTCCGTCTCTGTCCCTGGCTCTGTCTCTGCCTCTGTCTCCGTCTCTGTCTTTGTCTCGGTCTTTGTCTCCGTCTCCGTCTCTGGTTCTGTCTCTGCCTCTGTTTCCGCCTCTGTCTCTGTCTCTGTCTCTGTCTCTGTCTCTGTCTCTGTCTCTGTCTCTGTCTCTGTCTCTGTCTCTGCCTCTGTCTCTGTCCCCGTATCTGTCCCTGTCTCTGTCTCTGTCTCTGTCTCTGTCTCTGTCTGTGTCTCTGTCTCTGTCTGTGCCTCTGCCTCTGTCTCGGTCTTTGTCTCCGTCTCTGTCTCTGTCTCTGTCTCTGTCTCTGTCTGAGACTCTGCCTCTGCCTCTGTCTCTGTCTCTGTCTCTGTCTCTGTCTCTGTCTCTGTCTCTGTCTCTGTCTCTGTCTCTGCCTCTGTCTCTGTCTCTGTCTCTGCCTCTGTCTCTGTCTCCGTCTGTGTCTCTGTCTCCGTCTCTGTCTCTGTCTCTGTCTCTGTCGCTCTCTCTCCCTCTGTCTCTGTCTCTGTCTCTGTCCCTGTCTCTGTCTCTGTCTCTGTCTGTGTCTCTGTCTCTGTCTCTGCCTCTGCCTCTGCCTCTGCCTCTGTCTCTGTCTCTGTCGCTGTCTCTCCCTCCGTCCCTGTCTCCGTCTCTGTCCCTGGCTCTGTCTCTGCCTCTGTCTCCGTCTCTGTCTTTGTCTCGGTCTTTGTCTCCGTCTCTGTCTCTGTCTTTGTCTCTCTCTCTGTCTCTGTCTCTGTCTGTGTCTCTGTCTCTGTCTCCGTCTCTGTCTCTGCCGCTGTCTCTGTCTCTGTCTCTGTCTCTGTCTCTGTCTCTGTCTCTGTCTCTGTCTCTGTCTCTGTCTCTGTCTCTGTCGCTGTCTCTGCCTCTGTCTCTGTCTCTGTCTCTGTCTCTGTCTCTGTCTCTGTCTCTGTCGCTGTCCCTCCCTCTGTCTCTGTCTCCGTCTCAGTCTCTGTCTCTGTCTCTGTCTCTGTCTCTGTCTCTGTCTCTGTCACTGTCTCTGCCTCTGTCTCTGTCTCTGTCTCTGCCTCTGTCTGTGTCTCTGTCTCTCTCTCTGCCTCTGCCTCTGCCTCTGCCTCTGTCTCTGTCTCTGTCGCTGTCTCTCCCTCTGTCCCTGTCTCCGTCTCTGTCCCTGGCACTGGCTATGTCTCTGCCTCTGTCTCCGTCTCTGTCTCTGTCTCGATCTTTGTCTCCGTCTCTGTCTCTGTCTCTGTCTCTCTCTCTGTCTCTGTCTCTGTCTGTGTCTCTGCCTCTGTCTGTGTCTCTGTCTCTCTCTCTGCCTCTGCCTCTGCCTCCGCCTCTGTCTCTGTCTCTGTCGCTGTCTCTCCCTCTGTCTCTGCCTCTGCCTCTGTCTCCGTCTCTGTCTCTGTCTCTGCCTCTGTCTCTGTCTCTGTCTCTGTTTCTATCTCTGTCTCTGTCTCTGTCTCTGTCTCTGTCTCTGTCTCTGTCTCTGTCTCTATCTCTGTCTATGTCGCTGTGTCTCCCTCTGTCTCTGTCTCCGTCTCTGTCCCTGGCTCTGTCTCTGCCTCTGTCTCCGTCTCTGTCTCTGTCTCGGTCTTTGTCTCCGTCCCTGTCTCTGTCTCTGCCTCTGTCTCTGTCCCCGTATCTGTCCCTGTCTCTGTCTCTGTCTCTGTCTCTGTCTCTGTCTCTGTCTCTGTCTCTGTCTGTGTCTCTGTCTCTGTCTGTGCCTCTGCCTCTGTCACGGTCTTTGTCTCCGTCTCTGTCTCTGTCTCTGTCTCTGTCTCTGTCTGAGACTCTGCCTCTGCCTCTGTCTCTGTCTCTGTCTCTGTCTCTGTCTCTGTCTCTGTCTCTGTCTCTGTCTCTGTCTCTGTTTCTGCCTCTGTCTCTGTCTCTGTCTCTGCCTCTGTCTCTGTCTCCGTCTGTGTCTCTGTCTCCGTCTCTGTCTCTGTCTCTGTCTCTGTCGCTCTCTCTCCCTCTGTCTCTGTCTCTGTCTCTGTCCCTGTCTCTGTCTCTGTCTCTGTCTGTGTCTCTGTCTCTGTCTCTGTCTCTGCCTCTGCCTCTGCCTCTGTCTCTGTCTCTGTCGCTGTCTCTCCCTCCGTCCCTGTCTCAGCCTCTGTCACTGTCTCTGTCTCTGTCTCTGTCTCTGTCTCTGTCTCTGACTCTGTCTCTGTCTCTGTCTCTGTCTCTGTCTCTGTCTCTGTCTCTGTCTCTGTCTCTGTCTCTGTCTCTGTCTCTGCCTCTGTCTCTGTCTCTGTCTATGTCGCTGTCTCTCCCTCTGTCTCTGTCTCCGTATCAGCCTCTGTCTCTGTCTCTGTGTCTATCTCTGCCTCTGACTCCGTCGCTGTCCCTGTCTATGTCTCTGTCTCTGTCTCTGTCTCCGTCTGCGTCTCTGTCTCTGTCTCCGTCTCTGTCTCTGCCGCTGTCTCTGTCTCTGTCTCTGTCCCTGGCTCTGTATCTGCCTCTGTCTCCGTCTCTGACTCTGTCTCTGTCTCTATTTCCGTCTCTGTCTCTGTCTCTGTCTCTGTCTCTGTCTCTGTCTCTGTCTCTGTCTCTGTCTCTGTCTCTGTCTCTGTCTCTGTCTCTGTCTGTGTCTCTGTCTCTCTCTCTGCCTCTGCCTCTGCCTCTGCCTCTTTCTCTGTCTCTGTCGCTGTCTCTCCCTCTGTCCCTGTCTCCGTCTCTGTCCCTGTCTCTGTCTCTGTCTCTGTCTCTGTCTCTGACTCCGTCTCTGTCTCTATCCCTGTCTCTGCCTCTGCCTCTGTCTCTGTCTCTGTCTCTGTCACTGCCTCTGTCTCTGTCTCTGTCTCTGTTTCTGTCTCTGTCTCTGTCTCTGTCTCTGTCTCTGTCCCTATCTCTGTCTATGTCGCTGTGTCTCCCTCTGTCTCTGTCTCCGTCTCAGTCCCTGGCTCTGTCTCTGCCTCTGTCTCCGTCTCTGTCTTTGTCTCGGTTTTTGTCTCCGTCTCTGTCTCTGTCTCTGTCTCTGTCTCTGCCTCTGCCTCTGCCTCTGTCTCTGTCTCTGTCGCTGTCTCTCCCTCTGTCCCTGTCTCCGTCTCTGTCTCTGGCTCTGTCTCTGCCTCTGTCTCCGTCTCTGTCTCTGTCTCGGTCTTTGTCTCCGTCTCTGTCTCTGTCTCTGTCTCTGTCTCTGTCTCTGCCTCTGTCTCTGTCTCTGTCTCTGTTTCTATCTCTGTCTCTGTCTCTGTCTCTGTCTCTGTATCTATCTCTGTCTCTATCTCTGTCTATGTCGCTGTGTCTCCCTCTGTCTCTGTCTCCGTCTCTGTCCCTGGCTCTGTCTCTGCCTCTGTCTCCGTCTCTGTCTCTGTCTCGGTCTTTGTCTCCGTCTCTGTCTCTGTCTCTGTCTCTGTCTCTGCCTCTGTCTCTGTCCCCGTATCTGTCCCTGTCTCTGTCTCTGTCTCTGTCTCTGTCTCTGTCTGTGTCTCTGTCTCTGTCTGTGCCTCTGCCTCTGTCTCGGTCTTTGTCTCCGTCTCTGTCTCTGTCTCTGTCTCTGTCTCTGTCTGAGACTCTGCCTCTGCCTCTGTCTCTGTCTCTGTCTCTGTCTCTGTCTCTGTCTCTGTCTCTGTCTCTGCCTCTGTCTCTGTCTCTGTCTCTGCCTCTGTCTCTGTCTCCGTCTGTGTCTCTGTCTCCGTCTCTGTCACTGTCTCTGTCTCTGTCGCTCTCTCTCCCTCTGTCTCTGTCTCTGTCTCTGTCCCTGTCTCTGTCTCTGTCTCTGTCTGTGTCTCTGTCTCTGTCTCTGCCTCTGCCTCTGCCTCTGTCTCTGTCTCTGTCGCTGTCTCTCCCTCCGTCCCTGTCTCCGTCTCTGTCCCTGGCTCTGTCTCTGCCTCTGTCTCCGTCTCTGTCTTTGTCTCGGTCTTTGTCTCCGTCTCTGTCTCTGTCTTTGTCTCCCTCTCTGTCTCTGTCTCTGTCTGTGTCTCTGTCTCTGTCTCCGTCTCTGTCTCTGCCGCTGTCTCTGTCTCTGTCTCTGTCTCTGTCTCTGCCTCTGTCTCTGTCTCTGTCTCTGTCTCTGTCTCTGTCTCTGTCGCTGTCTCTGCCTCTGTCTCTGTCTCTGTCTCTGTCTCTGTCTCTGTCTCTGTCTCTGTCTCTGTCGCTGTCCCTCCCTCTGTCTCTGTCTCCGTCTCAGTCTCTGTCTCTGTCTCTGTCTCTGTCTCTGTCTCTGTCTCTGTCACTGTCTCTGCCTCTGTCTCTGTCTCTGTCTCTGCCTCTGTCTGTGTCTCTGTCTCTCTCTCTGCCTCTGCCTCTGCCTCTGCCTCTGTCTCTGTCTCTGTCGCTGTCTCTCCCTCTGTCCCTGTCTCCGTCTCTGTCCCTGGCACTGGCTCTGTCTCTGCCTCTGTCTCCGTCTCTGTCTCTGTCTCGATCTTTGTCTCCGTCTCTGTCTCTGTCTCTGTCTCTCTCTCTGTCTCTGTCTCTGTCTGTGTCTCTGCCTCTGTCTGTGTCTCTGTCTCTCACTCTGCCTCTGCCTCTGCCTCCGCCTCTGTCTCTGTCTCTGTCGCTGTCTCTCCCTCTGTCTCTGCCTCTGCCTCTGTCTCTGTCTCTGTCTCTGTCTCTGCCTCTGTCTCTGTCTCTGTCTCTGTTTCTATCTCTGTCTCTGTCTCTGTCTCTGTCTCTGTCTCTGTCTCTGTCTCTGTCTCTATCTCTGTCTATGTCGCTGTGTCTCCCTCTGTCTCTGTCTCCGTCTCTGTCCCTGGCTCTGTCTCTGCCTCTGTCTCCGTCTCTGTCTCTGTCTCGGTCTTTGTCTCCGTCCCTGTCTCTGTCTCTGCCTCTGTCTCTGTCCCCGTATCTGTCCCTGTCTCTGTCTCTGTCTCTGTCTCTGTCTCTGTCTCTGTCTCTGTCTGTGTCTCTGTCTCTGTCTGTGCCTCTGCCTCTGTCACGGTCTTTGTCTCCGTCTCTGTCTCTGTCTCTGTCTCTGTCTCTGTCTGAGACTCTGCCTCTGCCTCTGTCTCTGTCTCTGTCTCTGTCTCTGTCTCTGTCTCTGTCTCTGTCTCTGTCTCTGTCTCTGTCTCTGTTTCTGCCTCTGTCTCTGTCTCTGTCTCTGCCTCTGTCTCTGTCTCCGTCTGTGTCTCTGTCTCCGTCTCTGTCTCTGTCTCTGTCTCTGTCGCTCTCTCTCCCTCTGTCTCTGTCTCTGTCTCTGTCCCTGTCTCTGTCTCTGTCTCTGTCTGTGTCTCTGTCTCTGTCTCTGTCTCTGCCTCTGCCTCTGCCTCTGTCTCTGTCTCTGTCGCTGTCTCTCCCTCCGTCCCTGTCTCTGCCTCTGTCACTGTCTCTGTCTCTGTCTCTGTCTCTGTCTCTGTCTCTGACTCTGTCTCTGTCTCTGTCTCTGTCTCTGTCTCTGTCTCTGTCTCTGTCTCTGTCTCTGTCTCTGTCTCTGTCTCTGCCTCTGTCTCTGTCTCTGTCTATGTCGCTGTCTCTCCCTCTGTCTCTGTCTCCGTATCAGCCTCTGTCTCTGTCTCTGTGTCTATCTCTGCCTCTGACTCCGTCGCTGTCCCTGTCTATGTCTCTGTCTCTGTCTCTGTCTCCGTCTGCGTCTCTGTCTCTGTCTCCGTCTCTGTCTCTGCCGCTGTCTCTGTCTCTGTCTCTGTCCCTGGCTCTGTATCTGCCTCTGTCTCCGTCTCTGACTCTGTCTCTGTCTCTATTTCCGTCTCTGTCTCTGTCTCTGTCTCTGTCTCTGTCTCTGTCTCTGTCTCTGTCTCTGTCTCTGTCTCTGTCTCTGTCTCTGTCTGTGTCTCTGTCTCTCTCTCTGCCTCTGCCTCTGCCTCTGCCTCTTTCTCTGTCTCTGTCGCTGTCTCTCCCTCTGTCCCTGTCTCCGTCTCTGTCCCTGTCTCTGTCTCTGTCTCTGTCTCTGTCTCTGACTCCGTCTCTGTCTCTATCCCTGTCTCTGCCTCTGCCTCTGTCTCTGTCTCTGTCTCTGTCACTGCCTCTGTCTCTGTCTCTGTCTCTGTTTCTGTCTCTGTCTCTGTCTCTGTCTCTGTCTCTGTCCCTATCTCTGTCTATGTCGCTGTGTCTCCCTCTGTCTCTGTCTCCGTCTCAGTCCCTGGCTCTGTCTCTGTCTCTGTCTCTGTCTCTGTCTCTGTATCTATCTCTGTCTCTATCTCTGTCTATGTCGCTGTGTCTCCCTCTGTCTCTGTCTCCGTCTCTGTCCCTGGCTCTGTCTCTGCCTCTGTCTCCGTCTCTGTCTCTGTCTCGGTCTTTGTCTCCGTCTCTGTCTCTGTCTCTGTCTCTGTCTCTGCCTCTGTCTCTGTCCCCGTATCTGTCCCTGTCTCTGTCTCTGTCTCTGTCTCTGTCTCTGTCTGTGTCTCTGTCTCTGTCTGTGCCTCTGCCTCTGTCTCGGTCTTTGTCTCCGTCTCTGTCTCTGTCTCTGTCTCTGTCTCTGTCTGAGACTCTGCCTCTGCCTCTGTCTCTGTCTCTGTCTCTGTCTCTGTCTCTGTCTCTGTCTCTGTCTCTGCCTCTGTCTCTGTCTCTGTCTCTGCCTCTGTCTCTGTCTCCGTCTGTGTCTCTGTCTCCGTCTCTGTCACTGTCTCTGTCTCTGTCGCTCTCTCTCCCTCTGTCTCTGTCTCTGTCTCTGTCCCTGTCTCTGTCTCTGTCTCTGTCTCTGTCTGTGTCTCTGTCTCTGTCTCTGCCTCTGCCTCTGCCTCTGTCTCTGTCTCTGTCGCTGTCTCTCCCTCCGTCCCTGTCTCCGTCTCTGTCCCTGGCTCTGTCTCTGCCTCTGTCTCCGTCTCTGTCTTTGTCTCGGTCTTTGTCTCCGTCTCTGTCTCTGTCTTTGTCTCCCTCTCTGTCTCTGTCTCTGTCTGTGTCTCTGTCTCTGTCTCCGTCTCTGTCTCTGCCGCTGTCTCTGTCTCTGTCTCTGTCTCTGTCTCTGCCTCTGTCTCTGTCTCTGTCTCTGTCTCTGTCTCTGTCTCTGTCGCTGTCTCTGCCTCTGTCTCTGTCTCTGTCTCTGTCTCTGTCTCTGTCTCTGTCTCTGTCTCTGTCGCTGTCCCTCCCTCTGTCTCTGTCTCCGTCTCAGTCTCTGTCTCTGTCTCTGTCTCTGTCTCTGTCTCTGTCTCTGTCACTGTCTCTGCCTCTGTCTCTGTCTCTGTCTCTGCCTCTGTCTGTGTCTCTGTCTCTCTCTCTGCCTCTGCCTCTGCCTCTGCCTCTGTCTCTGTCTCTGTCGCTGTCTCTCCCTCTGTCCCTGTCTCCGTCTCTGTCCCTGGCACTGGCTCTGTCTCTGCCTCTGTCTCCGTCTCTGTCTCTGTCTCGATCTTTGTCTCCGTCTCTGTCTCTGTCTCTGTCTCTCTCTCTGTCTCTGTCTCTGTCTGTGTCTCTGCCTCTGTCTGTGTCTCTGTCTCTCACTCTGCCTCTGCCTCTGCCTTCGCCTCTGTCTCTGTCTCTGTCGCTGTCTCTCCCTCTGTCTCTGCCTCTGCCTCTGTCTCTGTCTCTGTCTCTGTCTCTGCCTCTGTCTCTGTCTCTGTCTCTGTTTCTATCTCTGTCTCTGTCTCTGTCTCTGTCTCTGTCTCTGTCTCTGTCTCTGTCTCTATCTCTGTCTATGTCGCTGTGTCTCCCTCTGTCTCTGTCTCCGTCTCTGTCCCTGGCTCTGTCTCTGCCTCTGTCTCCGTCTCTGTCTCTGTCTCGGTCTTTGTCTCCGTCCCTGTCTCTGTCTCTGCCTCTGTCTCTGTCCCCGTATCTGTCCCTGTCTCTGTCTCTGTCTCTGTCTCTGTCTCTGTCTCTGTCTCTGTCTGTGTCTCTGTCTCTGTCTGTGCCTCTGCCTCTGTCACGGTCTTTGTCTCCGTCTCTGTCTCTGTCTCTGTCTCTGTCTCTGTCTGAGACTCTGCCTCTGCCTCTGTCTCTGTCTCTGTCTCTGTCTCTGTCTCTGTCTCTGTCTCTGTCTCTGTCTCTGTCTCTGTCTCTGTCTCTGTTTCTGCCTCTGTCTCTGTCTCTGTCTCTGCCTCTGTCTCTGTCTCCGTCTGTGTCTCTGTCTCCGTCTCTGTCTCTGTCTCTGTCTCTGTCGCTCTCTCTCCCTCTGTCTCTGTCTCTGTCTCTGTCCCTGTCTCTGTCTCTGTCTCTGTCTGTGTCTCTGTCTCTGTCTCTGTCTCTGCCTCTGCCTCTGCCTCTGTCTCTGTCTCTGTCGCTGTCTCTCCCTCCGTCCCTGTCTCTGCCTCTGTCACTGTCTCTGTCTCTGTCTCTGTCTCTGTCTCTGTCTCTGACTCTGTCTCTGTCTCTGTCTCTGTCTCTGTCTCTGTCTCTGTCTCTGTCTCTGTCTCTGTCTCTGTCTCTGTCTCTGTCTCTGCCTCTGTCTCTGTCTCTGTCTATGTCGCTGTCTCTCCCTCTGTCTCTGTCTCCGTATCAGCCTCTGTCTCTGTCTCTGTGTCTATCTCTGCCTCTGACTCCGTCGCTGTCCCTGTCTATGTCTCTGTCTCTGTCTCTGTCTCCGTCTGCGTTTCTGTCTCTGTCTCCGTCTCTGTCTCTGCCGCTGTCTCTGTCTCTGTCTCTGTCCCTGGCTCTGTATCTGCCTCTGTCTCCGTCTCTGACTCTGTCTCTGTCTCTATTTCCGTCTCTGTCTCTGTCTCTGTCTCTGTCTCTGTCTCTGTCTCTGTCTCTGTCTCTGTCTCTGTCTCTGTCTCTGTCTCTGTCTCTGTCTCTGTCTGTGTCTCTGTCTCTCTCTCTGCCTCTGCCTCTGCCTCTGCCTCTTTCTCTGTCTCTGTCGCTGTCTCTCCCTCTGTCCCTGTCTCCGTCTCTGTCCCTGTCTCTGTCTCTGTCTCTGTCTCTGTCTCTGTCTCTGACTCCGTCTCTGTCTCTATCCCTGTCTCTGCCTCTGCCTCTGTCTCTGTCTCTGTCTCTGTCACTGCCTCTGTCTCTGTCTCTGTCTCTGTTTCTGTCTCTGTCTCTGTCTCTGTCTCTGTCTCTGTCCCTATCTCTGTCTATGTCGCTGTGTCTCCCTCTGTCTCTGTCTCCGTCTCAGTCCCTGGCTCTGTCTCTGCCTCTGTCTCCGTCTCTGTCTTTGTCTCGGTCTTTGTCTCCGTCTCTGTCTCTGTCTCTGTCTCTCTCTCTGTCTCTGTCTCTGTCTGTGTCTCTGTCTCTGTCTCCGTCTCTGTCTCTGCCGCTGTCTCTGTCTCTGTCTCTGTCTCTGTCTCTGTCTCTGTCTCTGTCTCTGTCTCTGTCTCTGTCGCTGTCTCTGCCTCTGTCTCTGTCTCTGTCTCTGTCTCTGCCTCTGCCTCTGTCTCTGTCTCTGTCGCTGTCTCTCCCTCTGTCCCTGTCTCCGTCTCCGTCTCTGGTTCTGTCTCTGCCTCTGTCTCCGCCTCTGTCTCTGTCTCTGTCTCTGTCTCTGTCTCTGTCTCTGTCTCTGTCTCTGTCTCTGCCTCTGCCTCTGCCTCTGTCTCTGTCTCTGTCGCTGTCTCTCCCTCTGTCCCTGTCTCCGTCTCTGTCTCTGGCTCTGTCTCTGCCTCTGTCTCCGTCTCTGTCTCTGTCTCGGTCTTTGTCTCCGTCTCTGTCTCTGTCTCTGTCTCTGTCTCTGTCTCTGCCTCTGCCTCTGTCTCTGTCTCTGTCTCTGTTTCTATCTCTGTCTCTGTCTCTGTCTCTGTCTCTGTATCTATCTCTGTCTCTATCTCTGTCTATGTCGCTGTGTCTCCCTCTGTCTCTGTCTCCGTCTCTGTCCCTGGCTCTGTCTCTGCCTCTGTCTCCGTCTCTGTCTCTGTCTCGGTCTTTGTCTCCGTCTCTGTCTCTGTCTCTGTCTCTGTCTCTGCCTCTGTCTCTGTCCCCGTATCTGTCCCTGTCTCTGTCTCTGTCTCTGTCTCTGTCTCTGTCTGTGTCTCTGTCTCTGTCTGTGCCTCTGCCTCTGTCTCGGTCTTTGTCTCCGTCTCTGTCTCTGTCTCTGTCTCTGTCTCTGTCTGAGACTCTGCCTCTGCCTCTGTCTCTGTCTCTGTCTCTGTCTCTGTCTCTGTCTCTGTCTCTGTCTCTGCCTCTGTCTCTGTCTCCGTCTGTGTCTCTGTCTCCGTCTCTGTCACTGTCTCTGTCTCTGTCGCTCTCTCTCCCTCTGTCTCTGTCTCTGTCTCTGTCCCTGTCTCTGTCTCTGTCTCTGTCTGTGTCTCTGTCTCTGTCTCTGCCTCTGCCTCTGCCTCTGTCTCTGTCTCTGTCGCTGTCTCTCCCTCCGTCCCTGTCTCCGTCTCTGTCCCTGGCTCTGTCTCTGCCTCTGTCTCCGTCTCTGTCTTTGTCTCGGTCTTTGTCTCCGTCTCTGTCTCTGTCTTTGTCTCCCTCTCTGTCTCTGTCTCTGTCTGTGTCTCTGTCTCTGTCTCCGTCTCTGTCTCTGCCGCTGTCTCTGTCTCTGTCTCTGTCTCTGTCTCTGTCTCTGTCTCTGTCTCTGTCTCTGTCTCTGTCTCTGTCGCTGTCTCTGCCTCTGTCTCTGTCTCTGTCTCTGTCTCTGTCTCTGTCTCTGTCTCTGTCGCTGTCCCTCCCTCTGTCTCTGTCTCCGTCTCAGTCTCTGTCTCTGTCTCTGTCTCTGTCTCTGTCTCTGTCTCTGTCACTGTCTCTGCCTCTGTCTCTGTCTCTGTCTCTGCCTCTGTCTGTGTCTCTGTCTCTCTCTCTGCCTCTGCCTCTGCCTCTGCCTCTGTCTCTGTCTCTGTCGCTGTCTCTCCCTCTGTCCCTGTCTCCGTCTCTGTCCCTGGCACTGGCTCTGTTTCTGCCTCTGTCTCCGTCTCTGTCTCTGTCTCGATCTTTGTCTCCGTCTCTGTCTCTGTCTCTGTCTCTCTCTCTGTCTCTGTCTCTGTCTGTGTCTCTGCCTCTGTCTGTGTCTCTGTCTCTCTCTCTGCCTCTGCCTCTGCCTCCGCCTCTGTCTCTGTCTCTGTCGCTGTCTCTCCCTCTGTCTCTGCCTCTGCCTCTGTCTCTGTCTCTGTCTCTGTCTCTGCCTCTGTCTCTGTCTCTGTCTCTGTTTCTATCTCTGTCTCTGTCTCTGTCTCTGTCTCTGTCTCTGTCTCTGTCTCTGTCTCTATCTCTGTCTATGTCGCTGTGTCTCCCTCTGTCTCTGTCTCCGTCTCTGTCCCTGGCTCTGTCTCTGCCTCTGTCTCCGTCTCTGTCTCTGTCTCGGTCTTTGTCTCCGTCCCTGTCTCTGTCTCTGCCTCTGTCTCTGTCCCCGTATCTGTCCCTGTCTCTGTCTCTGTCTCTGTCTCTGTCTCTGTCTCTGTCTCTGTCTGTGTCTCTGTCTCTGTCTGTGCCTCTGCCTCTGTCACGGTCTTTGTCTCCGTCTCTGTCTCTGTCTCTGTCTCTGTCTCTGTCTCTGTTTCTGCCTCTGTCTCTGTCTCTGTCTCTGCCTCTGTCTCTGTCTCCGTCTGTGTCTCTGTCTCCGTCTCTGTCTCTGTCTCTGTCTCTGTCGCTCTCTCTCCCTCTGTCTCTGTCTCTGTCTCTGTCCCTGTCTCTGTCTCTGTCTCTGTCTGTGTCTCTGTCTCTGTCTCTGTCTCTGCCTCTGCCTCTGCCTCTGTCTCTGTCTCTGTCGCTGTCTCTCCCTCCGTCCCTGTCTCTGCCTCTGTCACTGTCTCTGTCTCTGTCTCTGTCTCTGTCTCTGTCTCTGACTCTGTCTCTGTCTCTGTCTCTGTCTCTGTCTCTGTCTCTGTCTCCGTCTCTGTCTCTGTCTCTGCCTCTGTCTCTGTCTCTGTCTATGTCGCTGTCTCTCCCTCTGTCTCTGTCTCCGTATCAGCCTCTGTCTCTGTCTCTGTGTCTATCTCTGTCTCTGTCTCTGACTCCGTCTCTGTCTCTATCTCTGTCTCTGCCTCTGCCTCTGTCTCTGTCTCTGTCTCTGTCACTGCCTCTGTCTCTGTCTCTGTCTCTGTTTCTGTCTCTGTCTCTGTCTCTGTCTCTGTCTCTGTCCCTATCTCTGTCTATGTCGCTGTGTCTCGCTCTGTCTCTGTCTCCGTCTCTGTCCCTGGCTCTGTCTCTGCCTCTGTCTCGGTCTTTGTCTCCGTCTCTGTCTCTGTCTCTGTCTCTGTCTCTGTCTCTGTCTGAGACTCTGCCTCTGTCTCTGTCTCTGTCTCTGTCTCTGTCTCTGTCTCTGTCTCTGTCTCTGTCTCTGTCTCTGTCTCTGTCTCTGTCTCTGTCTGTGTCTCTGTCTCTCTCTCTGCCTCTGCCTCTGCCTCTGCCTCTGTCTCTGTCTCTGTCGCTGTCTCTCCCTCTGTCCCTGTCTCCGTCTCTGTCCCTGTCTCTGTCTCTGTCTCTGTCTCTGTCTCTGACTCCGTCTCTGTCTCTATCTCTGTCTCTGCCTCTGCCTCTGTCTCTGTCTCTGTCTCTGTCACTGCCTCTGTCTCTGTCTCTGTCTCTGTTTCTGTCTCTGTCTCTGTCTCTGTCTCTGTCTCTGTCCCTATCTCTGTCTATGTCGCTGTGTCTCCCTCTGTCTCTGTCTCCGTCTCTGTCTCTGTCCCCGTATCTGTCCCTGTCTCTGTCTCTGTCTCTGTCTCTGTCTCTGTCTCTGTCTCTGTCTCTGTCTGTGTCTCTGTCTCTCTCTCTGCCTCTGCCTCTGCCTCTGCCTCTGTCTCTGTCTCTGTCGCTGTCTCTCCCTCTGTCCCTGTCTCCGTCTCTGTCCCTGTCTCTGTCTCTGTCTCTGTCTCTGTCTCTGACTCCGTCTCTGTCTCTATCTCTGTCTCTGTCTCTGTCTCTGTCTGTGTCTCTGTCTCTGTCTGTGCCTCTGCCTCTGTCTCGGTCTTTGTCTCCGTCTCTGTCTCTGTCTCTGTCTCTGTCTCTGTCTGAGACTCTGCCTCTGTCTCTGTCTCTGTCTCTGTCTCTGTCTCTGTCTCTGTCTCTGTCTCTGTCTCTGTCTCTGTCTCTGTCTCTGTCTCTGTCTCTGTCTCTGTCTCTGTCTCTGTCTCTGTCTCTGTCTCTGTCTCTGTCTCTGTCTCTGTCTCTGTCTCTGTCTCTGTCTCTGTCTCTGTCTCTGTCTCTGTGTCTGTCTCTGTCTCTGTCTCTGCCTCTGTCTCTCTCTCTGTCTCTGCCTCTGTCTCTGTCTCTGTCTGTGTCTCTGTCTCCGTCTCTGTCTCTGTCTCTGTCTCTGTCGCTCTCTCTCCCTCTGTCTCTCTCTCTGTCTCTGTCCCTGGCTCTGTATCTGCCTGTGTCTCCGTCTCTGACTTTGTCTCTGTCTCTATCTCCGTCTCTGTCTCTGTCTCTGTATCAGTCCCTGTCTCTGTCGCTGTCTCTCCCTCTGTCTCTGTCTCCGTCTCTGTCCCTGGCTCTGTCTCTGCCTCTGTCTCTGTTTCTGTCTCTGTCTCTGTCTCTGTCTGTGTCTCTGCTTCTCTCTCGGTCTTTGTCTCCGTCTCTGTCTCTGTCTCTGTATCTGTATTTGTCTCTCCCTCTGTCCCTGTCTCCGTCTCCGTCTCTGGTTCTGTCTCTGCCTCTGTCTCCGTCTCTGTCTCTGTCTCTGTCTCTGTCTCTGTCTCTGTCTCTGTCTCTGTCTCTGTCTCTGTCTCTGTCTCTGTCTCTGTCTCTGTCTCTGTCTCTGTCTCTGTCTCTGTCTCTGTCTCTGTCTCTGTCTCTGTCTCTGTCTGTTTCTGTCTCTGTCTCTGTCTCTGTCTGTGTCTCTGCTTCTGTCTCGGTCTTTGTCTCCGTCTCTGTCTCTGTCTCTGTATATGTATTTGTCTCTGTCTCTGTCTCTGTCTCTGCCTCTGTCTCTGTCTCTGTATCAGTCTCTGCCTCTGTCTCTGTCTCTGTCTCTGTCTCTGTCTCTGTCTCTGTCTCTGTCTCTGTCTCTGTCTCTGTCTCTGCCTCTGTCTCTGTCTCTGTCTCTGTCGCTGTCTCTGTCTCTGTCTCTGCCCCGTCCCTCTCCCTGGCCATGTCGCTGTCTCTGTCTCTGTCTCTGTCTCTGTCTCTGTCTCTGTCTCTGTCTCTGTCTCTGGCTCTGTCTCTGTCTCTGTCTCTGTCTCTGCCTCTGTCTCTGTCTCTGTCTCTGTCGCTGTCTCTGTCTCTGTCTCTGCCCCGTCCCTCTCCGTGGCCCTGTCGCTGTCTCTGTCTCTGTCTCTGTCTCTGTCTCTGTCTCTGTCTCTGCCTCTGTCTCTGTCTCTGTCTCTGTCGCTGTCTCTCCCTCTGCCTCTGTCTCCGTGTCTGTCCCTGGCTCTGTCTCTGCCTCTGTCTCCGTCTCTGTCTCTGTCTCTGTCTCTGTCTCTGTCTCTGTCTCTGTCTCTGTCTCTGTCTCTGTCTCTGTCTCTGTCTCTGTCTCTGTCTGTTTCTGTCTCTGTCTCTGTCTCTGTCTCTGTCTGTGTCTCTGCTTCTGTCTCGGTCTTTGTCTCCGTCTCTGTCTCTGTCTCTGTATATGTATTTGTCTCTGTCTCTGTCTCTGTCTCTGCCTCTGTCTCTGTCTCTGTATCAGTCTCTGCCTCTGTCTCTGTCTCTGTCTCTGTCTCTGTCTCTGTCTCTGTATCAGTCCCTGCCTCTGTCGCTGTCTCTCCCTCTGTCTCTGTCTCCGTCTCTGTCCCTGGCTCTGTCTCTGCCTCTGTCTCTGTTTCTGTCTCTGTCTCTGTCTCTGTCTGTGTCTCTGCTTCTCTCTCGGTCTTTGTCTCCGTCTCTGTCTCTGTCTCTGTATCTGTATTTGTCTCTCCCTCTGTCCCTGTCTCCGTCTCCGTCTCTGGTTCTGTCTCTGCCTCTGTCTCCGTCTCTGTCTCTGTCTCTGTCTCTGTCTCTGTCTCTGTCTCTGTCTCTGTCTCTGTCTCTGTCTCTGTCTCTGTCTCTGTCTCTGTCTCTATCTCTGTCTATGTCGCTGTGTCTCCATCTGTCTCTGTCTCCGTCTCTGTCCCTGGCTCTGTCTCTGCCTCTGTCTCCGTCTCTGTCTCTGTCTCGGTCTTTGTCTCCGTCTCTGTCTCTGTCTCTGTAACTGTCTCTGCCTCTGTCTCTGTCCCCGTATCTGTCCCTGTCTCTGTCTCTGTCTCTGTCTCTGTCTCTGTCTCTGTCTGTGTCTCTGTCTCTGTCTGTGCCTCTGCCTCTGTCTCGGTCTTTGTCTCCGTCTCTGTCTCTGTCTCTGTCTCTGTCTCTGTCTGAGACTCTCCCTCTGTCCCTGTCTCCGTCTCTGTCTCTGGCTCTGTCTCTGCCTCTGTCTCCGTCTCTGTCTCTGTCTCGGTCTTTGTCTCCGTCTCTGTCTCTGACTCCGTCTCTGTCTCTATCTCTGTCTCTGCCTCTGCCTCTGTCTCTGTCTCTGTCTCTGTCTCTGTCTCTGTCTCTGTCTCTGTTTCTGTCTCTGTCTCTGTCTCTGTCTCTGTCTCTGTCTCTATCTCTGTCTATGTCGCTGTGTCTCCATCTGTCTCTGTCTCCGTCTCTGTCCCTGGCTCTGTCTCTGCCTCTGTCTCCGTCTCTGTCTCTGTCTCGGTCTTTGTCTCCGTCTCTGTCTCTGTCTCTGTCTCTGTCTCTGCCTCTGTCTCTGTCCCCGTATCTGTCCCTGTCTCTGTCTCTGTCTCTGTCTCTGTCTGTGTCTCTGTCTCTGTCTGTGCCTCTGCCTCTGTCTCGGTCTTTGTCTCCGTCTCTGTCTCTGTCTCTGTCTCTGTCTCTGCCTGAGACTCTGCCTCTGTCTCTGTCTCTGTCTCTGTCTCTGTCTCTGTCTCTGTCTCTGCCTCTGTCTCTGTCTCTGTCTCTGTCTCTGTCTCTGTCTCTGTCTATGTCGCTGTCTCTGTCGCTGTCTCTCCCTCCGTCCCTGTCTCCGTCTCTGTCCCTGGCTCTGTCTCTGCCTCTGTCTCCGTCTCTGTCTTTGTCTCGGTCTTTGTCTCCGTCTCTGTCTCTGTCTCTGTCTCTCTCTCTGTCTCTGTCTCTGTCTCTGTCTGTGTCTCTGTCTCTGTCTCCGTCTCTGTCTCTGCCGCTGTCTCTGTCTCTGTCTCTGTCTCTGTCTCTGTCTCTGTCTCTGCCTCTGTCTCTGTCTCTGTCTCTGTCTCTGTCTCTGTCTCTGTCTCTGTCTCTGTCTCTGTCTCTGTCTCTGTCTCTGTCTCTGTCTCTGTCTCTGTCTCTGTTTCTGCCTCTGCCTCTGCCTCTGTCTCTGTCTCTGTCTCTGTCTCTGTCTCTGTCTCTGTCTCTGTCTCTGTCTCTGTCTCTGTCTCTGTCTCTGTCTCTGTCTCTATCTCTGTCTCTGTCTCTGTCTCAGTCTCTGTTTCTGCCTCCGCCTCTGACTCCGTCGCTGTCCCTGTCTATGTCTCTGTCTCTGTCTCTGTCTCCGTCTGCGTCTCTGTTTCTGTATCCGTCTCTGTCTCTGTCTCTGTCTCTGTCTCTGTCTCTGTCTCTGTCGCTCTCTCTCCCTCTGTCTCTGTCTCTGTCTCTGTCCCTGGCTCCGTATCTGCCTCTGTCTCCGTCTCTGACTCTGTCTCTGTCTCTATCTCCGTCTCTGTCTCTGTCTGTGTCTCTGT
The DNA here is from genome assembly GCA_945859595.2 of Megachile willughbiella. Classification (NCBI taxonomy): domain Eukaryota; kingdom Metazoa; phylum Arthropoda; class Insecta; order Hymenoptera; family Megachilidae; genus Megachile; species Megachile willughbiella. The sequence goes on from CAMAOD020000310.1 coordinate 934,845, forward strand.
CTCTGTCTCTGCCTCTGCCTCTGCCTCTGTCTCTGTCTTTGTCGCTGTCTCTCCCTCCGTCCCTGTCTCAGTCTCTGTCCCTGGCTCTGTCTCTGCCTCTGTCTCCGTCTCTGTCTTTGTCTCGGTCTTTGTCTCCGTCTCTGTCTCTGTCTCTGTCTCTCTCTCTGTCTCTGTCTCTGTCTGTGTCTCTGTCTCTGTCTCCGTCTCTGTCTCTGCCGCTGTCTCTGTCTCTGTCTCTGTCTCTGTCTCTGCCTCTGTCTCTGTCTCTGTCTCTGTCTCTGTCTCTGTCTCTGTCTCTGTCGCTGTCTCTGCCTCTGTCTCTGTCTCTGTCTCTGCCTCTGCCTCTGTCTCTGTCTCTGTCGCTGTCTCTCCCTCTGTCCCTGTCTCCGTCTCCGTCTCTGGTTCTGCCTCTGCCTCTGTCTCCGTCTCTGTCTCTGTCTCTGTCTCTGTCTCTGTCTCTGTCTCTGTCTCTGTCTCTGTCTCTGTCTCTGTCTCTGTCTCTGTCTCTGTCTCTGTCTCTGTCTCTGCCTCTGTCTCTGTCTCTGTCTCTGTCTCTGTCTCTGTCTCTGTCTCTGTCTATGTCGCTGTCTCTCCCTCTGTGTCTGTCTCCGTATCAGCCTCTGTCTCTGTCTCCGTGTCTATCTCTGCCTCTGACTCTGTCGCTGTCCCTGTCTATGTCTCTGTCTCCGTCTCTGTCTCCGTCTGCGTCTGTGTCTCTGTCTCCGTCTCTGTCTCTGTCTCTGGCTCTCTCTCTGTCTCTGTCTCTGTCTGTGTCTCTGTCTCTGTCTCCGTCTCTGTCTCTGCCGCTGTATCTGTATCTGTCTCTGTCTCTGTTTCTGTCTCAGTCTCTGTCTCTGTCTCTGTCTCTGTCTCTGTCTCTGTCTCTGTCTCTGTCTCTGTCTCTGTCTCTGTCTCTGTCTCTGTCTCTGTCTCTGTCTCTGTCTCTGTCTCTGTCTCTGTCTCTGTCTCTGTCTCTGTCTCTGTCTCTGTCTCTGTCTCTGTTTCTGTCCCTGCCACTGTCGCTGTCTCTCCCTCTGTCTCTGTCTCCGTCTCTGTCCCTGGCTCTGTCTCTGCCTCTGTCTCTGTTTCTGTCTCTGTCTCTGTCTCTGTCTGTGTCTCTGCTTCTCTCTCGGTCTTTGTCTCCGTCTCTGTCTCTGTCTCTGTATCTGTATTTGTCTCTGTCTCTGTCACTGTCTCTGTCTCTGTCTCTGTCTCTGTCTCTGTCTCTGTCTCTGTCTCTGTCTCTGTCTCTGTCTCTGTCTCTGTCTCTGTCTCTGTCTCTGTCTCTGTCTCTGTCTCTGTCTCTGTCTCTGTCTCTGTCTCTGTCTCTGTCTCTGTTTCTGCCTCTGCCTCTGCCTCTGTCTCTGTCGATGTCGCTGTCTCTCCCTCTGTCCCTGTCTCCGTCTCCGTCTCTGGTTCTGTCTCTGCCTCTGTCTCCGTCTCTGTCTCTGTCTCTGTCTCTGTCTCTGTCTCTGTCTCTGTCTCTGTCTCTGTCTCTGTCTCTGTCTCTGTCTCTGTCTCTTTCTCTGTCTCTGTCTCTGTCTCTGTCTCTGTCTCTGTCTCTGTCTCTGTCTCTGTCTCTGTCTCTGTTTCTGTCTCTGTCTCTGTCTCTGTCTCTGTCTCTGTCTCTGTCTCTGTCTCTGTTTCTGTCTATGTCTCTGTCTCTGTCTCTGTCTCTGCCTCTGTCTCTGTCTCTGTCTCTGTCGCTGTCTCTCCCTCTGCCTCTGTCTCCGTGTCTGTCCCTGGCTCTGTCTCTGCCTCTGTCTCCGTCTCTGTCTCTGTCTCTGTCTCTGTCTCTGTCTCTGTCTCTGTCTCTGTCTCTGTCTCTGTCTCTGTCTCTGCCTCTGTCTCTGCCTCTGTCTCTGTCTCTGTCTCTGTCTCTGTCTCTGTCTCTGTCTCTGTCCCTGTCTCTGTCTCTGTCTCTGTCTCTGTCTCTGTCTCTGTCTCTGTCTCTGTCTCTGTCTCTGTCTCTGTCTCTGTTTCTGCCTCTGCCTCTGCCTCTGTCTCTGTCTCTGTCGCTGACTCTCCCTCTGTCCCTGTCTCCGTCTCTGTCTCTGGCTCTGTCTCTGCCTCTGTCTCCGTCTCTGTCTCTGTCTCGGTCTTTGTCTCCGTCTCTGTCTCCGTCTCTGGCTCTGTCTCTGCCTCTGTCTCCGTCTCTGTCTCTGTCTCGGTCTTTGTATCCGTCTCTGTCTCTGTTTCTGTCTCTGCCTCTGTCTCTGTCTCTGTCTCTGTCTCTGTCTCTGTCTCTGTCTCTGTCTCTGTCTCTGTCTCTGTCTCTGTCTCTGTCTCTGTCTCTGTCTCTTTCTCTGTCTCTGTCTCTGTCTCTGTCTCTGTCTCAGTCTCTGTTTCTGCCTCCGCCTCTGACTCCGTCGCTGTCCCTGCCTATGTCTCTGTCTCTGTCTCTATCTCCGTCTGCGTGTCTGTCTCTGTCTCCGTCTCTGTCTCTGTCTCTGTCTCTGTCTCTGTCGCTCTCTCTCCCTCTGTCTCTGTCTCTGTCTCTGTCTCTGGCTCCGTATCTGCCTCTGTCTCCGTCTCTGACTCTGTCTCTGTCTCTATCTCCGTCTCTGTCTCTGTCTCTGTCTCTGTCTCTGTCTCTGTCTCTGTCTCTGTCTCTGTCTCTGTCTCTGTCTCTGTCTCTGTCTCTGCCTCTGCCTCTGCCTCTGTCTCTGTCTCTGTCGCTGTCTCTCCCTCGGTCCCTGTCTCCGTCTCTGTCCCTGGCTCTGTCTCTGCCTCTGTCTCCGTCTCTGTCTTTGTCTCGGTCTTTGTCTCCGTCTCTGTCGCTGTCTCTGCCTCTGTCTCTGTCTCTGTCTCTGCCTCTGCCTCTGTCTCTGTCTCTGTCGCTGTCTCTCCCTCTGTCTCTGTCTCTGTCGCTGTCTCTCCCTCTGTCCCTGTCTCCGTCTCCGTCTCTGGTTCTGTCTCTGCCTCTGTCTCCGTCTCTGTCTCTGTCTCTGTCTCTGTCTCTGTCTCTGTCTCTGTCTCTGTCTCTGTCTCCGTCTCTGTCACCATCTCTGTCTCTGTCTCTGTCTCTGTCTCTGTCGCTGGGTCAGTCTCTGTCTTTACCTCTGTCTTTGTCTCTGTCTTTGCCTCCGTCTTTGTCTCCGTCTTTGTCACCGTCTTTGTCTCCGTCGTCGTCTTCCTCTTCGTCTGCGTCTTTGTCTCCGTCTTTGTCTACGTCTTTGTCCACGTCTTTGTCTCTGTTTTTGTCTCCGTCCATGTCTCCTGCCCCTCTGTCTCGGTCTATGTCTCATGCGCCTCTGTCTCTGTCTCTGTCTGTGTCTCTGTCTCTGTCTGTGTCTCTGTCTCTGTCTCTGTCTCTATGTCGGTCTCGGTCTCCGTCTTTGTCACCGTCTTTGTGTCCGTCTTTGTCTCCGTCTTTGTCTCTGTCTTCGTCTCCCTCTATGTTTCCGTCTTCGTCTCCGTCTTTGTCTCATGCCCCAGGGTCACCGCCTTTGTCTCCTGCCCTTCTGTTTCTGTCGCTCCCTCTGTTTCCGTCTGTGTCACTGTCTCCGTCTCTGTCTCTGTCTCTGTCTCTGTCTCTGTCTCTGTCTCTGTCTCTGTCTCTGCCTCTGTCTCTGTCTCTGTCTCTGTCTCTGTCTCTGTCTCTGTCTCTGTCTCTGTCTCTGTCTCTGTTTCCGTCTCTGTAGCATCTCTGTCTTCGTCTTAGTCTCCGTCTTTGTCTCTGTCTTTGCCTCCGTATTTGTCTCCGTCAGTGTCTCCATCTTTGTCTCCGTCTTTGTCTCCGTCTTTGCCTCCGTCTTTGCCTCAGTCTTTGCCTCCGTCTTTGCCTCCGCCTTTGTCTTCCTACTTGTCTCTGTTTTTGTCTCCGTCTTTGTCTCCGTCTTTGTCTCTATCTCTGTCTCTGTCCTGTCTCTGTCTCTGTCTCTGTCTCTGTCTCCGTCTCTGTCTCTGTCTCTGTCTCTGTCTCTGTCTCTGTCTCTGTCTCTGTCTCTGTCTTTGTCTCTGTCTCTGTCTCTGTCTCTGTCTCTGTCTCTGTCTCTGTCTCCGTCTCCGTCTCCGTCTCCGTCTCCGTCTCTGTCTCCATCTTTTTCTCCGTCTTTGTCTCCGTCTTTGTCACCGTCTTTGTCTCCGCCGTCGTCTTCCTCTTCGTCTGCGTCTTTGTCTCCGTCTTTGTCTACGTCTTTGTCCACGTCTTTGTCTCTGTTTTTGCCTCCGTCCATGTCTCCTGCCCCTCTGTCTCGGTCTACGTCTCATGCGCCGCTGTCTCTGTCTCTGTCTGTGTCTCTGTCTCTGTCTCTGTCTCTGTCTCCGTCTCCGTCTCCGTCTCCGTCTCCGTCTCCGTCTCCGTCTCCGTCTCTGTCTCCATCTTTTTCTCCGTCTTTGTCTCCGTCTTTGTCACCGTCTTTGTCTCCGTCGTCGTCTTCCTCTTCGTCTGCGTCTTTGTCTCCGTCTTTGTCTACGTCTTTGTCCACGTCTTTGTCTCTGCTTTTGTCTCCGTCCATGTCTCCTGCCCCTCTGTCTCGGTCTATGTCTCATGCGCCTCTGTCTCTGTCTCTGTCTGTGTCTCTGTCTCTGTCTGTGTCTCTGTCTCTGTCTGTGTCTCTGTCTCTGTCTCTGTCTCTATCTCGGTCTCTGTCTCCGTCTTTGTCACCGTCTTTGTCTTCGTCTTTGTCTCATGCCCCAGGGTCACCGCCTTTGTCTCCTGCCCTTCTGTTTCTGTCGCTCCCTCTGTTTCTGTCTGTGTCTCTGTCTCCGTCTCTGTCTCTGTCTCTGTCTCTGTCTCTGTCTCTGTCTCGGTCTCTGTCTCTGTCTCTGTCTCTGTCTCTGTCTCTGTCTCCGTCTCTGTCAGCATCTCTGTCTCTGTCTCTGTCTCTGTCTCTGTCTCTGTCGCTGGGTCAGTCTCTGTCTTTACCTCTGTCTTTGTCTCTGTCTTTGCCTCCGTCTCTGTCTCCGTATTTGTCTCCGTCTGTGTCTCCATCTTTGTCTCCGTCTTTGTCTCCGTCTTTGCCTCCGTCTTTGTCTCAGTCTTTGCCTCCGTCTTTGCCTCCGCCTTTGTCTTCATACTTGTCTCTGTTTTTGTCTCCGTCTTTGTCTCCGTCTTTGTCTCTATCTCTGTCTCTGTTCTGTCTCTGTCTCTGTCTCTGTCTCTGTCTCTGTCTCTGTCTCTCTCTCTGTCTCTGTCTCCGTCTCCGTCTCCGTCTCCGTCTCCGTCTCCGTCTCTGTCTCCATCTTTTTCTCCGTCTTTGTCTCCGTCTTTCTCACCGCCTTTGTCTCCGCCGTCGTCTTCCTCTTCGTCTGCGTCTTTGTCTCCGTCTTTGTCAACGTCTTTGTCCACGTCTTTGTCTCTGTTTTTGCCTCCGTTCATGTCTCCTGCCACTCTGTCTCGGTCTACGTCTCATGCGCCTCTGTCTCTGTCTCTGTCTGTGTCTCTGTCTCTGTCTCTGTCTCTGTCTCTGTCTCTGTCTCTGTCTCCGTCTCCGTCTCCGTCTCCGTCTCCGTCTCTGTCTCCATCTTTTTCTCCGTCTTTGTCTCCGTCTTTGTCACCGTCTTTGTCTCCGCCGTCGTCTTCCTCTTCGTCTGCGTCTTTGTCTCCGTCTTTGTCTACGTCTTTGTCCACGTCTTTGTCTCTGTTTTTGCCTCCGTCCATGTCTCCTGCCCCTCTGTCTCGGTCTACGTCTCATGCGCCGCTGTCTCTGTCTCTGTCTGTGTCTCTGTCTCTGTCTCTGTCTCTGTCTCCGTCTCCGTCTCCGTCTCCGTCTCCGTCTCCGTCTCCGTCTCTGTCTCCATCTTTTTCTCCGTCTTTGTCTCCGTCTTTGTCACCGTCTTTGTCTCCGTCGTCGTCTTCCTCTTCGTCTGCGTCTTTGTCTCCGTCTTTGTCTACGTCTTTGTCCACGTCTTTGTCTCTGCTTTTGTCTCCGTCCATGTCTCCTGCCCCTCTGTCTCGGTCTATGTCTCATGCGCCTCTGTCTCTGTCTCTGTCTGTGTCTCTGTCTCTGTCTGTGTCTCTGTCTCTGTCTCTGTCTGTGTCTCTGTCTCTGTCTCTGTCTCTATCTCGGTCTCTGTCTCCGTCTTTGTCACCGTCTTTGTCTTCGCCTTTGTCTCATGCCCCAGGGTCACCGCCTTTGTCTCCTGCCCTTCTGTTTCTGTCGCTCCCTCTGTTTCTGTCTGTGTCTCTGTCTCCGTCTCTGTCTCTGTCTCTGTCTCTGTCTCTGTCTCGGTCTCTGTCTCTGTCTCTGTCTCTGTCTCCGTCTCTGTCAGCATCTCTGTCTCTGTCTCTGTCTCTGTCTCTGTCTCTGTCGCTGGGTCAGTCTCTGTCTTTACCTCTGTCTTTGTCTCTGTCTTTGCCTCCGTCTCTGTCTCCGTATTTGACTCCGTCTTTGTCTCCTTCTCTGTCTTCGTCTTAGTCTCCGTCTTTGTCTCTGTCTTTGCCTCCGTATTTGTCTCCGTCTGTGTCTCCATCTTTGTCTCCGTCTTTGTCTCCGTCTTTGCCTCCGTCTTTGTCTCAGTCTTTGCCTCCGTCTTTGCCTCCGCCTTTGTCTTCATACTTGTCTCTGTTTTTGTCTCCGTCTTTGTCTCCGTCTTTGTCTCTATCTCTGTCTCTGTTCTGTCTCTGTCTCTGTCTCTGTCTCTGTCTCTGTCTCTGTCTCTCTCTCTGTCTCTGTCTCCGTCTCCGTCTCCGTCTCTGTCTCCATCTTTTTCTCCGTCTTTGTCTCCGTCTTTCTCACCGCCTTTGTCTCCGCCGTCGTCTTCCTCTTCGTCTGCGTCTTTGTCTCCGTCTTTGTCAACGTCTTTGTCCACGTCTTTGTCTCTGTTTTTGCCTCCGTCCATGTCTCCTGCCACTCTGTCTCGGTCTACGTCTCATGCGCCTCTGTCTCTGTCTCTGTCTGTGTCTCTGTCTCTGTCTCTGTCTCTGTCTCCGTCTCCGTCTCCGTCTCCGTCTCCGTCTCCGTCTCTGTCTCCATCTTTGTCTCCGTCTTTGTCACCGTCTTTGTCTCCGTCGTCGTCTTCCTCTTCGTCTGCGTCTTTGTCTACGTCTTTGTCCACGTCTTTGTCTCTGTTTTTGTCTCCGTCCATGTCTCCTGCCCCTCTGTCTCGGTCTATGTCTCATGCGCCTCTGTCTCTGTCTCTGTCTGTGTCTCTGTCTCTGTCTGTGTCTCTGTCTCTGTCTGTGTCTCTGTCTCTGTCTCTGTCTCTATCTCGGTCTCTGTCTCCGGCTTTGTCACCGTCTTTGTCTTCGTCTTTATCTCATGCCCCAGGGTCACCGCCTTTGTCTCCTGCCCTTCTGTTTCTGTCGCTCCCTCTGTTTCTGTCTGTGTCTCTGTCTCCGTCTCTGCCTCTGTCTCTGTCTCTGTCTCTGTCTCTGTCTCGGTCTCTGTCTCCGTCTTTGTCTCCGTCTTTGTGTCCGTCTTTGTCTCCGTCTTTGTCTCTGTCTTCGTCTCCCTCTATGTTTCCGTCTTCGTCTCCGTCTTTGTCTCATGCCCCAGGGTCACCGCCTTTGTCTCCTGCCCTTCTGTTTCTGTCGCTCCCTCTGTTTCCGTCTGTGTCTCTGTCTCCGTCTTTGTCTCTGTCTCTGTCTCTGTCTCTGTCTCTGTCTCTGTCTCTGCCTCTGTCTCTGTCTCTGTCTCTGTCTCTGTCTCTGTCTCTGTCTCTGTCTCCGTCTCTGTCAGCATCTCTGTCTCTGTCTCTGTCTCTGTCTCTGTCTCTGTCGCTGGGTCAGTCTCTGTCTTTACCTCTGTCTTTGTCTCTGTCTTTGCCTCCGTCTCTGTCTCCGTATTTGACTCCGTCTTTGTCTCCTTCTCTGTCTTCGTCTTAGTCTCCGTCTTTGTCTCTGTCTTTGCCTCCGTATTTGTCTCCGTCTGTGTCTCCATTTTTGTCTCCGTCTTTGTCTCCGTCTTTGCCTCCGTCTTTGTCTGAGTCTTTGCCTCCGTCTTCGCCTCCGCCTTTGTCTTCCTACTTGTCTCTGTTTTTGTCTCCGTCTTTGTCTCCGTCTTTGTCTCTATCTCTGTCTCTGTTCTGTCTCTGTCTCTGTCTCCGTCTCCGTCTCTGTCTCCGGCTCCGTCTCCGTCTCTGTCTCCATCTTTTTCTCCGTCTTTGTCTCCGTCTTTGTCACCGTCTTTGTCTCCGCCGTCGTCTTCCTCTTCGTCTGCGTCTTTGTCTCCGTCTTTGTCTACGTCTTTGTCCACGTCTTTGTCTCTGTTTTTGTCTCCGTCCATGTCTCCTGCCCCTCTGTCTCGGTCTACGTCTCATGCGCCTCTGTCTCTGTCTCTGTCTGTGTCTCTGTCTCTGTCTGTGTCTCTGTCACTGTCTCTGTCTCTGTCTCTGTCTCTGTCTCGGTCTCTGTCTCCGTCTTTGTCACCGTCTTTGTCTCCGTCTTTGTCTCCGTCTTTGTCTACGTCTTTGTCTCCGTCTTTGTCACCGACTTTGTCTCCGTCGTCGTCTTCCTCTTCGTCTCCGTCTTTGTCTCCGTCTTTGTCACCGTCTTTGTTTCCGTCTTCGTCTCCGTCTTCGTCTCATGCCCCAGGGTCACCGGCTTTGTCTCCTGCCCTTCTGTTTCTGTCGCTCCCTCTGTTTCTGTCTGTGTCTCTGTTCTGTCTCTGTCTCTCTCTCTGTCTCTGTCTCTGTCTCTGTCTCTGTCTCTGTCTCTGTCTCTGTCTCTGTCTCTGTCTCTGTCTCTGTCTCTGTCTGTGTCTCTGTCTCTGTCTCTGTCTCTGTCTCTGTCTCTGGCCCTGTCTCTGTCTCCGTCTCTGTCACCATCTCTGCCTCTGTCTCTGTCTCTGTCTCTGTCTCTGTCGCTGGGTCAGTCTCTGTCTTTACCTCTGTCTTTGTCTCTGTCTTTGTCTCCATCTCTGTCTCCGTATTTGTCTCCGTCTTTGTCTCCTTCTCTGTCTTCGTCTTAGTCTCCGTCTTTGTCTCCGTCTTTGTCTCCGTCTTTGCCTCCGTCTTTGTCTCAGTCTTTGTCTCCGTCTTTGCCTCCGTCTTTGTCTTCCTACTTGTCTCTGTTTTTGTCTCCGTCTTTGTCGCCGTCTTTGTCTCTATCTCTGTCTCTGTCTCTGTCTCTGTCTCTGTCTCTGTCTCTGTCTCTGTCTCTGTCTCTGTCTCTGTCTCTGTCTCTGTCTCTGTCTTTGTATCCATCTTTGTCTCCGTCCTTGTCACCGTCTTTGTCTCCGTCGTCGTCTTTCTCTTCGTCTCCGTCTTTGTCTACGTCTTTATCACCGTCCTTGTCTCCCTCTTTGTCTCCGTCTTTGTCTACGTCTTTGTCTCATGCCCCAGGGTCACCGCCTTTGTCTCCTGCCCTTCTGTTTCTGTCGCTCCCTCTGTTTCTGTCTGTGTCTCTGTCTCCGTCTCTGTCTCTGTCTCTGTCTCTGTCTCTGTCTCTGTCTCTGTCTCTGTCTCTGTCTCGGTCTCTGTCTCCGTCTTTGTCTCCGTCTTTGTGTCCGTCTTTGTCTCCGTCTTTGTCTCTGTCTTTGCCTCCGTATTTGTCTCCGTCTGTGTCTCCATCTTTGTCTCCGTCTTTGTCTCCGTCTTTGCCCCCGTCTTTGTCTCAGTCTTTGCCTCCGTCTTTGCCTCCGCCTTTGTCTTCCTACTTGTCTCTGTTTTTGTCTCCGTCTTTGTCTCCGTCTTTGTCTCTATCTCTGTCTCTGCTCTGTCTCTGTCTCTGTCTCTGTCTCCGTCTCCGTCTCCGGCTCCGTCTCCGTCTCTGTCTCCATCTTTTTCTCCGTCTTTGTCTCCGTCTTTGTCACCGTCTTTGTCTCCGCCGTCGTCTTCCTCTTCGTCTGCGTCTTTGTCTCCGTCTTTGTCTACGTCTTTGTCCACGTCTTTGTCTCTGTTTTTGTCTCCGTCCATGTCTCCTGCCCCTCTGTCTCGGTCTACGTCTCATGCGCCTCTGTCTCTGTCTCTGTCTGTGTCTCTGTCTCTGTCTGTGTCTCTGTCACTGTCTCTGTCTCTGTCTCTGTCTCTGTCTCGGTCTCTGTCTCCGTCTTTGTCACCGTCTTTGTCTCCGTCTTTGTCTCCGTCTTTGTCTACGTCTTTGTCTCCGTCTTTGTCACCGACTTTGTCTCCGTCGTCGTCTTCCTCTTCGTCTCCGTCTTTGTCTCCGTCTTTGTCACCGTCTTTGTTTCCGTCTTCGTCTCCGCCTTCGTCTCATGCCCCAGGGTCACCGGCTTTGTCTCCTGCCCTTCTGTTTCTGTCGCTCCCTCTGTTTCTGTCTGTGTCTCTGTTCTGTCTCTGTCTCTCTCTCTGTCTCTGTCTCTGTCTCTGTCTCTGTCTCTGTCTCTGTCTCTGTCTCTGTCTCTGTCTCTGTCTCTGTCTCTGTCTCTGTCTCTGCATCTGTCTCTGTCTCTGTCTCTGTCTCTGTCTCTGTCTCTGTCTTTGTATCCGTCTTTGTCTCCGTCGTTGTCTTCCTCTTCGTCTCCGTCTTTGTCTACGTCTTTATCACCGTCTTTGTCTCCGTCTTGGTCTCCGCCTTTGTCTCCGTCTTTGTCTACGTCTTTGTCTCCGTCTTTGTCTCCGTCCATGTCTCCTGCCCCTCTGTTTCGGTCTTTGTCTCATGCGCCTCTGCCTCTGTCTCTGTCTCTGTGTCTGTCTGTGTCTATGACTCTGTCTCTGCCTCTGTATCGGTCTCTGTCTCCATCTCTGTCTCCGTCTCTGTCTCTGTCTCTGTCTCTGTCTCTGTCTCTGTCTCTGTCTCTGCCTCTATCTCTGTCTCTGTCTCTGTCTCTGTATCGTACTCTGTCTCTGTCTCTGTCTTCGTCTTTGTCTCCGTCTTTGTCGCTGTCTTTGTCTCCGCATTTGTCTCCGTCTGTGTCTCCATCGTTGTCTCCGTCCTTTTCTCCGTCTTTGCCTCCGTCTTTGTCTCCGTATTTGTCTCCGTCTGTGTTGCCATCTTTGTCTCCGTCGCCGTCTTCCTCCTCGTGTCCGTCTTTGTCTCCGTCTTTGTCACCGTCCTTGTCTCCGTCTTTGTCTCCGTCCGTGTCTCCTGCCCCTCTGTCTCGGTCTTTGTCTCATGCGCGCCTCTCTCTGTCTCTGTCTCTGTCTGTGTCTCCGTCTCTGTCTCCGCCTTTGCCTCTGCCTTTGTCTCCGTATTTGTCTCCGTCTGTTTCTCCATCTCTGTCGCCGTCTCTGTCTCTGTCTCTGTCTCTGTCTCTGTCTCTGTCTCTGTCTCTGTCTCTGTCTCTGTCTCTGTCTCTGTCTCTGTCTCCGTCTCTGTCACCATCTCTGCCTCTGTCTCTGTCTCTGTCTCTGTCTCTGTCGCTGGGTCAGTCTCTGTCGTTACCTCTGTCTTTGTCTCTGTCTTTGTCTCCATCTCTGTCTCTGTATTTGTCTCCGTCTTTGTCTCCTTCTCTGTCTTCGTCTTAGTCTCCGTCTTTGCCTCTGTCTTTGTCTCCGTCCATGTCTCCTGCCCCTCTGTCTCGGTCTTTGTCTCATGCGCGCCTCTCTCTGTCTCTGTCTCTGTCTGTGTCTCCGTCTCTGTCTCCGCCTTTGCCTCTGCCTTTGTCTCCGTATTTGTCTCCGTCTGTTTCTCCATCTCTGTCTCCGTCTTTGTCACCGTCCTTGTCTCCGTTTTTGTCTCCGTCCGTGTCTCCTGCCCCTCTGTCTCGGTCTTTGTCTCATGCGCGCCTCTCTCTGTCTCTGTCTCTGTCTGTGTCACTGTGTCTGTCTCTGTCTTTGTCTCCGCCTTTGTCTCCGTCTTTGTCATCGTCTTTGTCTCCGTCTTTGTCTCCGTCTTTGTCTACGTCTTCGTCTCATGCCCCAGGGTCACCGGCTTTGTCTCCTGCCCTTCTGTTTCTGTCGCTCCCTCTGTTTCTGTCTGTGTCTCTGTTCTGTCTCTGTCTCTCTCTCTGTCTCTGTCTCTGTCTCTGTCTCTGTCTCTGTCTCTGTCTCTGTCTCTGTCTCTGCCTCTGTCTCTGTCTCTGTCTCTGTCTCTGTCTCTGTCTCTGTCTCTGTCTCTGTCTCCGTCTCTGTCTCTGTCTCTGTCTCTGTCTCTGTCTCTGTCTCTGTCTCTGTCTCTGTCTCTGTCTCTGTCTCTGTCTCTGTCTCTGTCTCTGTCTCTGTCTCTGCATCTGTCTCTGTCTCTGTCTCTGTCTCTGTGTCTGTCTCTGTCTTTGTCTCCGCCTTTGTCTCCGTCTTTGTCATCGTCTTTGTCTCCGTCGTCGTCTTCCTCTTCGTCTCCGTCTTTGTCTCCGTCTTTCTCACCGTCTTTGTCTCCGTCTTTGTCTCCGTCTTTGTCTACGTCTTTGTCTCCGTCTTTGTCTCCGCGCGTGTCTCCCTTCCCTCTGTCTCGGTCTTTGTCGCATGCGCCACTGTCTCGGTCTTTGTCGCATGCGCCACTGTCTCTGTCTCTGTCTCTGTCTCTGTCTCTGTCTGTGTCTCTGTCTCTGTCTCTGTCTCTGTCTCTGTCTCTGCCTCTGTATCGGTCTCTGTCTCCGTCTTTGTCTCCGTCTTTGTCGCTGTCTTTGTCTCCGTATTTGTCTCCGTCTGTGTCTCCATCTTTGTCTCCGTCTTTTTCTCCGTCTTTGCCTCCGTCTTTGTCTCCATATTTGTCTCCGTCTCTGTTGCCATCTTTGTCTCCGTCGCCGTCTTCCTCCTCGTGTCCGTCTTTGTCTCCGTCTTTGTCACCGTCCTTGTCTCCGTCTTTGTCTCCGTCCGTGTCTCCTGCCCCTCTGTCTCGGTCTTTGTCTCATGCGCGCCTCTCTCTGTCTCTGTCTCTGTCTGTGTCTCCGTCTCTGTCTCCGCCATTGCCTCTGCCTTTGTCTCCGTATTTGTCTCCGTCTGTTTCTCCATCTCTGTCTCCGTCTCTGACTCTGTCTCTGTCTCTGTCTCTGTCTCTGTCTCTGTCTCTGTCTCTGTCTCTGTCTCTGTCTCTGTCTCTGTCTCTGTCTCTGTCTCTGTGTCTGTCTCTGTCTCTGTCTCTGTCTCTGTCTCTGTCTCTGTCTCTGTCTCTGTCTCTGTCTCTGTCTCTGTCTCTGTCTCTGTCTCTGTCTCTGTCTCTGTCTCTGTCTCTGTCTCTGTCTCTGTCTCTGTCTCTGTCTCTGTCTCTGTCTCTGTCTCTGTCTCTGTCTTTGTCTCTGTCTCTGTCTCGGTCTCTGTCTCCGTCTTTGTCTCCGTCTTTGTGTCCGTCTTTGTGTCCGTCTTTGTCTCCGTCTTTGTCTCCGTCGTCGTCTTCCTCTTCGTCTGCGTTTTTGTCTCCGTCCATGTCTCCTGCCCCTCTGTTTCTGTCTCTGTCTCTGTCTCTTTCTCTGTCTGTGTCTGTGTCTCTGTCTCTGTCTCTGCCTCTGTCTCTGTCCATATCTCTGTCTCTGTCTCTGTTCCCGTCTCTGTCTCCGCCTCAGCCTCTGTCACTGTCTTTGTCTCCATCTTTTTCTCCGTCTTTGTCTCCGTCTTTTTCTCCGTCTTTGTCTCCGTCTGTGTCTCCATCTTTGTCTCCGTCTTTTTCTCCGTCTTTGCCTCCGTCTTTGTCTCCGTATTTGTCTCCGTCTGTGTTGCCATCTTTGTCTCCGTCGTCGTCTTCCTCTTCGTCTCCGTCTTTGTCTCCGTCTTTGTCACCGTCTTTGTTTCCGTCTTCGTCTCCGTCTTCGTCTCATGCCCCAGGGTCACCGGCTTTGTCTCCTGCCCTTCTGTTTCTGTCGCTCCCTCTGTTTCTGTCTGTGTCTCTGTTCTGTCTCTGTCTCTCTCTCTGTCTCTGTCTCTGTCTCTGTCTCTGTCTCTGTCTCTGTCTCTGTCTCTGTCTCTGTCTCTGTCTCTGTCTCTGTCTCTGTCTCTGTCTGTGTCTCTGTCTCTGTCTCTGTCTCTGTCTCTGTCTCTGTCTCTGTCTCTGTCTCTGTCTCTGTCTCTGTCTCCGTCTCTGTCACCATCTCTGCCTCTGTCTCTGTCTCTGTCGCTGGGTCAGTCTCTGTCTTTACCTCTGTCTTTGTCTCTGTCTTTGTCTCCATCTCTGTCTCCGTATTTGTCTCCGTCTTTGTCTCCTTCTCTGTCTTCGTCTTAGTCTCCGTCTTTGCCTCTGTCTTTGTCTCCGTATTTGTCTCCGTCTGTGTCTCCATCTTTGTCTCCGTCTTTGTCTCCGTCTTTGCCTCCGTCTTTGTCTCAGTCTTTGTCTCCGTCTTTACCTCCGTCTTTGTCTTCCTACTTGTCTCTGTTTTTGTCTCCGTCTTTGTCGCCGTCTTTGTCTCTATCTCTGTCTCTGTCTCTGTCTCTGTCTCTGTCTCTGTCTCTGTCTCTGTCTCTGTCTCTGTCTCTGTCTCTGTCTCTGTCTTTGTATCCATCTTTGTCTCCGTCCTTGTCACCGTCTTTGTCTCCGTCGTCGTCTTTCTCTTCGTCTCCGTCTTTGTCTACGTCTTTATCACCGTCCTTGTCTCCCTCTTTGTCTCCGTCTTTGTCTACGTCTTTGTCTCCGTCTTTGTCACCGCCCATGTTTCCTGCCCCTCTGGCTCGGTCTTTGTCTCATGGGCCTCTGTCTTTGTCTCTGTCTGTGTCTCTGTCTCTGTCTCTGTCTCTGTCTCTGTCTCTGTCTCTGTCTCTGTCTCTGTCTCCGTCTCTGTCACCATCTGTGCCTCTGACTCTGTCTCTGTCTCTGTCTCTGTCGCTGGGTCAGTCTCTGCCTTTACCTCTGTCTTTGTCTCTGTCTTTGTCTCCATCTCTGTCTCCGTATTTGTCTCCGTCTTTGTCTCCTTCTCTGTCTTCGTCTTAGTCTCCGTCTTTGCCTCTGTCTTTGTCTCCGTATTTGTCCCCGTCTGTGTCTCCATCTTTGTCTCCGTCTTTGTCTCCGTCTTTGCCTCCGTCTTTGTCTCAGTCTTTGTCTCCGACTTTGCCTCCGCCTTTGTCTTCCTACTTGTCTCTGTTTTTGTCTCCGTCTTTGTCGCCGTCTTTGTCTCTATCTCTATCTCTGTCTCTGTTCTGTCTCTGTCTCTGTCTCTGTCTCTGTCTCTGTCTCTGTCTCTGTCTCTGTCTCTGTCTCCGTCTCTGTCAGCATCTCTGTCTCTGTCTCTGTCTCTGTCTCTGTCTCTGTCGCTGGGTCAGTCTCTGTCTTTACCTCTGTCTTTGTCTCTGTCTCCGTATTTGACTCCGTCTTTGTCTCCTTCTCTGTCTTCGTCTTAGTCTCCGTCTTTGTCTCTGTCTTTGCCTCCGTATTTGTCTCCGTCTGTGTCTCCATCTTTGTCTCCGTCTTTGTCTCCGTCTTTGCCTCCGTCTTTGTCTCAGTCTTTGCCTCCGTCTTTGCCTCCGCCTTTGTCTTCCTACTTGTCTCTGTTTTTGTCTCCGTCTTTGTCTCCGTCTTTGTCTCTATCTCTGTCTCTGTTCTGTCTCTGTCTCTGTCTCTGTCTCTGTCTCTGTCTCCGTCTCTGTCTCTGTCTCTGTCTCTGTCTCTGTCTCTGTCTCTGTCTCTGTCTCTGTCTCTGTCTCTGTCTCTGTCTTTGTCTCTGTCTCTGTCTCTGTCTCTCTCTCTGTCTCTGTCTCCGTCTCCGTCTCCGTCTCCGTCTCCGTCTCCGTCTCTGTCTCCATCTTTTTCTCCGTCTTTGTCTCCGTCTTTGTGTCCGTCTTTGTCTCCGTCTTTGTCTCTGTCTTCGTCTCCCTCTATGTTTCCGTCTTCGTCTCCGTCTTTGTCTCATGCCCCAGGGTCACCGCCTTTGTCTCCTGCCCTTCTGTTTCTGTCGCTCCCTCTGTTTCCGTCTGTGTCTCTGTCTCCGTCTTTGTCTCTGTCTCTGTCTCTGTCTCTGTCTCTGTCTCTGTCTCTGTCTCTGTCTCTGTCTCTGTCTCTGTCTCTGTCTCTGTCTCTGTCTCTGTCTCTGTCTCTGTCTCTGTCTCCGTCTCTGTCAGCATCTCTGTCTCTGTCTCTGTCTCTGTCTCTGTCTCTGTCGCTGGGTCAGTCTCTGTCTTTACCTCTGTCTTTGTCTCTGTCTTTGCCTCCGTCTCTGTCTCCGTATTTGACTCCGTCTTTGTCTCCTTCTCTGTCTTCGTCTTAGTCTCCGTCTTTGTCTCTGTCTTTGCCTCCGTATTTGTCTCCGTCTGTGTCTCCATCTTTGTCTCCGTCTTTGTCTCCGTCTTTGCCTCCGTCTTTGTCTCAGTCTTTGCCTCCGTCTTTGCCTCCGCCTTTGTCTTCCTACTTGTCTCTGTTTTTGTCTCCGTCTTTGTCTCCGTCTTTGTCTCTATCTCTGTCTCTGTTCTGTCTCTGTCTCTGTCTCTGTCTCCGTCTCTGTCTCTGTCTCTGTCTCTGTCTCTGTCTCTGTCTCTGTCTCTGTCTCTGTCTCTGTCTCTGTCTTTGTCTCTGTCTCTGTTTCTGTCTCTCTCTCTGTCTCTGTCTCCGTCTCCGTCTCCGTCTCCGTCTCCGTCTCCGTCTCCGTCTCTGTCTCCATCTTTTTCTCCGTCTTTGTCTCCGTCTTTGTGTCCGTCTTTGTCTCCGTCTTTGTCTCTGTCTTCGTCTCCCTCTATGTTTCCGTCTTCGTCTCCGTCTTTGTCTCATGCCCCAGGGTCACCGCCTTTGTCTCCTGCCCTTCTGTTTCTGTCGCTCCCTCTGTTTCCGTCTGTGTCTCTGTCTCCGTCTTTGTCTCTGTCTCTGTCTCTGTCTCTGTCTCTGTCTCTGTCTCTGTCTCTGTCTCTGTCTCTGTCTCTGTCTCTGTCTCTGTCTCTGTCTCTGTCTCTGTCTCTGTCTCTGTCTCTGTCTCTGTCTCTGTCTCCGTCTCTGTCACCATCTCTGCCTCTGTCTCTGTCTCTGTCGCTGGGTCAGTCTCTGTCTTTACCTCTGTCTTTGTCTCTGTCTTTGTCTCCATCTCTGTCTCCGTATTTGTCTCCGTCTTTGTCTCCTTCTCTGTCTTCGTCTTAGTCTCCGTCTTTGCCTCTGTCTTTGTCTCCGTATTTGTCTCCGTCTGTGTCTCCATCTTTGTCTCCGTCTTTGTCTCCGTCTTTGCCTCCGTCTTTGTCTCAGTCTTTGTCTCCGTCTTTACCTCCGTCTTTGTCTTCCTACTTGTCTCTGTTTTTGTCTCCGTCTTTGTCGCCGTCTTTGTCTCTATCTCTGTCTCTGTCTCTGTCTCTGTCTCTGTCTCTGTCTCTGTCTCTGTCTCTGTCTCTGTCTCTGTCTCTGTCTCTGTCTCTGTCTCTGTCTCTGTCTCTGTCTCCGTCTCTGTCAGCATCTCTGTCTCTGTCTCTGTCTCTGTCTCTGTCTCTGTCGCTGGGTCAGTCTCTGTCTTTACCTCTGTCTTTGTCTCTGTCTCCGTATTTGACTCCGTCTTTGTCTCCTTCTCTGTCTTCGTCTTAGTCTCCGTCTTTGTCTCTGTCTTTGCCTCCGTATTTGTCTCCGTCTGTGTCTCCATCTTTGTCTCCGTCTTTGTCTCCGTCTTTGCCTCCGTCTTTGTCTCAGTCTTTGCCTCCGTCTTTGCCTCCGCCTTTGTCTTCCTACTTGTCTCTGTTTTTGTCTCCGTCTTTGTCTCCGTCTTTGTCTCTATCTCTGTCTCTGTTCTGTCTCTGTCTCTGTCTCTGTCTCTGTCTCTGTCTCCGTCTCTGTCTCTGTCTCTGTCTCTGTCTCTGTCTCTGTCTCTGTCTCTGTCTCTGTCTCTGTCTCTGTCTCTGTCTTTGTCTCTGTCTCTGTCTCTGTCTCTCTCTCTGTCTCTGTCTCCGTCTCCGTCTCCGTCTCCGTCTCCGTCTCCGTCTCTGTCTCCATCTTTTTCTCCGTCTTTGTCTCCGTCTTTGTGTCCGTCTTTGTCTCCGTCTTTGTCTCTGTCTTCGTCTCCCTCTATGTTTCCGTCTTCGTCTCCGTCTTTGTCTCATGCCCCAGGGTCACCGCCTTTGTCTCCTGCCCTTCTGTTTCTGTCGCTCCCTCTGTTTCCGTCTGTGTCTCTGTCTCCGTCTTTGTCTCTGTCTCTGTCTCTGTCTCTGTCTCTGTCTCTGTCTCTGTCCCTGTCTCTGTCTCTGTCTCTGTCTCTGTCTCTGTCTCTGTCTCTGTCTCTGTCTCTGTCTCTGTCTCCGTCTCTGTCAGCATCTCTGTCTCTGTCTCTGTCTCTGTCTCTGTCTCTGTCGCTGGGTCAGTCTCTGTCTTTACCTCTGTCTTTGTCTCTGTCTTTGCCTCCGTCTCTGTCTCCGTATTTGACTCCGTCTTTGTCTCCTTCTCTGTCTTCGTCTTAGTCTCCGTCTTTGTCTCTGTCTTTGCCTCCGTATTTGTCTCCGTCTGTGTCTCCATCTTTGTCTCCGTCTTTGTCTCCGTCTTTGCCTCCGTCTTTGTCTCAGTCTTTGCCTCCGTCTTTGCCTCCGCCTTTGTCTTCCTACTTGTCTCTGTTTTTGTCTCCGTCTTTGTCTCCGTCTTTGTCTCTATCTCTGTCTCTGTTCTGTCTCTGTCTCTGTCTCTGTCTCCGTCTCTGTCTCTGTCTCTGTCTCTGTCTCTGTCTCTGTCTCTGTCTCTGTCTCTGTCTCTGTCTCTGTCTTTGTCTCTGTCTCTGTTTCTGTCTCTCTCTCTGTCTCTGTCTCCGTCTCCGTCTCCGTCTCCGTCTCCGTCTCCGTCTCCGTCTCTGTCTCCATCTTTTTCTCCGTCTTTGTCTCCGTCTTTGTGTCCGTCTTTGTCTCCGTCTTTGTCTCTGTCTTCGTCTCCCTCTATGTTTCCGTCTTCGTCTCCGTCTTTGTCTCATGCCCCAGGGTCACCGCCTTTGTCTCCTGCCCTTCTGTTTCTGTCGCTCCCTCTGTTTCCGTCTGTGTCTCTGTCTCCGTCTTTGTCTCTGTCTCTGTCTCTGTCTCTGTCTCTGTCTCTGTCTCTGTCTCTGTCTCTGTCTCTGTCTCTGTCTCTGTCTCTGTCTCTGTCTCTGTCTCTGTCTCTGTCTCTGTCTCTGTCTCTGTCTCTGTCTCTGTCTCTGTCTCTGTCTCTGTCTCTGTCTCTGTCTCTGTCTCCGTCTCTGTCAGCATCTCTGTCTCTGTCTCTGTCTCTGTCTCTGTCTCTGTCGCTGGGTCAGTCTCTGTCTTTACCTCTGTCTTTGTCTCTGTCTTTGCCTCCGTCTCTGTCTCCGTATTTGACTCCGTCTTTGTCTCCTTCTCTGTCTTCGTCTTAGTCTCCGTCTTTGTCTCTGTCTTTGCCTCCGTATTTGTCTCCGTCTGTGTCTCCATCTTTGTCTCCGTCTTTGTCTCCGCCTTTGCCTCCGTCTTTGTCTCAGTCTTTGCCTCCGTCTTTGCCTCCGCCTTTGTCTTCCTACTTGTCTCTGTTTTTGTCTCCGTCTTTGTCTCCGTCTTTGTCTCTATCTCTGTCTCTGTTCTGTCTCTGTCTCTGTCTCTGTCTCCGTCTCCGTCTCCGGCTCCGTCTCCGTCTCTGTCTCCATCTTTTTCTCCGTCTTTGTCTCCGTCTTTGTCACCGTCTTTGTCTCCGCCGTCGTCTTCCTCTTCGTCTGCGTCTTTGTCTCCGTCTTTGTCTACGTCTTTGTCCACGTCTTTGTCTCTGTTTTTGTCTCCGTCCATGTCTCCTGCCCCTCTGTCTCGGTCTACGTCTCATGCGCCTCTGTCTCTGTCTCTGTCTGTGTCTCTGTCTCTGTCTGTGTCTCTGTCACTGTCTCTGTCTCTGTCTCTGTCTCTGTCTCGGTCTCTGTCTCCGTCTTTGTCACCGTCTTTGTCTCCGTCTTTGTCTCCGTCTTTGTCTACGTCTTTGTCTCCGTCTTTGTCACCGACTTTGTCTCCGTCGTCGTCTTCCTCTTCGTCTCCGTCTTTGTCTCCGTCTTTGTCACCGTCTTTGTTTCCGTCTTCGTCTCCGTCTTCGTCTCATGCCCCAGGGTCACCGGCTTTGTCTCCTGCCCTTCTGTTTCTGTCGCTCCCTCTGTTTCTGTCTGTGTCTCTGTTCTGTCTCTGTCTCTCTCTCTGTCTCTGTCTCTGTCTCTGTCTCTGTCTCTGTCTCTGTCTCTGTCTCTGTCTCTGTCTCTGTCTCTGTCTCTGTCTCTGTCTCTGTCTCTGTCTCTGTCTCTGTCTCTGTCTCTGTCTCTGTCTCTGTCTCTGTCTCTGTCTCTGTCTCTGTCTCCGTCTCTGTCACCATCTCTGCCTCTGTCTCTGTCTCTGTCTCTGTCTCTGTCGCTGGGTCAGTCTCTGTCTTTACCTCTGTCTTTGTCTCTGTCTTTGTCTCCATCTCTGTCTCCGTATTTGTCTCCGTCTTTGTCTCCTTCTCTGTCTTCGTCTTAGTCTCCGTCTTTGCCTCTGTCTTTGTCTCCGTATTTGCCTCCGTCTGTGTCTCCATCTTTGTCTCCCTCTTTGTCTCCGTCTTTGCCTCCGTCTTTGTCTCAGTCTTTGTCTCCGTCTTTGCCTCCGTCTTTGTCTTCCTACTTGCCTCTGTTTTTGTCTCCGTCTTTGTCGCCGTCTTTGTCTCTATCTCTGTCTCTGTCTCTGTCTCTGCCTCTGTCTCTGTCTCTGTCTCCGTCTCTGTCTCTGTCTCTGTCTCTGTCTTTGTATCCATCTTTGTCTCCGTCTTTGTCACCGTCTTTGTCTCCGTCGTCGTCTTTCTCTTCGTCTCCGTCTTTGTCTACGTCTTTATCACCGTCCTTGTCTCCCTCTTTGTCTCCGTCTTTGTCTACGTCTTTGTCTCCGTCTTTGTCTCCGCCCATGTTTCCTGCCCCTCTGGCTCGGTCTTTGTCTCATGCGCCTCTGTCTTTGTCTCTGTCTCTGTCTCTGTCACTGTCTCTGTCTCTGTCTCTGTCTCTGTCTCTGTCTCTGTCTCTGTCTCTGTCTCCGTCTTTGTCTACGTCTTTGTCCACGTCTTTGTCTCTGTTTTTGTCTCCGACCATGTCTCCTGCCCCTCTGTCTCGGTCTATGTCTCATGCGCCTCTGTCTCTGTCTCTGTCTCTGTCTCGGTCTCCGTCTCCGTCTTTGTCACCGTCTTTGTCTCCGTCTTTGTCTCATGCCACAGGGTCACCGCCTTTGTCTACTGCCCTTCTGTTTCTGTCGCTCCCTCTGTCTCTGTCTGTGTTTCTGTCTCCGTCTCTGTCTCTGTCTCTGTCTCTGTCTCTGTCTTTGTATCCATCTTTGTCTCCGTCTTTGTCACCGTCTTTGTCTCCGTCGTCGTCTTTCTCTTCGTCTCCGTCTTTGTCTACGTCTTTATCACCGTCCTTGTCTCCCTCTTTGTCTCCGTCCTTGTCTACGTCTTTGTCTCCGTCTTTGTCTTCGCCCATGTTTCCTGCCCCTCTGTCACGGTCTTTGTCTCATGCGCCTCTGTCTTTGTCTCTGTCTGTGTCTCTGTCTCTGTCTCTGTCTCTGTCTCTGTCTCTGTCTCTGTCTCTGTCTCTGTCTCTGTCTCTGTCTCTGTCTCTGTCTCCGTCTTTGTCTCCGTCTTTGTATCCGTCATTGTCTCCGCCCATGTCTCCTGCCCCTCTCTCTCGGTCTTTATCTCATGCGCTTCTGCCTCTGTCTCTGTCTCTGTCTCTGTCTCGGTCTCCGTCTCTGTCTCTGTCTCTGTTCCCGTCTCTGTCTCCGCCCCTGCCTCTGTCTCTGTCTTTGTCTCCATCTTTTTCTCCGTCTTTGTCTCCGTCTTTGTCACCGTCTTTGTCTCCGTCATCGTCTTCCTCTTCGTCTGCGTCTTTGTCTCCGTCTTTGTCTACGTCTTTGTCCACGTCTTTGTCTCTGTTTTTGTCTCCGTCCATGTCTCCTGCCCCTCTGTCTCGGTCTATGTCTCATGCGCCTCTGTCTCTGTCTCTGTCTGTGTCCCTGTCTCTGTCTGTGTCTCTGTCTCTGTCTGTGTCTCTGTCTCTGTCTCTGTCTCTATCTCGGTCTCTGTCTCCGTCTTTGTCACCGTCTTTGTCTTCGTCTTTGCCTCATGCCCCAGGGTCACCGCCTTTGTCTCCTGCCCTTCTGTTTCTGTCGCTCCCTCTGTTTCCGTCTGTGTCTCTGTCTCCGTCTTTGTCTCTGTCTCTGTCTCTGTCTCTGTCTCTGTCTCTGTCTCTGTCTCTGTCTCTGCCTCTGTCTCTGTCTCTGTCTCTGTCTCTGTCTCTGTCTCTGTCTCTGTCTCTGTCTCCGTCTCTGTCAGCATCTCTGTCTCTGTCTCTGTCTCTGTCTCTGTCTCTGTCGCTGGGTCAGTCTCTGTCTTTACCTCTGTCTTTGTCTCTGTCTTTGCCTCCGTCTCTGTCTCCGTATTTGACTCCGTCTTTGTCTCCTTCTCTGTCTTCGTCTTAGTCTCCGTCTTTGTCTCTGTCTTTGCCTCCGTATTTGTCTCCGTCTGTGTCTCCATCTTTGTCTCCGTCTTTGTCTCCGTCTTTGCCTCCGTCTTTGTCTCAGTCTTTGCCTCCGTCTTTGCCTCCGCCTTTGTCTTCCTACTTGTCTCTGTTTTTGTCTCCGTCTTTGTCTCCGTCTTTGTCTCTATCTCTGTCTCTGTTCTGTCTCTGTCTCTGTCTCTGACTCTGTCTCCGTCTCTGTCTCTGTCTCTGTCTCTGTCTCTGTCTCTGTCTCTGTCTCTGTCTCTGTCTCTGTCTCTGTCTCTGTCTCCGTCTCCGTCTCCGTCTCCGTCTCCGTCTCCGTCTCTGTCTCCATCTTTTTCTCCGTCTTTGTCTCCGTCTTTGTCACCGTCTTTGTCTCCGCCGTCGTCTTCCTCTTCGTCTGCGTCTTTGTCTCCGTCTTTGTCTACGTCTTTGTCCACGTCTTTGTCTCTGTTTTTGTCTCCGTCCATGTCTCCTGCCCCTCTGTCTCGGTCTACGTCTCATGCGCCTCTGTCTCTGTCTCTGTCTGTGTCTCTGTCTCTGTCTGTGTCTCTGTCACTGTCTCTGTCTCTGTCTCTGTCTCTGTCTCGGTCTCTGTCTCCGTCTTTGTCTCCGTCTTTGTCTCCGTCTTTGTCTACGTCTTTGTCTCCGTCTTTGTCACAGACTTTGTCTCCGTCGTCGTCTTCCTCTTCGTCTCCGTCTTTGTCTCCGTCTTTGTCACCGTCTTTGTTTCCGTGTTCGTCTCCGTCTTCGTCTCATGCCCCAGGGTCACCGGCTTTGTCTCCTGCCCTTCTGTTTCTGTCGCTCCCTCTGTTTCTGTCTGTGTCTCTGTTCTGTCTCTGTCTCTGTCTCTGTCTCTGTCTCTGTCTCTGTCTCTGTCTCTGTCTCTGTCTCTGTCTCTGTCTCTGTCTCTGTCTCTGTCTCTGTCTCTGTCTCTGTCTCTGTCTCTGTCTCTGTCTCTGTCTCTGTCTCTGTCTCTGTCTCTGTCTCTGTCTCTGTCTCTGTCTCTGTCTCTGTCTCTGTCTCTGTCTCTGTCTCTGTCTCTGTCTCTGTCTCTGTCTCCGTCTCTGTCACCATCTCTGCCTCTGTCTCTGTCTCTGTCTCTGTCTCTGTCGCTGGGTCAGTCTCTGTCGTTACCTCTGTCTTTGTCTCTGTCTTTGTCTCCATCTCTGTCTCCGTATTTGTCTCCGTCTTTGTCTCCTTCTCTGTCTTCGTCTTAGTATCCGTCTTTGCCTCTGTCTTTGTCTCCGTATTTGTCTCCGTCTGTGTCTCCATCTTTGTCTCCGTCTTTGTCTCCGTCTTTGCCTCCGTCTTTGTCTCAGTCTTTGTCTCCGTCTTTGCCTCGGCCTTTGTCTTCCTACTTGTCTCTGTTTTTGTCTCCGTCTTTTTCGCCGTCTTTGTCTCTATCTCTGTCTCTGTCTCTGTCTCTGTCTCTGTCTCTGTCTCTGTCTCTGTCTCTGTCTCTGTCTCTGTCTCTGTCTCTGTCTCTGTCTCTGTCTCTGTCTCTGTCTCTGTCTCTGTCTCTGTCTCTGTCTCTGTCTCTGTCTCTGTCTCTGTCTCTGTCTCTGTCTCTGTCTCTGTCTCGGTCTTTCTCACCGTCTTTGTCTCCGTCTTTGTCTCCGTCTTTGTCTACGTCTTTGTCTCCGTCTTTGTCTCCGCGCGTGTCTCCCTTCCCTCTGTCTCGGTCTTTGTCGCATGCGCCACTGTCTCGGTCTTTGTCGCATGCGCCACTGTCTCTGTCTCTGTCTCTGTCTCTGTCTCTGTCTGTGTCTCTGTCTCTGTTTCTGTCTCTGTCTCTGCCTCTGTATCGGTCTCTGTCTCGGTCTTTGTCTCCGTCTTTGTCGCTGTCTTTGTCTCCGTATTTGTCTCCGTCTGTGTCTCCATCTTTGTCTCCGTCTTTTTCTCCGTCTTTGCCTCCGTCTTTGTCTCCGTATTTTTCTCCGTCTGTGTTGCCATCTTTGTCTCCGTCGCCGTCTTCCTCCTCGTGTCCGTCTTTGTCTCCGTCATTGTCACCGTCCTTGTCTCCGTCTTTGTCTCCGTCCGTGTCTCCTGCCCCTCTGTCTCGGTCTTTGTCTCATGCGCGCCTCTCTCTGTCTCTGTCTCTGTCTGTGTCTCCGTCTCTGTCTCCGCCTTTGACTCTGCCTTTGTCTCCTTATTTGTCTCCGTCTGTTTCTCCATCTCTGTCTCCGTCTCTGACTCTGTCTGTGTCTCTGTCTCTGTCTCTGTCTCTGTCTCTGTCTCTGTCTCTGTCTCTGTCTCTGTCTCTGCCTCTGTCTCTGTCTCTGTGTCTGTCTCTGTCTTTGTCTCCGCCTTTGTCTCCGTCTTTCTCACCGTCTTTGTCTCCGTCTTTGTCTCCGTCTTTGTCTACGTCTTTGTCTCCGTCTTTGTCTCCGCGCGTGTCTCCCTTCCCTCTGTCTCGGTCTTTGTCGCATGCGCCACTGTCTCGGTCTTTGTCGCATGCGCCACTGTCTCTGTCTCTGTCTCTGTCTCTGTCTCTGTCTCTGTCTGTGTCTCTGTCTCTGTTTCTGTCTCTGTCTCTGCCTCTGTATCGGTCTCTGTCTCGGTCTTTGTCTCCGTCTTTGTCGCTGTCTTTGTCTCCGTATTTGTCTCCGTCTGTGTCTCCATCTTTGTCTCCGTCTTTTTCTCCGTCTTTGCCTCCGTCTTTGTCTCCGTATTTGTCTCCGTCTGTGTTGCCATCTTTGTCTCCGTCGCCGTCTTCCTCCTCGTGTCCGTCTTTGTCTCCGTCATTGTCACCGTCCTTGTCTCCGTCTTTGTCTCCGTCCGTGTCTCCTGCCCCTCTGTCTCGGTCTTTGTCTCATGCGCGCCTCTCTCTGTCTCTGTCTCTGTCTGTGTCTCCGTCTCTGTCTCCGCCTTTGCCTCTGCCTTTGTCTCCTTATTTGTCTCCGTCTGTTTCTCCATCTCTGTCTCCGTCTCTGACTCTGTCTGTGTCTCTGTCTCTGTCTCTGTCTCTGTCTCTGTCTCTGTCTCTGTCTCTGTCTCTGTCTCTGTCTCTGTCTCTGTCTCTGTCTCTGTCTCTGTCTCTGTCTCTGTCTCTGTCTCTGTCTCTGTCTCTGTCTCTGTCTCTGTCTCTGTCTCTGTCTCTGTCTCTGTCTCTGTCTCTGTCTCTGTCTCTGTCTCTGTCTCTGTCTTTGTCTCTGTCTTTGTCTCCATCTTTTTCTCCGTCTTTGTCTCCGTCTTTGTCACCGTCTTTGTCTCCGTCGTCGTCTTCCTCTTCGTCTGCGTCTTTGTCTCCGTCTTTGTCTACATCTTTGTCTACGTCTTTGTCTCCGTTTTTGTCTCCGGCCATGTCTCCTGCCCCACTGTCTCTGTCTCTGTCTCTGTCTCTGTCTCTGTCTCTGTCTCCGTCTCCGTCTCTGTCTCAGGCTCTGTCTCTGGCTCCATCTATGTCTCTGTCTCAGTCTCTGTCTCTGTCTCTGTCGCTGGGTCAGTCTCTGTCTTTACCTCTGTCTTTGTCTCTGTCTTTGCCTCCGTCTCTGTCTCCGTATTTGTCTCCGTCTTTGTCTCCTTCTCTGTCTTCGTCTTAGTCTCCGTCTTTGTCTCTGTCTTTGTCTCCGTATTTGCCTCCGTCTGCGTCTCCATCTTTGTCTCCATCTTTGTCTCCATCTTTGTCTCCGTCTTTGTCTCCGTCTTTGCCTCCGTCTTTGTCTCAGTCTTTGTCTCCGTCTTTGCCTCCGCCTTTGTCGTCCTACTTGTCTCTGTTTTTGTCTCCGTCTTTGTCTCCGTCTTTGTCTCTATCTCTGTCTCTGTTCTGTCTCTGTCTCTCTCTCTGTCTCTGTCACTGTCTCTGTCTCTGTCTTTGTATCCGTCTTTGTCTCCGTCTTTGTCACCGTCTTTGTCTTCGTCGTTGTCTTCCTCTTCGTCTCCGTCTTTGTCTACGTCTTTATCACCGTCTTTGTCTCCGTCTTTGTCTCCGTCTTTGTCTACGTCTTTGTCTCCGTTTTTGTCTCCGGCCATGTCTCCTGCCCCACTGTCTCTGTCTCTGTCTCCGTCTCCGTCTGTGTCTCTGGCTCTGTCTCTGGCTCCATCTCTGCCTCTGTCTCAGTCTCTGTCTCTGTCTCTGTCTCCATCTCTGTCTCTGTCTCTGTCTCTGTCTCTGCCTCTGTCTCTGTCTCTGTCTCTGTCTCTGCCTCTGTCTCCGTCCCTGTCTCTGTCTCCGTCTCCGTCTCTGTCTCTGTCTCTGTCTCTGTCTCTGTCTCTGTCTCTGTCTCTGTCTCTGTCTCTGTCTCTGTCTCTGTCTCTGTCTCCGTCTTCGTATCCGTAATTGTCTCCGCCCATGTGTCCTGCCCCTCTGTCTCCGTCATTGTCTCACGCGCCTCTGTCTCTGTCAGTGTCTCTGTCTCTGTCTCTGTCTCTGTCTCTCTCTCTGTCTCCGTCTCTGTCTCTGTCTCTGTCTCTTTCTCTGTCTCTGTCTCTGCCTCTGTCTGTGTCTCTGTCTCTGTCTCTGCCTCTGTCTCCGTCTCTGACTCTGTCTCTGTCTCTGTCTCTGTCTCTGTCTCTGTCTCTGTCTCTGTCTCTGTCTCTGTCTCTGTCTCTGTCTCTGTCTCCGTCTCTGTCTCTGTCTCTGTCTCTGTCTCTGTCTCTGTCTCTGTCTCAGTCTTTGTCTCCGTCTTCGTATCAGCCATTGTCTCCGCCCATGTGTCCTGCCCCTCTGTCTCGGTCTTTGTCTCATGCGCCTCTGTCTTTATCTCTGTCTGTGTCTCTGTCTTTGCATCCGTCTTTGTCTCCGCCCACGTCTCCTGTCCCTCTGTCTCGGTCTTCGTCTCATGCGCCTCTGTCTTTGTCTCTGTCTGTGTCCCTGTCTCTGTCTCTGTCTGTGTCCCTGTCTCTGTCTCTGTCGCCGTCTCTGTCTCTGTCTATGTCTCTGCCTCTGTCTCTGTCTCTGCCACTGTCTCCGTCTCTGACTCTGCCTCTGTCTCTATCTCCGTCTCTGTCTCTGTCTCTGTCTCTGTCTCTGTCTCTGCCTCTGTCTCTGTCTCTGTCTCTGTCTCTGTCTCTGTCTCTGTCTCTGTCTCTGTCTCTGTCTCTGTCTCTGTCTCTGTCTCCGTCTCTGTCTCCGCCTTTGCCTCTGCCTTTGTCTCCGTATTTGTCTCCGTCTGTTTCTCCATCTCTGTCTCCGTCTCTGTCACCATCTCTGTCTCTGTCTCTGTCTCTGTCTCTGTCTCTGTCTCTGTCTCTGTCTCTGTCTCTGCCTCTGTCTCTGTCTCTGTGTCTGTCTCTGTCTTTGTCTCCGCCTTTGTCTCCGTCTTTCTCACCGTCTTTGTCTCCGTCTTTGTCTCCGTCTTTGTCTACGTCTTTGTCTCCGTCTTTGTCTCCGTGCGTGTCTCCCTTCCCTCTGTCTCGTTCTTTGTCGCATGCGCCACTGTCTCGGTCTTTGTCGCATGCGCCACTGTCTCTGTCTCTGTCTCTGTCTCTGTCTCTGCCTCTGTCTGTGTCTCTGTCTCTGTCTCTGCCTCTGTCTCCGTCTCTGACTCTGTCTCCGTCTCTGTCTCTGTCTCTGTCTCTGTCTCTGTCTCTGTCTCTGTCTCTGTCTCTGTCTCTGTCTCTGTCTCTGTCTCCGTCTCTGTCTCTGTCTCTGTCTCTGTCTCTGTCTCTGTCTCAGTCTTTGTCTCCGTCTTCGTATCAGCCATTGTCTCCGCCCATGTGTCCTGCCCCTCTGTCTCGGTCTTTGTCTCATGCGCCTCTGTCTTTATCTCTGTCTGTGTCTCTGTCTTTGCATCCGTCTTTGTCTCCGCCCACGTCTCCTGTCCCTCTGTCTCGGTCTTCGTCTCATGCGCCTCTGTCTTTGTCTCTGTCTGTGTCCCTGTCTCTGTCTCTGTCTGTGTCCCTGTCTCTGTCTCTGTCTCCGTCTCTGTCTCTGTCTATGTCTCTGCCTCTGTCTCTGTCTCTGCCACTGTCTCCGTCTCTGACTCTGCCTCTGTCTCTATCTCCGTCTCTGTCTCTGTCTCTGTCTCTGTCTCTGTCTCTGCCTCTGTCTCTGTCTCTGTCTCTGTCTCTGTCTCTGTCTCTGTCTCTGTCTCTGTCTCTGTCTCTGTCTCCGTCTCTGTCTCCGCCTTTGCCTCTGCCTTTGTCTCCGTATTTGTCTCCGTCTGTTTCTCCATCTCTGTCTCCGTCTCTGTCACCATCTCTGTCTCTGTCTCTGTCTCTGTCTCTGTCTCTGTCTCTGTCTCTGTCTCTGTCTCTGTCTCTGCCTCTGTCTCTGTCTCTGTGTCTGTCTCTGTCTTTGTCTCCGCCTTTGTCTCCGTCTTTCTCACCGTCTTTGTCTCCGTCTTTGTCTCCGTCTTTGTCTACGTCTTTGTCTCCGTCTTTGTCTCCGTGCGTGTCTCCCTTCCCTCTGTCTCGTTCTTTGTCGCATGCGCCACTGTCTCGGTCTTTGTCGCATGCGCCACTGTCTCTGTCTCTGTCTCTGTCTCTGTCTCTGTCTCTGTCTGTGTCTGTGTCTCTTTCTCTGTCTCTGTCTCTGTCTCTGCCTCTGTATCGGTCTCTGTCTCCGTCTTTGTCTCCGTCTTTGTCGCTGTCTTTGTCTCCGTATTTGTCTCCGTCTGTGTCTCCATCTTTGTCTCCGTATTTTTCTCCGTCTTTGCCTCCGTCTTTGTCTCCGTATTTGTCTCCGTCTGTGTTGCCATCTTTGTCTCCGTCGCCGTCTTCCTCCTCGTGTCCGTCTTTGTCTCCGTCTTTGTCACCGTCCTTGTCTCCGTCTTTGTCTCCGTCCGTGTCTCCTGCCCCTCTGTCTCGGTCTTTGTCTCATGCGCGCCTCTCTCTGTCGCTGTCTCTGTCTGTGTCTCCGTCTCTGTCTCCGCCTTTGCCTCTGCCTTTGTCTCCTTATGTGTCTCCGTCTGTTTCTCCATCTCTGTCTCCGTCTCTGACTCTGTCTCTGTCTCTGTCTCTGTCTCTGTCTCTGTCTCTGTCTCTGTCTCTGTCTCTGTCTCTGTCTCTGTCTCTGTCTCTGTCTCTGTCTCTGTCTCTGTCTCTGTCTCTGTCTCTGTCTCTGTCTCTGTCTCTGTCTCTGTCTCTGTCTCTGTCTCTGTCTCTGTCTCTGTCTCTGTCTCTGTCTCTGTCTCTGTCTCTGTCTCTGTCTCTGTCTCTGTCTCTGTCTCTGTCTCTGTCTTTGTCTCTGTCTTTGTCTCCATCTTTTTCTCCGTCTTTGTCTCCGTCTTTGTCACCGTCTTTGTCTCCGTCGTCGTCTTCCTCTTCGTCTGCGTCTTTGTCTCCGTCTTTGTCTACATCTTTGTCTACGTCTTTGTCTCCGTTTTTGTCTCCGGCCATGTCTCCTGCCCCACTGTCTCTGTCTCTGTCTCTGTCTCTGTCTCTGTCTCTGTCTCTGTCTCCGTCTCCGTCTCTGTCTCAGGCTCTGTCTCTGGCTCCATCTATGTCTCTGTCTCAGTCTCTGTCTCTGTCTCTGTCGCTGGGTCAGTCTCTGTCTTTACCTCTGTCTTTGTCTCTGTCTTTGCCTCCGTCTCTGTCTCCGTATTTGTCTCCGTCTTTGTCTCCTTCTCTGTCTTCGTCTTAGTCTCCGTCTTTGTCTCTGTCTTTGTCTCCGTATTTGCCTCCGTCTGTGTCTCCATCTTTGTCTCCATCTTTGTCTCCGTCTTTGTCTCCGTCTTTGCCTCCGTCTTTGTCTCAGTCTTTGTCTCCGTCTTTGCCTCCGCCTTTGTCGTCCTACTTGTCTCTGTTTTTGTCTCCGTCTTTGTCTCCGTCTTTGTCTCTATCTCTGTCTCTGTTCTGTCTCTGTCTCTCTCTCTGTCTCTGTCACTGTCTCTGTCTCTGTCTTTGTATCCGTCTTTGTCTCCGTCTTTGTCACCGTCTTTGTCTTCGTCGTTGTCTTCCTCTTCGTCTCCGTCTTTGTCTACGTCTTTATCACCGTCTTTGTCTCCGTCTTTGTCTCCGTCTTTGTCTGCGTCTTTGTCTCCGTCTTTGTCTCCGTCCATGTCTCCTGCCCCTCTGTTTCGGTCTTTGTCTCATGCGCCTCTGCCTCTGTCTCTGTCTCTGTCTCTGTCTGTGTCTATGACTCTGTCTCTGCCTCTGTATCGGTCTCTGTCTCCATCTCTGTCTCCGTCTCTGTCTCTGTCTCTGTCTCTGTCTCTGTCTCTGTCTCTGCCTCTGTCTCTGTCTCTGTCTCTGTCTCTGTCTCTGTCTCTGTCTCTGTATCGTACTCTGTCTCCGTCTCTGTCTTCGTCTTTGTCTCCGTCTTTGTCGCTGTCTTTGTCTCCGCATTTGTCTCCGTCTGTGTCTCCATCGTTGTCTCCGTCTTTTTCTCCGTCTTTGCCTCCGTCTTTGTCTCCGTATTTGTCTCCGTCTGTGTTTCCATCTTTGTCTCCGTCGCCGTCTTCCTCCTCGTGTCCGTCTTTGTCTCCGTCTTTGTCACCGTCCTTGTCTCCGTCTTTGTCTCCGTCCGTGTCTCCTGTCCCTCTGTCTCGGTCTTTGTCTCATGCGCGCCTCTCTCTGTCTCTGTCTCTGTCTGTGTCTCCGTCTCTGTCTCCGCCTTTGCTTCTGCCTTTGTCTCCGTATTTGTCTCCGTCTGTTTCTCCATCTCTGTCTCCGTCTCTGTCTCTGTCTCTGTCTCTGTCTCTGTCTCTGTCTCTGTCTCTGTCTCTGTCTCTGTCTCTGTCTCTGTCTCTGTCTCTGTCTCTGTCTCTGTCTCTGTCTCTGTCTCTGTCTCTGTCTCTGTCTCTGCCTCTGTCTCTGTCTCTGTCTCTGTCTCTGTCTCTGTCTCTTTCTCTGTCTCTGTCTCTGTCTATGTCTCTGTCTCTGTCTGTGTCTCTGTCTCTGTCTCTGTCTCTGTCTCTGTCTCAGTTCCCGTCTCTGTCTCCGCCTCTGCCTCTGTCTCTGTCTTTGCCACCGTCTTAATCTCCGTCGTCGTCTTCCTCTTCGTCTGCGCCTTTGTCTCCGTCTTTGTCTACGGCTTTGTCTACGTCTTTGTCTCCGTTTTTGTCTCCGTCCATGTCTCCTGCCCCTCTGTCTCGGTCTATGTCTCATGCGCCTCTGTCTCTGTCTCTGTCTCTGTCTCTGTCTCTGTCTCTGTCTCTGTCTCTGTCTCTGTCTCTGTCTCTGACTCTGTCTCTGTCTCTGCCTCTGTCTCTGTCTCTGTCTCTGACACTGTCTCTGTCTCTGTCTCTGTCTCCGTCTTCGTATCCGTAATTGTCTCCGCCCATGTGTCCTGCCCCTCTGTCTCCGTCATTGTCTCACGCGCCTCTGTCTCTGTCAGTGTCTCTGTCTCTGTCTCTGTCTCTGTCTCTGTCTCTCTCTCTGTCTCCGTCTCTGTCTCTGTCTCTGTCTCTGTCTCTGTCTCTGTCTCTGCCTCTGTCTGTGTCTCTGTCTCTGTCTCAGCCTCTGTCTCTGTCTCTGTCTTTGTCTCTGCCTCTGTCTCTGTCTCTGTCTCTGTCTCTGTCTCTGTCTCTGTCTCTGTCTATGTCTCTGTCTCTGTCTGTGTCTCTGTCTCTGTCTCTGTCTCTGTCTCTGTCTCAGTTCCCGTCTCTGTCTCCGCCTCTGCCTCTGTCTCTGTCTTTGCCACCGTCTTTGTCTCCGTCGTCGTCTTCCTCTTCGTCTGCGTCTTTGTCTCCGTCTTTGTCTACGTCTTTATCTACGTCTTTGTCTCCGTTTTTGTCTCCGTCAATGTCTCCTGCCCCTCTGTCTCGGTCTATGTCTCATGCGCCTCTGTCTCAGTCTCTGTCTCTGTCTCCGTCTGTGTCTCTGTCTCAGTCTCTGTCTTTGTCTCTGTCTCTGTCTCTGTCTCTGTCTCTGTCACTGTCTCTGTCTCTGTCTCTGTCTCTGTCTCTGTCTCTGTCTCTGTCTCTGTCTCTGTCTCTGTCTCTGTCTTTGTCTCTGTCTCTCTCTCTGTCTCTGTCTCTGTCTCTGTCTCTGTCTCTGTCCCTGTCTCCGTCTTTGTCTCTGTCTCTGTCTCTGCCTCTGTCTCTGTCTCTGTCTCTGTCTCTGTCTCTGCCTCTGTCTCTGTCTCTGCCTCTGTCTCCGTCTCTGACTCTGTCTCTGTCTCTGTCTCTGTCTCTGTCTCTGTCTCTGTCTCTGTCTCTGTCTCTGTCTCTGTCTCTGTCTCCGTCTCTGTCTCTGTCTCTGTCTCTGTCTCTGTCTCTGTCGCAGTCTTTGTCTCCGTCTTCGTATCAGCCATTGTCTCCGCCCATGTGTCCTGCCCCTCTGTCTCGGTCTTTGTCTCATGCGCCTCTGTCTTTATCTCTGTCTGTGTCTCTGTCTTTGCATCCGTCTTTGTCTCCGCCCACGTCTCCTGTCCCTCTGTCTCGGTCTTCGTCTCATGCGCCTCTGTCTTTGTCTCTGTCTGTGTCCCTGTCTCTGTCTCTGTCTGTGTCCCTGTCTCTGTCTCTGTCTCCGTCTCTGTCTCTGTCTATGTCTCTGCCTCTGTCTCTGTCTCTGCCTCTGTCTCCGTCTCTGACTCTGCCTCTGTCTCTATCTCCGTCTCTGTCTCTGTCTCTGTCTCTGTCTCTGTCTCTGCCTCTGTCTCTGTCTCTGTCTCTGTCTCTGTCTCTGTCTCTGTCTCTGTCTCTGTCTCTGTCTCTGTCTCCGTCTCTGTCTCCGCCTTTGCCTCTGCCTTTGTCTCCGTATTTGTCTCCGTCTGTTTCTCCATCTCTGTCTCCGTCTCTGTCACCATGTCTGTCTCTGTCTCTGTCTCTGTCTCTGTCGCTGGGTCAGTCTCTGTCTTTACCTCTGTCTTTGTCTCCGTCTTTGTCTCCTTCTCTGTCTTCGTCTTAGTCTCCGTCTTTGTCTCTGTCTTTGTCTCCGTATTTGTCTCCGTCTGTGTCTCCATCTTTGTCTCCGTCTTTGTCTACGTCTTTGCCTCCGTCTTTGTCTCAGTCTTTGTCTCCGTCTTTGCCTCCGCCTTTGTCGTCCTACTTGTCTCTGTTTTTGTCTCCGTCTTTGTCTCCGTCTTTGTCTCTATCTCTCTCTCTGTTCTGTCTCTGTCTCTCTCTCTGTCTCTGTCTCTGTCTCTGTCTCTGTCTCTGTCTCTGTCTCTGTTTCTGTCTCTGTCTCTGTCTCTGTCTCTGCCTCTGTCTCTGTCTCTGACTCTGTCTCTGTCTCTGTCTCTGTCTCCGTCTTCGTATCCGTCATTGTCTCCGCCCATGGGTCCTGCCCCTCTGTCTCGGTCTTTGTCTCACGCGCCTCTGTCTTTATCTCTGTCAGTGTCTCTGTCTCAGTCTCTGTCTACGCCTTTGCCTCTGCCTTTGTCTCCGTATTTGTCTCCGTCTGTTTCTCCATCTCTGTCTCCGTCTCTGTCACCATCTCTGTCTCTGTCTCTGTCTCTGTCTCTGTCTCTGTCGCTGGGTCAGTCTCTGTCTTCACCTCTGTCTTTGTCTCTGTCTTTGCCTCCGTCTCTGTCTCCGTATTTGTCTCCGTCTTTGTCTCCTTCTCTGTCTTCGTCTTAGTCTCCGTCTTTGTCTCTGTCTTTGTCTCCGTATTTGTCTCCGTCTGTGTCTCCATCTTTGTCTCCGTCTTTGTCTCCGTCTTTGCCTCCGTCTTTGTCTCAGTCTTTGTCTCCGTCTTTGCCTCCGCCTTTGTCGTCCTACTTGTCTCCGTTTTTGTCTCCGTCTTTGTCTCCGCCTTTGTCTCTATCTCTGTCTCTGTTCTGTCTCTGTCTCTCTCTGTCTCTGTCTCTGTCTCTGTCTCTGTCTCTGTCTCTTTCTCTGTCTCTGTCTCTGTCTCTGTCTCTGTCTCTGTCTCTGTCTCTGACTCTGTCTCTGTCTCTGTCTCTGTCTCTGTCTCTGTCTCTGTCTCTGTCTCTGTCTCTGTCTCTGTCTCTGTCTTTGTCTCCGCCTTTGTCTCCGTCTTTGTCACCGTCTTTGTCTCCGCCGTCGTCTTCCTCTTCGTCTCCGTCTTTGTCTCCGTCTTTCTCACCGTCTTTGTCTCCGTCTTTGTCTCCGTCCGTGTCTCCCTTCCCTCTGTCTCGGTCTTTGTCGCATGCGCCACTGTCTCGGTCTTTGTCGCATGCGCCACTGTCTCTGTCGCTGTCTCTGTCTCTGTCTCTGTCTGTGTCTCTGTCTCTGTCTCTGTCTCTGTCTCTGCCTCTGTATCGGTCTCTGTCTCCGTCTTTGTCTTCGTCTTTGTCTCTGTCTTTGTCTCCGTCTTTGTCTCCGTCGTCGTCTTCCTCTTCGTCTGCGTTTTTGTCTCCGTCCATGTCTCCTGCCCCTCTGTTTCTGTCTCTGTCTCTGTCTCTGTCTCTTTCTCTGTCTCTGTCTGTGTCTCTGTCTCTGTCTCTGCCTCTGTCTCTGTCCATATCCCTGTCTCTGTCTCTGTTCCCGTCTCTGTCTCCGCCTCAGCCTCTGTCACTGTCTTTGTCCCCATCTTTTTCTCCGTCTTTGTCTCCGTCTTTGTCACCGTCTTTGTCTCCGTCGTCGTCTTCCTCTTCGTCTGCGTCTTTGTCTCCGTCTTTGTCTACATCTTTGTCTACGTCTTTGTCTCCGTTTTTGTCTCCGGCCATGTCTCCTGCCCCACTGTCTCTGTCTCTGTCTCCGTCTCCGTCTGTGTCTCTGGCTCTGTCTCTGGCTCCATCTCTTTCTCTGTCTCATTCTCTGTCTCTGTCTCTGTCTCCATCTCTGTCTCTGTCTCTGTCTCTGTCTCTACCTCTGTCTCTGTCTCTGTCTCTGTCTCTGCCTCTGTCTCCGTCCCTGTCTCTGTCTCCGTCTCCGTCTCTGTCTCTGTCTCTGTCTCTGTCTCTGTCTCTGTCTCTGTCTCTGTCTCTGTCTCAGTCTTTGTCTCCGTCTTCGTATCAGCCATTGTCTCCGCCCATGTGTCCTGCCCCTCTGTCTCGGTCTTTGTCTCATGCGCCTCTGTCTTTATCTCTGTCTGTGTCTCTGTCTTTGCATCCGTCTTTGTCTCCGCCCACGTCTCCTGTCCCTCTGTCTCGGTCTTCGTCTCATGCGCCTCTGTCTTTGTCTCTGTCTGTGTCCCTGTCTCTGTCTCTGTCTGTGTCCCTGTCTCTGTCTCTGTCTCCGTCTCTGTCTCTGTCTATGTCTCTGCCTCTGTCTCTGTCTCTGCCTCTGTCTCCGTCTCTGACTCTGCCTCTGTCTCTATCTCCGTCTCTGTCTCTGTCTCTGTCTCTGTCTCTGTCTCTGCCTCTGTCTCTGTCTCTGTCTCTGTCTCTGTCTCTGTCTCTGTCTCTGTCTCTGTCTCTGTCTCCGTCTCTGTCTCCGCCTTTGCCTCTGCCTTTGTCTCCGTATTTGTCTCCGTCTGTTTCTCCATCTCTGTCTCCGTCTCTGTCACCATGTCTGTCTCTGTCTCTGTCTCTGTCTCTGTCGCTGGGTCAGTCTCTGTCTTTACCTCTGTCTTTGTCTCCGTCTTTGTCTCCTTCTCTGTCTTCGTCTTAGTCTCCGTCTTTGTCTCTGTCTTTGTCTCCGTATTTGTCTCCGTCTGTGTCTCCATCTTTGTCTCCGTCTTTGTCTACGTCTTTGCCTCCGTCTTTGTCTCAGTCTTTGTCTCCGTCTTTGCCTCCGCCTTTGTCGTCCTACTTGTCTCTGTTTTTGTCTCCGTCTTTGTCTCCGTCTTTGTCTCTATCTCTCTCTCTGTTCTGTCTCTGTCTCTCTCTCTGTCTCTGTCTCTGTCTCTGTCTCTGTCTCTGTCTCTGTCTCTGTCTCTGTCTCTGTTTCTGTCTCTGTCTCTGTCTCTGTCTCTGCCTCTGTCTCTGTCTCTGACTCTGTCTCTGTCTCTGTCTCTGTCTCCGTCTTCGTATCCGTCATTGTCTCCGCCCATGGGTCCTGCCCCTCTGTCTCGGTCTTTGTCTCACGCGCCTCTGTCTTTATCTCTGTCAGTGTCTCTGTCTCAGTCTCTGTCTACGCCTTTGCCTCTGCCTTTGTCTCCGTATTTGTCTCCGTCTGTTTCTCCATCTCTGTCTCCGTCTCTGTCACCATCTCTGTCTCTGTCTCTGTCTCTGTCTCTGTCTCTGTCGCTGGGTCAGTCTCTGTCTTTACCTCTGTCTTTGTCTCTGTCTTTGCCTCCGTCTCTGTCTCCGTATTTGTCTCCGTCTTTGTCTCCTTCTCTGTCTTCGTCTTAGTCTCCGTCTTTGTCTCTGTCTTTGTCTCCGTATTTGTCTCCGTCTGTGTCTCCATCTTTGTCTCCGTCTTTGTCTCCGTCTTTGCCTCCGTCTTTGTCTCAGTCTTTGTCTCCGTCTTTGCCTCCGCCTTTGTCGTCCTACTTGTCTCCGTTTTTGTCTCCGTCTTTGTCTCCGCCTTTGTCTCTATCTCTGTCTCTGTTCTGTCTCTGTCTCTCTCTGTCTCTGTCTCTGTCTCTGTCTCTGTCTCTGTCTCTTTCTCTGTCTCTGTCTCTGTCTCTGTCTCTGTCTCTGTCTCTGTCTCTGACTCTGTCTCTGTCTCTGTCTCTGTCTCTGTCTCTGTCTCTGTCTCTGTCTCTGTCTCTGTCTCTGTCTCTGTCTCTGTCTCTGTCTCTGTCTCTGTCTCTGTCTCTGTCTCTGTCTCTGTCTCTGTCTCTGTCTCTGTCTCTGTCTCTGTCTCTGTCTCTGTCTCTGTCTCTGTCTCTGTCTCTGTCTCTGTCTCTGTCTCTGTCTCTGTCTCTGTCTCTGTCTCTGTCTCTGTCTCTGTCTCCGTCTCTGTCTCCGCCTTTGCCTCTGCCTTTGTCTCCGTATTTGTCTCCGTCTGTTTCTCCATCTCTGTCTCCGTCTCTGTCACCATCTCTGTCTCTGTCTCTGTCTCTGTCTCTGTCGCTGGGTCAGTCTCTGTCTTTACCTCTGTCTTTGTCTCTGTCTTTGCCTCCGTCTCTGTCTCCGTATTTGTCTCCGTCTTTGTCTCCTTCTCTGTCTTCGTCTTAGTCTCCGTCTTTGTCTCTGTCTTTGTCTCCGTATTTGTCTCCGTCTGTGTCTCCATCTTTGTCTCCGTCTTTGTCTCCGTCTTTGCCTCCGTCTTTGTCTCAGTCTTTGTCTCCGTCTTTGCCTCCGCCTTTGTCGTCCTACTTGTCTCTGTTTTTGTCTCCGTCTTTGTCTCCGTCTTTGTCTCTATCTCTCTCTCTGTTCTGTCTCTGTCTCTCTCTCTGTCTCTGTCTCTGTCTCTGTCTCTGTCTCTGTCTCTGTCTCTGTCTCTGTCTCTGTCTCTGTCTCCGTCTCTGTCTCCGCCTTTGCCTCTGCCTTTGTCTCCGTATTTGTCTCCGTCTGTTTCTCCATCTCTGTCTCCGTCTCTGTCACCATGTCTGTCTCTGTCTCTGTCTCTGTCTCTGTCGCTGGGTCAGTCTCTGTCTTTACCTCTGTCTTTGTCTCCGTCTTTGTCTCCTTCTCTGTCTTCGTCTTAGTCTCCGTCTTTGTCTCTGTCTTTGTCTCCGTATTTGTCTCCGTCTGTGTCTCCATCTTTGTCTCCGTCTTTGTCTACGTCTTTGCCTCCGTCTTTGTCTCAGTCTTTGTCTCCGTCTTTGCCTCCGCCTTTGTCGTCCTACTTGTCTCTGTTTTTGTCTCCGTCTTTGTCTCCGTCTTTGTCTCTATCTCTCTCTCTGTTCTGTCTCTGTCTCTCTCTCTGTCTCTGTCTCTGTCTCTGTCTCTGTCTCTGTCTCTGTCTCTGTCTCTGTCTCTGTTTCTGTCTCTGTCTCTGTCTCTGTCTCTGCCTCTGTCTCTGTCTCTGACTCTGTCTCTGTCTCTGTCTCTGTCTCCGTCTTCGTATCCGTCATTGTCTCCGCCCATGGGTCCTGCCCCTCTGTCTCGGTCTTTGTCTCACGCGCCTCTGTCTTTATCTCTGTCAGTGTCTCTGTCTCAGTCTCTGTCTACGCCTTTGCCTCTGCCTTTGTCTCCGTATTTGTCTCCGTCTGTTTCTCCATCTCTGTCTCCGTCTCTGTCACCATCTCTGTCTCTGTCTCTGTCTCTGTCTCTGTCTCTGTCGCTGGGTCAGTCTCTGTCTTTACCTCTGTCTTTGTCTCTGTCTTTGCCTCCGTCTCTGTCTCCGTATTTGTCTCCGTCTTTGTCTCCTTCTCTGTCTTCGTCTTAGTCTCCGTCTTTGTCTCTGTCTTTGTCTCCGTATTTGTCTCCGTCTGTGTCTCCATCTTTGTCTCCGTCTTTGTCTCCGTCTTTGCCTCCGTCTTTGTCTCAGTCTTTGTCTCCGTCTTTGCCTCCGCCTTTGTCGTCCTACTTGTCTCCGTTTTTGTCTCCGTCTTTGTCTCCGCCTTTGTCTCTATCTCTGTCTCTGTTCTGTCTCTGTCTCTCTCTGTCTCTGTCTCTGTCTCTGTCTCTGTCTCTGTCTCTTTCTCTGTCTCTGTCTCTGTCTCTGTCTCTGTCTCTGTCTCTGTCTCTGACTCTGTCTCTGTCTCTGTCTCTGTCTCTGTCTCTGTCTCTGTCTCTGTCTCTGTCTCTGTCTCTGTCTCTGTCTCTGTCTCTGTCTCTGTCTCTGTCTCTGTCTCTGTCTCTGTCTCTGTCTCTGTCTCTGTCTCTGTCTCTGTCTCTGTCTCTGTCTCTGTCTCTGTCTCTGTCTCTGTCTCTGTCTCTGTCTCTGTCTCTGTCTCTGTCTCTGTCTCTGTCTCTGTCTCTGTCTCTGTCTCCGTCTCTGTCTCCGCCTTTGCCTCTGCCTTTGTCTCCGTATTTGTCTCCGTCTGTTTCTCCATCTCTGTCTCCGTCTCTGTCACCATCTCTGTCTCTGTCTCTGTCTCTGTCTCTGTCGCTGGGTCAGTCTCTGTCTTTACCTCTGTCTTTGTCTCTGTCTTTGCCTCCGTCTCTGTCTCCGTATTTGTCTCCGTCTTTGTCTCCTTCTCTGTCTTCGTCTTAGTCTCCGTCTTTGTCTCTGTCTTTGTCTCCGTATTTGTCTCCGTCTGTGTCTCCATCTTTGTCTCCGTCTTTGTCTCCGTCTTTGCCTCCGTCTTTGTCTCAGTCTTTGTCTCCGTCTTTGCCTCCGCCTTTGTCGTCCTACTTGTCTCTGTTTTTGTCTCCGTCTTTGTCTCCGTCTTTGTCTCTATCTCTCTCTCTGTTCTGTCTCTGTCTCTCTCTCTGTCTCTGTCTCTGTCTCTGTCTCTGTCTCTGTCTCTGTCTCTGTCTCTGTCTCTGTCTCTGTCTCTGTCTCTGCCTCTGTCTCTGCCTCTGTCTCTGTCTCTGACTCTGTCTCTGTCTCTGTCTCTGTCTCCGTCTTCGTATCCGTCATTGTCTCCGCCCATGGGTCCTGCCCCTCTGTCTCGGTCTTTGTCTCACGCGCCTCTGTCTTTATCTCTGTCAGTGTCTCTGTCTCAGTCTCTGTCTACGCCTTTGCCTCTGCCTTTGTCTCCGTATTTGTCTCCGTCTGTTTCTCCATCTCTGTCTCCGTCTCTGTCACCATCTCTGTCTCTGTCTCTGTCCCTGTCGCTGGGTCAGTCTCTGTCTTTACCTCTGTCTTTGTCTCTGTCTTTGCTTCCGTCTCTGTCTCCGTATTTGTCTCCGTCTTTGTCTCCTTCTCTGTCTTCGTCTTAGTCTCCGTCTTTGTCTCTGTCTTTGTCTCCGTATTTGTCCC
The DNA here is from genome assembly GCA_945859595.2 of Megachile willughbiella. Lineage (NCBI taxonomy): Eukaryota > Metazoa > Arthropoda > Insecta > Hymenoptera > Megachilidae > Megachile > Megachile willughbiella. The sequence goes on from CAMAOD020000310.1 coordinate 974,365, forward strand.
CGTCTGTGTCTCCATCTTTGTCTCCGTCTTTGTCTCCGTCTTTGCCTCCGTCTTTGTCTCAGTCTTTGTCTCCGTCTTTGCCTCCGACTTTGTCGTCCTACTTGTCTCGGTTTTTGTCTCCGTCTTTGTCTCCGTCTTTGTCGTCCCTACTTGTCTCCGTTTTTGTCTCCGTCTTTGTCTCCGTCTTTGTCTCTATCTCTGTCTCTGTTCTGTCTCTGTCTCTCTCTGTCTCTGTCTCTGTCTCTGTCTCTGTCTCTGTCTCTTTCTCTGTCTCTGTCTCTGTCTCTGTCTCTGACTCTGTCTCTGTCTCTGTCTCTGTCTCTGTCTCTGTCTCTGTCTCTGTCTCTGTCTCTATCTCTGTCTCTGTCTCTGTCTCTGTCTCTGTCTCTGTCTCTGTCTCTGTCTCTGTCTCTGTCTCTGTCTCTGTCTCTGTCTCTGTCTCTGTCTCTGTCTCTGTCTCTGTCTCTGTCTCTGTCTCTGTCTCTGTCTCTGTCTCTGTCTCTGTCTCTGTCTCTGTCTCTGTCTCTGTCTCTGTCTCTGTCTCTGTCTCCGTCTCAGTCTCTGTCTCCGCCTTTGCCTCTGCCTTTGTCTCCGTATTTGTCTCCGTCTGTTTCTCCATCTCTGTCTCCGTCTCTGTCACCATCTCTGTCTCTGTCTCTGTCTCTGTCTCTGTCGCTGGGTCAGTCTCTGTCTTTACCTCTGTCTTTGTCTCTGTCTTTGCCTCCGTCTCTGTCTCCGTATTTGTCTCCGTCTTTGTCTCCTTCTCTGTCTTCGTCTTAGTCTCCGTCTTTGTCTCTGTCTTTGTCTCCGTATTTGTCTCCGTCTGTGTCTCCATCTTTGTCTCCGTCTTTGTCTCCGTCTTTGCCTCCGTCTTTGTCTCAGTCTTTGTCTCCGTCTTTGCCTCCGCCTTTGTCGTCCTACTTGTCTCCGTTTTTGTCTCCGTCTTTGTCTCCGTCTTTGTCTCTATCTCTGTCTCTGTTCTGTCTCTGTCTCTCTCTGTCTCTGTCTCTGTCTCTGTCTCTGTCTCTGTCTCTTTCTCTGTCTCTGTCTCTGTCTCTGTCTCTGTCTCTGTCTCTGTCTCTGACTCTGTCTCTGTCTCTGTCTCTGTCTCTGTCTCTGTCTCTGTCTCTGTCTCTGTCTCTGTCTCTGTCTCTGTCTCTGTCTCTGTCTCTGTCTCTGTCTCTGTCTCGGTCTCTGTCTCCGTCTTTGTCTCCGTCTTTGTGTCCGTCTTTGTATCCGTCTTTGTCTCCGTCTTCGTCTCCCTCTATGCTTCCGTCTTCGTCTCCGTCTTTGTCTCATGCCCCAGGGTCACCGCCTTTGTCTCCTGCCCTTCTGTTTCTGTCGCTCCCTCTGTTTCTGTCTGTGTCTCTGTCTCCGTCTTTGTCTCTGTCTCTGTCTCTGTCTCTGTCTCTGTCTCTGTCTCTGTCTCTGCCTCTGTCTCTGTCTCTGTCTCTGACTCTGTCTCTGTCTCTGTCTCTGTCTCTGTCTCCGTCTTCGTATCCGTAATTGTCTCCGCCCATGTGTCCTGCCCCTCTGTCTCGGTCTTTGTCTCACGCGCCTCTGTCTTTATCTCTGTCAGTGTCTCTGTCTCTGTCTCTGTCTCTGTCTCTCTCTCTGTCTCCGTCTCTGTCTCTGTCTCTGTCTCCGTCTGTGTCTCTGTCTCAGTCTCTGTCTTTGTCTCTGTCTCTGTCTCTGTCTCTGTCTCTGTCTCTGTCTCTGTCTCTGTCTCTGTCTCTGTCTCTGTCTCTGTCTCTGTCTCTGTCTCTGTCTCTGTCTCTGTCTCGGTCTCTGTCTCCGTCTTTGTCTCCGTCTTTGTCTCCGTCTTTGTCTCCGTCCGTGTCTCCTGCCCCTCTGTCTCGGTCTTTGTCGCATGCGCCGCTGTCTCTGACTGTGTCTCTGTGTCTGTCTCTGTCTCTGTCTCTGTCTGTGGCTCAGTCTTTGTCTCATGCGCCTCTGTCTTTGTCTCCGTCTTTGTCTCCGTATTTGTCTCCGTCTGTGTTGCCATCTTTGTCTCCGTCGCCGTCATCCTCTTCGTGTCCGTCTTTGTCTCCGTCTTTGTCACCGTCTTTGTCTCCGTTTTTGTCTCCGTCCATGTCTCCTGCCCCTCTGTCTCAGTCTATGTCTCATGCGCCTCTGTCTCTGTCTTTGCCTCTGTCTCTGTCTGTGTCTCTGTCTCTGTCTCTGTCTCCGTCTCTGTCTCCGTCTTTTTCTCCGTCTTTGCCTCCGTCTTTGTCCCGGTATTTGTCTCCGTCTGTGTCGCCATCTTTGTCTCCGTCGCCGTCTTCCTCTTCGTGTCCGTCTTTGTCTCCGTCCGTGTCTCCTGCCCCTCTGTCTCGGTCTTTGTCTCATGCGCGCCTCTCTCAGTCTCCGTCTCTGTCTTTGTCTCCGCCTTTGTCTCCGTCTTTGTCACCGTCTTTGTCTCGGTCGTCGTCTTCCTCTTCGTCTCCGTCTTTGTCTCCGTCTTTCTCACCGTATTTGTCTCCGCCTTTGTCTCCGTCTTTGTCTCCGTCTTTGTCTCCGTCTTTGTCTCCGTCCGTGTCTCCTGCCCCTCTGTCTCGGTCTTTGTCGCATGCGCCACTGTCTCTGACTGTGTCTCTGTGTCTGTCTCTGTCTCTGTCTCTGTCTGCGGCTCAGTCTTTGTCTCATGCGCCTCTGTCTTTGTCTCCGTCTTTGTCTCCGTATTTGTCTCCGTCTGTGTTGCCATCTTTGTCTCCGTCGCCGTCTTCCTCTTCGTGTCCGTCTTTGTCTCCGTCTTCGTCACCGTCTTTGTCTCCGTTTTTGTCTCCGTCCATGTCTCCTGTCCCTCTGTCTCGGTCTTCGTCTCATGCGCCTCTGTCTTTGTCTCTGTCTGTGTCTCTGTCTCTGTCTCTGTCTCTGTCTCTGTCTCTGTGTCTGTCTCTGTCTCTGTCTCTGTCTCTGTCTCTGTCTCTGTCTCTGTCTCTGTCTCTGTCTCTGTCTCTGTTCCCGTCTCTGTCTCCGCCCCTGCCTCTGTCTCTGTCTTTGTCTCCATCTTTTTCTCCGTCTTTGTCTCCGTTTTTGTCACCGTCTTTGTCTCCGTCGTCGTCTTCCTCTTCGTCTGCGTCTTTGTCTCCGTCTTTGTCTACGTCTTTGTCCACGTCTTTGTCTCTGTTTTTGTCTCAGACCATGTCTCCTGCCCCTCTGTCTCGGTCTATGTCTCATGCGCCTCTGTCTCTGTCTCCGTCTCTGTCTCTGTCTCTGTCTCTGTCTCTGTCTTTGTATCCATCTTTGTCTCCGTCTTTGTCACCGTCTTTGTCTCCGTCGTCGTCTTTCTCTTCGTCTCCGTCTTTGTCTACGTCTTTATCACCGTCCTTGTCTCCCTCTTTGTCTCCGTCTTTGTTTACGTCTTTGTCTCCGTCTTTGTCTCCGCCCATGTTTCCTGCCCCTTTGTCTCGGTCTTTGTCTCATGCGCCTCTGTCTTTGTCTCTGTCTGTGTCTCTGTCTCTGTCTCTGTCTCTGTATCGTACTCTGTCTCCGTCTCTGTCTTCGTCTTTGTCACCGTCTTTTTCTCCGTCTTTGCCTCCGTCTTTGTCTCCGTATTTGTCTCCGTCTGTGTTGCCATCTTTGTCTCCGTCGCCGTCTTCCTCCTCGTGTCCGTCTTTGTCTCCGTCTTTGTCACCGTCCTTGTCTCCGTCTTTGTCTCCGTCCGTGTCTCCTGCCCCTCTGTCTCGGTCTTTGTCTCATGCGCGCCTCTCTCTGTCTCTGTCTCTGTCTGTGTCTCCGTCTCTGTCTCCGCCTTTGCCTCTGCCTTTGTCTCCGTATTTGTCTCCGTCTGTTTCTCCATCTCTGTCTCCGTCTCTGTCTCTGTCTCTGTCTTTGTCTCCGCCTCTGTCTCCGTCTTTGTCATCGTCTTTGTCTCCGTCGTCGTCTTCCTCTTCGTCTCCGTCTTTGTCTCCGTCTTTCTCACCGTCTTTGTCTCCGTCTTTGTCTCCGTCTTTGTCTACATCTTTGTCTACGTCTTTGTCTCCGTTTTTGTCTCCGGCCATGTCTCCTGCCCCACTGTCTCTGTCTCTGTCTCTGTCTCTGTCTCTGTCTCTGTCTCTGTCTCTGTCTCTGTCTCCGTCTCCGTCTCTGTCTCTGGGTCTGTCTCTGGCTCCATCTCTGTCTCTGTCTCAGTCTCTGTCTCTGTCTCTGTCTCTGTCTCCATCTCTGTCTCTGTCTCTGTCTCTGTCTCTGCCTCTGTCTCTGTCTCTGTCTCTGTCTCTGCCTCTGTATCCGTCCCTGTCTCTGTCTCCGTCTCCGTCTCTGTCTCTGGCTCTGTCTCTGGCTCCTTCTCTGTCTCTGTCTCAGTCTCTGTCTCTGTCTCTGTCTCTGTCTCTGTCTCTGTCTCTGTCTCTGTCCTTGTCTCTTTCTCTGTCTCTGTCTCTGTCTCTGTCTCTGTCGCTGTCTCTGTCTCTGTCTCTGTCTCTGTCTCCGTCTCTGTCTCCGCCTTTGCCTCTGCCTTTGTCTCCGTATTTGTCTCCGTCTGTTTCTCCATCTCTGTCTCGGTCTCTGTCACCATCTCTGTCTCTGTCTCTGTCGCTGGGTCAGTCTCTGTCTTTACCTCTGTCTTTGTCTCTGTCTTTGCCTCCGTCTCTGTCTCCGTATTTGTCTCCGTCTTTGTCTCCTTCTCTGTCTTCGTCTTAGTCTCCGTCTTTGTCTCTGTCTTTGTCTCCGTATTTGTCTCCGTCTGTGTCTCCATCTTTGTCTCCGCCTTTGTCTCCGTCTTTGCCTCCGTCTTTGTCTCAGTCTTTGTCTCCGTCTTTGCCTCCGCCTTTGTCGTCCTACTTGTCTCTGTTTTTGTCTCCGTCTTTGTCTCCGTCTTTGTCACTATCTCTGTCTCTGTTCTGTCTCTGTCTCTCTCTCTGTCTCTGTCTCTGTCGCTGGGTCAGTCTCTGTCTTTACCTCTGTCTTTGCCTCCGTCTCTGTCTCCGTATTTGTCTCCGTCTTTGTCTCCTTCTCTGTCTTCGTCTTAGTCTCCGTCTTTGTCTCTGTCTTTGTCTCCGTATTTGTCTCCGTCTGTGTCTCCATCTTTGTCTCCGTCTTTGTCTCCGTCTTTGCCTCCGTCTTTGTCTCAGTCTTTGTCTCCGTCTTTGCCTCCGACTTTGTCGTCCTACTTGTCTCGGTTTTTGTCTCCGTCTTTGTCTCCGTCTTTGTCTCTATCTCTGTCTCTGTTCTGTCTCTGTCTCTCTCTCTGTCTCCGTCTCTGTCTCTGTCGATGTCTCTGTCTCTGTCTCTGTCTCTGTCTCTGTCTCTGTCTCTGTCTGTGTCTCTGTCTCTGTCTCTGTCTCTGTCTCTGTCTCTCTCTTTGTATCCTTCTTTGTCTCCGTCTTTGTCACCGTCTTTGTCTCGGTCGTCGTCTTCCTCTTCGTCTCCGTCTTTGTCTCCGTCTTTCTCACCGTATTTGTCTCCGCCTTTGTCTCCGTCTTTGTCTCCGTCTTTGTCTCCGTCTTTGTCTCCGTCCGTGTCTCCTGCCCCTCTGTCTCGGTCTTTGTCGCATGCGCCGCTGTCTCTGACTGTGTCTCTGTGTCTGTCTCTGTCTCTGTCTCTGTCTGTGGCTCAGTCTTTGTCTCATGCGCCTCTGTCTTTGTCTCCGTCTTTGTCTCCGTATTTGTCTCCGTCTGTGTTGCCATCTTTGTCTCCGTCGCCGTCATCCTCTTCGTGTCCGTCTTTGTCTCCGTCTTTGTCACCGTCTTTGTCTCCGTTTTTGTCTCCGTCCATGTCTCCTGCCCCTCTGTCTCGGTCTATGTCTCATGCGCCTCTGTCTCTGTCTTTGCCTCTGTCTCTGTCTGTGTCTCTGTCTCTGTCTCTGTCTCCGTGTCGGTCTCCGTCTTTTTCTCCGTCTTTGCCTCCGTCTTTGTCCCGGTATTTGTCTCCGTCTGTGTCGCCATCTTTGTCTCCGTCGCCGTCTTCCTCTTCGTGTCCGTCTTTGTCTCCGTCCGTGTCTCCTGCCCCTCTGTCTCGGTCTTTGTCTCATGCGCGCCTCTCTCAGTCTCCGTCTCTGTCTTTGTCTCCGCCTTTGTCTCCGTCTTTGTCACCGTCTTTGTCTCGGTCGTCGTCTTCCTCTTCGTCTCCGTCTTTGTCTCCGTCTTTCTCACCGTATTTGTCTCCGCCTTTGTCTCCGTCTTTGTCTCCGTCTTTGTCTCCGTCTTTGTCTCCGTCCGTGTCTCCTGCCCCTCTGTCTCGGTCTTTGTCGCATGCGCCACTGTCTCTGACTGTGTCTCTGTGTCTGTCTCTGTCTCTGTCTCTGTCTGCGGCTCAGTCTTTGTCTCATGCGCCTCTGTCTTTGTCTCCGTCTTTGTCTCCGTATTTGTCTCCGTCTGTGTTGCCATCTTTGTCTCCGTCGCCGTCTTCCTCTTCGTGTCCGTCTTTGTCTCCGTCTTCGTCACCGTCTTTGTCTCCGTTTTTGTCTCCGTCCATGTCTCCTGTCCCTCTGTCTCGGTCTTCGTCTCATGCGCCTCTGTCTTTGTCTCTGTCTGTGTCTCTGTCTCTGTCTCTGTCTCTGTCTCTGTCTCTGTCTCTGTCTCTGTCTCTGTCTCTGTCTCTGTCTCTGTCTCTGTCTCTGTCTCTGTCTCTGTCTCTGTTCCCGTCTCTGTCTCCGCCCCTGCCTCTGTCTCTGTCTTTGTCTCCATCTTTTTCTCCGTCTTTGTCTCCGTTTTTGTCACCGTCTTTGTCTCCGTCGTCGTCTTCCTCTTCGTCTGCGTCTTTGTCTCCGTCTTTGTCTACGTCTTTGTCCACGTCTTTGTCTCTGTTTTTGTCTCAGACCATGTCTCCTGCCCCTCTGTCTCGGTCTATGTCTCATGCGCCTCTGTCTCTGTCTCTGTCTCTGTCTCTGTCTCTGTCTCTGTCTCGGTCTCCGTCTCCGTCTTTGTCACCGTCTTTGTCTCCGCCTTTGTCTCCGTCTTTGTCTCCGTCTTTGTCTCCGTCTTTGTCTCCGTCCGTGTCTCCTGCCCCTCTGTCTCGGTCTTTGTCGCATGCGCCACTGTCTCTGACTGTGTCTCTGTGTCTGTCTCTGTCTCTGTCTCTGTCTGCGGCTCAGTCTTTGTCTCATGCGCCTCTGTCTTTGTCTCCGTCTTTGTCTCCGTATTTGTCTCCGTCTGTGTTGCCATCTTTGTCTCCGTCGCCGTCTTCCTCTTCGTGTCCGTCTTTGTCTCCGTCTTCGTCACCGTCTTTGTCTCCGTTTTTGTCTCCGTCCATGTCTCCTGTCCCTCTGTCTCGGTCTTCGTCTCATGCGCCTCTGTCTTTGTCTCTGTCTGTGTCTCTGTCTCTGTCTCTGTCTCTGTCTCTGTCTCTGTCTCTGTCTCTGTCTCTGTCTCTGTCTCTGTCTCTGTCTCTGTCTCTGTCTCTGTCTCTGTCTCTGTCTCTGTCTCTGTCTCTGTCTCTGTCTCTGTCTCTGTCTCTGTTCCCGTCTCTGTCTCCGCCCCTGCCTCTGTCTCTGTCTTTGTCTCCATCTTTTTCTCCGTCTTTGTCTCCGTTTTTGTCACCGTCTTTGTCTCCGTCGTCGTCTTCCTCTTCGTCTGCGTCTTTGTCTCCGTCTTTGTCTACGTCTTTGTCCACGTCTTTGTCTCTGTTTTTGTCTCAGACCATGTCTCCTGCCCCTCTGTCTCGGTCTATGTCTCATGCGCCTCTGTCTCTGTCTCTGTCTCTGTCTCTGTCTCTGTCTCGGTCTCCGTCTCCGTCTTTGTCACCGTCTTTGTCTCCGCCTTTGTCTCCGTCTTTGTCTCCGTCTTTGTCTCCGTCTTTGTCTCCGTCCGTGTCTCCTGCCCCTCTGTCTCGGTCTTTGTCGCATGCGCCACTGTCTCTGACTGTGTCTCTGTGTCTGTCTCTGTCTCTGTCTCTGTCTGCGGCTCAGTCTTTGTCTCATGCGCCTCTGTCTTTGTCTCCGTCTTTGTCTCCGTATTTGTCTCCGTCTGTGTTGCCATCTTTGTCTCCGTCGCCGTCTTCCTCTTCGTGTCCGTCTTTGTCTCCGTCTTCGTCACCGTCTTTGTCTCCGTTTTTGTCTCCGTCCATGTCTCCTGTCCCTCTGTCTCGGTCTTCGTCTCATGCGCCTCTGTCTTTGTCTCTGTCTGTGTCTCTGTCTCTGTCTCTGTCTCTGTCTCTGTCTCTGTCTCTGTCTCTGTCTCTGTCTCTGTCTCTGTCTCTGCCTCTGTCTCTGTCTCTGTCTCTGTCTCTGTCTCTGTCTCTGTCTCTGTCTCTGTTCCCGTCTCTGTCTCCGCCCCTGCCTCTGTCTCTGTCTTTGTCTCCATCTTTTTCTCCGTCTTTGTCTCCGTTTTTGTCACCGTCTTTGTATCCGTCGTCGTCTTCCTCTTCGTCTGCGTCTTTGTCTCCGTCTTTGTCTACGTCTTTGTCCACGTCTTTGTCTCTGTTTTTGTCTCAGACCATGTCTCCTGCCCCTCTGTCTCGGTCTATGTCTCATGCGCCTCTGTCTCTGTCTCCGTCTCTGTCTCTGTCTCTGTCTCTGTCTCTGTCTTTGTATCCATCTTTGTCTCCGTCTTTGTCACCGTCTTTGTCTCCGTCGTCGTCTTTCTCTTCGTCTCCGTCTTTGTCTACGTCTTTATCACCGTCCTTGTCTCCCTCTTTGTCTCCGTCTTTGTCTACGTCTTTGTCTCCGTCTTTGTCTCCGCCCATGTTTCCTGCCCCTTTGTCTCGGTCTTTGTCTCATGCGCCTCTGTCGTTGTCTCTGTCTGTGTCTCTGTCTCTGTCTCTGTCTCTGTATCGTACTCTGTCTCCGTCTCTGTCTTCGTCTTTGTCACCGTCTTTTTCTCCGTCTTTGCCTCCGTCTTTGTCTCCGTATTTGTCTCCGTCTGTGTTGCCATCTTTGTCTCCGTCGCCGTCTTCCTCCTCGTGTCCGTCTTTGTCTCCGTCTTTGTCACCGTCCTTGTCTCCGTCTTTGTCTCCGTCCGTGTCTCCTGCCCCTCTGTCTCGGTCTTTGTCTCATGCGCGCCTCTCTCTGTCTCTGTCTCTGTCTGTGTCTCCGTCTCTGTCTCCGCCTTTGCCTCTGCCTTTGTCTCCGTATTTGTCTCCGTCTGTTTCTCCATCTCTGTCTCCGTGTCTGTCTCTGTCTCTGTCTTTGTCTCCGCCTTTGTCTCCGTCTTTGTCATCGTCTTTGTCTCCGTCGTCGTCTTCCTCTTCGTCTCCGTCTTTGTCTCCGTCTTTCTCACCGTCTTTGTCTCCGTCTTTGTCTCCGTATTTGTCTACATCTTTGTCTACGTCTTTGTCTCGGTTTTTGTCTCCGGCCATGTCTCCTGCCCCACTGTCTCTGTCTCTGTCTCTGTCACTGTCTCTGTCTCTGTCTCTGTCTCTGTCTCTGTCTCCGTCTCCGTCTCTGTCTCTGGGTCTGTCTCTGGCTCCATCTCTGTCTCTGTCTCAGTCTCTGTCTCTGTCTCTGTCTCTGTCTCCATCTCTGTCTCTGTCTCTGTCTCTGTCTCTGCCTCTGTCTCTGTCTCTGTCTCTGTCTCTGCCTCTGTATCCGTCCCTGTCTCTGTCTCCGTCTCCGTCTCTGTCTCTGGCTCTGTCTCTGGCTCCTTCTCTGTCTCTGTCTCAGTCTCTGTCTCTGTCTCTGTCTCTGTCTCTGTCTCTGTCCTTGTCTCTTTCTCTGTCTCTGTCTCTGTCTCTGTCTCTGTCGCTGTCTCTGTCTCTGTCTCTGTCTCTGTCTCCGTCTCTGTCTCCGCCTTTGCCTCTGCCTTTGTCTCCGTATTTGTCTCCGTCTGTTTCTCCATCTCTGTCTCGGTCTCTGTCACCATCTCTGTCTCTGTCTCTGTCGCTGGGTCAGTCTCTGTCTTTACCTCTGTCTTTGTCTCTGTCTTTGCCTCCGTCTTTGTCTCAGTCTTTGTCTCCGTCTTTGCCTCCGCCTTTGTCGTCCTACTTGTCTCTGTTTTTGTCTCCGTCTTTGTCTCCGTCTTTGTCACTATCTCTGTCTCTGTTCTGTCTCTGTCTCTCTCTCTGTCTCTGTCTCTGTCTCTGTCTCTGTCTCTGTCTCTGTCTCTGTCTCTGTCTCTGTCTCTGTCTCTGTCTCTGTCTCTGTCTCTGTCTCTGTCTCTGTCTCTGTCTCTGTCTCTGTCTCTGTCTCTGTCTCTGTCTCTGTCTCTGTCTCTGTCTCTGTCTCTGTCTCTGTCTCTGTCTCTGTCTCTGTCTCTGTCTCTGTCTCTGTCTCTGTCTCTGTCTCTGTCTCTGTCTCTGTCTCTGTCTCTGTCTCTGTCTCTGTCTCTGTCTCTGTCTCTGTCTCTGTCTCTGTCTCTGTCTCAGTCTCTGTCTACGCCTTTGCCTCTGCCTTTGTCTCCGTATTTGTCTCCGTCTGTTTCTCCATCTCTGTCTCTGTCTCTGTCTCTGTCCCTGTCGCTGGGTCAGTCTCTGTCTTTACCTCTGTCCTTGTCTCTGTCTTTGCCTCCGTCTCTGTCTCCGTATTTGTCTCCGTCTTTGTCTCCTTCTCTGTCTTCGTCTTAGTCTCCGTCTTTGTCTCTGTCTTTGTCTCCGTATTTGTCTCCGTCTGTGTCTCCATCTTTGTCTCCGTCTTTGTCTCCGTCTTTGCCTCCGTCTTTGTCTCAGTCTTTGTCTCCGTCTTTGCCTCCGACTTTGTCGTCCTACTTGTCTCGGTTTTTGTCTCCGTCTTTGTCTCCGTCTTTGTCTCTATCTCTGTCTCTGTTCTGTCTCTGTCTCTCTCTCTGTCTCTGTCTCTGTCTCTGTCTCTGTCTCTGTCTCTGTCTCTGTCTCTGTCTCTGTCTCTGTCTCTGTCTCTGTCTCTGTCTCTGTCTCTGTCTCTGTCTCTGTTCCCGTCTCTGTCTCCGCCCCTGCCTCTGTCTCTGTCTTTGTCTCCATCTTTTTCTCCGTCTTTGTCTCCGTTTTTGTCACCGTCTTTGTCTCCGTCGTCGTCTTCCTCTTCGTCTGCGTCTTTGTCTCCGTCTTTGTCTACGTCTTTGTCCACGTCTTTGTCTCTGTTTTTGTCTCAGACCATGTCTCCTGCCCCTCTGTCTCGGTCTATGTCTCATGCGCCTCTGTCTCTGTCTCTGTCTCTGTCTCTGTCTCTGTCTCGGTCTCCGTCTCCGTCTTTGTCACCGTCTTTGTCTCCGCCTTTGTCTCCGTCTTTGTCTCCGTCTTTGTCTCCGTCTTTGTCTCCGTCCGTGTCTCCTGCCCCTCTGTCTCGGTCTTTGTCGCATGCGCCACTGTCTCTGACTGTGTCTCTGTGTCTGTCTCTGTCTCTGTCTCTGTCTGCGGCTCAGTCTTTGTCTCATGCGCCTCTGTCTTTGTCTCCGTCTTTGTCTCCGTATTTGTCTCCGTCTGTGTTGCCATCTTTGTCTCCGTCGCCGTCTTCCTCTTCGTGTCCGTCTTTGTCTCCGTCTTCGTCACCGTCTTTGTCTCCGTTTTTGTCTCCGTCCATGTCTCCTGTCCCTCTGTCTCGGTCTTCGTCTCATGCGCCTCTGTCTTTGTCTCTGTCTGTGTCTCTGTCTCTGTCTCTGTCTCTGTCTCTGTCTTTGTCTCTGTCTGTGTCTCTGTCTCTGTCTCTGTCTCTGTCTCTGTCTCTGTCTCTGTCTCTGTCTCTGTCTCTGTCTCTGTCTCTGTCTCTGTCTCTGTCTCTGTCTCTGTCTCTGTCTCTGTCTCTGTCTCTGTTCCCGTCTCTGTCTCCGCCCCTGCCTCTGTCTCTGTCTTTGTCTCCATCTTTTTCTCCGTCTTTGTCTCCGTTTTTGTCACCGTCTTTGTCTCCGTCGTCGTCTTCCTCTTCGTCTGCGTCTTTGTCTCCGTCTTTGTCTACGTCTTTGTCCACGTCTTTGTCTCTGTTTTTGTCTCAGACCATGTCTCCTGCCCCTCTGTCTCGGTCTATGTCTCATGCGCCTCTGTCTCTGTCTCTGTCTCTGTCTCGGTCTCCGTCTCCGTCTTTGTCACCGTCTTTGTCTCCGCCTTTGCCTCCGTCTTTGTCTCCGTCTTTGTCTCCGTCTTTGTCTCCGTCCGTGTCTCCTGCCCCTCTGTCTCGGTCTTTGTCGCATGCGCCACTGTCTCTGACTGTGTCTCTGTGTCTGTCTCTGTCTCTGTCTCTGTCTGCGGCTCAGTCTTTGTCTCATGCGCCTCTGTCTTTGTCTCCGTCTTTGTCTCCGTATTTGTCTCCGTCTGTGTTGCCATCTTTGTCTCCGTCGCCGTCTTCCTCTTCGTGTCCGTCTTTGTCTCCGTCTTCGTCACCGTCTTTGTCTCCGTTTTTGTCTCCGTCCATGTCTCCTGTCCCTCTGTCTCGGTCTTCGTCTCATGCGCCTCTGTCTTTGTCTCTGTCTGTGTCTCTGTCTCTGTCTCTGTCTCTGTCTCTGTCTCTGTCTCTGTCTCTGCCTCTGTCTCTGTCTCTGTCTCTGTATCGTACTCTGTCTCCGTCTCTGTCTTCGTCTTTGTCACCGTCTTTTTCTCCGTCTTTGCCTCCGTCTTTGTCTCCGTATTTGTCTCCGTCTGTGTTGCCATCTTTGTCTCCGTCGCCGTCTTCCTCCTCGTGTCCGTCTTTGTCTCCGTCTTTGTCACCGTCCTTGTCTCCGTCTTTGTCTCCGTCCGTGTCTCCTGCCCCTCTGTCTCGGTCTTTGTCTCATGCGCGCCTCTCTCTGTCTCTGTCTGTGTCTCCGTCTCTGTCTCCGCCTTTGCCTCTGCCTTTGTCTCCGTATTTGTCTCCGTCTGTTTCTCCATCTCTGTCTCCGTCTCTGTCTCTGTCTCTGTCTTTGTCTCCGCCTTTGTCTCCGTCTTTGTCATCGTCTTTGTCTCCGTCGTCGTCTTCCTCTTCGTCTCCGTCTTTGTCTCCGTCTTTCTCACCGTCTTTGTCTCCGTCTTTGTCTCCGTATTTGTCTACATCTTTGTCTACGTCTTTGTCTCGGTTTTTGTCTCCGGCCATGTCTCCTGCCCCACTGTCTCTGTCTCTGTCTCTGTCACTGTCTCTGTCTCTGTCTCTGTCTCTGTCTCTGTCTCTGTCTCCGTCTCTGTCTCTGGGTCTGTCTCTGGCTCCATCTCTGTCTCTGTCTCAGTCTCTGTCTCTGTCTCTGTCTCTGTCTCCATCTCTGTCTCTGTCTCTGTCTCTGTCTCTGCCTCTGTCTCTGTCTCTGTCTCTGTCTCTGCCTCTGTATCCGTCCCTGTCTCTGTCTCCGTCTCCGTCTCTGTCTCTGGCTCTGTCTCTGGCTCCTTCTCTGTCTCTGTCTCAGTCTCTGTCTCTGTCTCTGTCTCTGTCTCTGTCTCTGTCTCTGTCCTTGTCTCTGTCTCTCTCTCTGTCTCTGTCTCTGTCTCTGTCTCTGTCTCTGTCTCTGTCTCTGTCTCTGTCTCTGTCTCTGTCTCTGTCTCTGTCTCTGTCTCTGTCTCTGTCTCTGTCTCTGTCTCTGTCTCTGTCTCTGTCTCTGTCTCTGTCTCTGTCTCTGTCTCTGTCTCTGTCTCTGTCTCTGTCTCTGTCTCTGTCTCTGTCTCTGTCTCTGTCTCTGTCTCTGTCTCTGTCTCTGTCTCTGTCTCTGTCTCTGTCTCTGTCTCTGTCTCAGTCTCTGTCTACGCCTTTGCCTCTGCCTTTGTCTCCGTATTTGTCTCCGTCTGTTTCTCCATCTCTGTCTCCGTCTCTGTCACCATCTCTGTCTCTGTCTCTGTCTCTGTCCCTGTCGCTGGGTCAGTCTCTGTATTTACCTCTGTCCTTGTCTCTGTCTTTGCCTCCGTCTCTGTCTCCGTATTTGTCTCCGTCTTTGTCTCCTTCTCTGTCTTCGTCTTAGTCTCCGTCTTTGTCTCTGTCTTTGTCTCCGTATTTGTCTCCGTCTGTGTCTCCATCTTTGTCTCCGTCTTTGTCTCCGTCTTTGCCTCCGTCTTTGTCTCAGTCTTTGTCTCCGTCTTTGCCTCCGACTTTGTCGTCCTACTTGTCTCGGTTTTTGTCTCCGTCTTTGTCTCCGTCTTTGTCTCTATCTCTGTCTCTGTTCTGTCTCTGTCTCTCTCTCTGTCTCTGTCTCTGTCTCTGTCTCTGTCTCTGTCTCTGTCTCTGTCTCTGTCTCTGTCTCTGTCTCTGTCTCTGTCTCTGTCTCTGTCTCTGTCTCTGTCTCTGTCTCTGTTCCCGTCTCTGTCTCCGCCCCTGCCTCTGTCTCTGTCTTTGTCTCCATCTTTTTCTCCGTCTTTGTCTCCGTTTTTGTCACCGTCTTTGTCTCCGTCGTCGTCTTCCTCTTCGTCTGCGTCTTTGTCTCCGTCTTTGTCTACGTCTTTGTCCACGTCTTTGTCTCTGTTTTTGTCTCAGACCATGTCTCCTGCCCCTCTGTCTCGGTCTATGTCTCATGCGCCTCTGTCTCTGTCTCTGTCTCTGTCTCTGTCTCTGTCTCGGTCTCCGTCTCCGTCTTTGTCACCGTCTTTGTCTCCGCCTTTGTCTCCGTCTTTGTCTCCGTCTTTGTCTCCGTCTTTGTCTCCGTCCGTGTCTCCTGCCCCTCTGTCTCGGTCTTTGTCGCATGCGCCACTGTCTCTGACTGTGTCTCTGTGTCTGTCTCTGTCTCTGTCTCTGTCTGCGGCTCAGTCTTTGTCTCATGCGCCTCTGTCTTTGTCTCCGTCTTTGTCTCCGTATTTGTCTCCGTCTGTGTTGCCATCTTTGTCTCCGTCGCCGTCTTCCTCTTCGTGTCCGTCTTTGTCTCCGTCTTCGTCACCGTCTTTGTCTCCGTTTTTGTCTCCGTCCATGTCTCCTGTCCCTCTGTCTCGGTCTTCGTCTCATGCGCCTCTGTCTTTGTCTCTGTCTGTGTCTCTGTCTCTGTCTCTGTCTCTGTCTCTGTCTCTGTCTCTGTCTCTGTCTCTGTCTCTGTCTCTGTCTCTGTCTCTGTCTCTGTCTCTGTCTCTGTCTCTGTCTCTGTCTCTGTCTCTGTCTGTGTCTCTGTCTCTGTCTCTGTCTCTGTCTCTGTTCCCGTCTCTGTCTCCGCCCCTGCCTCTGTCTCTGTCTTTGTCTCCATCTTTTTCTCCGTCTTTGTCTCCGTTTTTGTCACCGTCTTTGTCTCCGTCGTCGTCTTCCTCTTCGTCTGCGTCTTTGTCTCCGTCTTTGTCTACGTCTTTGTCCACGTCTTTGTCTCTGTTTTTGTCTCAGACCATGTCTCCTGCCCCTCTGTCTCGGTCTATGTCTCATGCGCCTCTGTCTCTGTCTCTGTCTCTGTCTCTGTCTCTGTCTCGGTCTCCGTCTCCGTCTTTGTCACCGTCTTTGTCTCCGCCTTTGTCTCCGTCTTTGTCTCCGTCTTTGTCTCCGTCTTTGTCTCCGTCCGTGTCTCCTGCCCCTCTGTCTCGGTCTTTGTCGCATGCGCCACTGTCTCTGACTGTGTCTCTGTGTCTGTCTCTGTCTCTGTCTCTGTCTGCGGCTCAGTCTTTGTCTCATGCGCCTCTGTCTTTGTCTCCGTCTTTGTCTCCGTATTTGTCTCCGTCTGTGTTGCCATCTTTGTCTCCGTCGCCGTCTTCCTCTTCGTGTCCGTCTTTGTCTCCGTCTTCGTCACCGTCTTTGTCTCCGTTTTTGTCTCCGTCCATGTCTCCTGTCCCTCTGTCTCGGTCTTCGTCTCATGCGCCTCTGTCTTTGTCTCTGTCTGTGTCTCTGTCTCTGTCTCTGTCTCTGTCTCTGTCTCTGTCTCTGTCTCTGTCTCTGCCTCTGTCTCTGTCTCTGTCTCTGTCTCTGTCTCTGTCTCTGTCTCTGTCTCTGTTCCCGTCTCTGTCTCCGCCCCTGCCTCTGTCTCTGTCTTTGTCTCCATCTTTTTCTCCGTCTTTGTCTCCGTTTTTGTCACCGTCTTTGTCTCCGTCGTCGTCTTCCTCTTCGTCTGCGTCTTTGTCTCCGTCTTTGTCTACGTCTTTGTCCACGTCTTTGTCTCTGTTTTTGTCTCAGACCATGTCTCCTGCCCCTCTGTCTCGGTCTATGTCTCATGCGCCTCTGTCTCTGTCTCCGTCTCTGTCTCTGTCTCTGTCTCTGTCTCTGTCTTTGTATCCATCTTTGTCTCCGTCTTTGTCACCGTCTTTGTCTCCGTCGTCGTCCTTCTCTTCGTCTCCGTCTTTGTCTACGTCTTTATCACCGTCCTTGTCTCCCTCTTTGTCTCCGTCTTTGTCTACGTCTTTGTCTCCGTCTTTGTCTCCGCCCATGTTTCCTGCCCCTTTGTCTCGGTCTTTGTCTCATGCGCCTCTGTCTTTGTCTCTGTCTGTGTCTCTGTCTCTGTCTCTGTCTCTGTATCGTACTCTGTCTCCGTCTCTGTCTTCGTCTTTGTCACCGTCTTTTTCTCCGTCTTTGCCTCCGTCTTTGTCTCCGTATTTGTCTCCGTCTGTGTTGCCATCTTTGTCTCCGTCGCCGTCTTCCTCCTCGTGTCCGTCTTTGTCTCCGTCTTTGTCACCGTCCTTGTCTCCGTCTTTGTCTCCGTCCGTGTCTCCTGCCCCTCTGTCTCGGTCTTTGTCTCATGCGCGCCTCTCTCTGTCTCTGTCTCTGTCTGTGTCTCCGTCTCTGTCTCCGCCTTTGCCTCTGCCTTTGTCTCCGTATTTGTCTCCGTCTGTTTCTCCATCTCTGTCTCCGTCTCTGTCTCTGTCTGTGTCTTTGTCTCCGCTTTTGTCTCCGTCTTTGTCATCGTCTTTGTCTCCGTCGTCGTCTTCCTCTTCGTCTCCGTCTTTGTCTCCGTCTTTCTCACCGTCTTTGTCTCCGTCTTTGTCTCCGTCTTTGTCTACATCTTTGTCTACGTCTTTGTCTCGGTTTTTGTCTCCGGCCATGTCTCCTGCCCCACTGTCTCTGTCTCTGTCTCTGTCACTGTCTCTGTCTCTGTCTCTGTCTCTGTCTCTGTCTCTGTCTCCGTCTCCGTCTCTGTCTCTGGGTCTGTCTCTGGCTCCATCTCTGTCTCTGTCTCAGTCTCTGTCTCTGTCTCTGTCTCTGTCTCCATCTCTGTCTCTGTCTCTGTCTCTGTCTCTGCCTCTGTCTCTGTCTCTGTCTCTGTCTCTGTCTCTGCCTCTGTATCCGTCCCTGTCTCTGTCTCCGTCTCCGTCTCTGTCTCTGGCTCTGTCTCTGGCTCCTTCTCTGTCTCTGTCTCAGTCTCTGTCTCTGTCTCTGTCTCTGTCTCTGTCTCTGTCTCTGTCCTTGTCTCTTTCTCTGTCTCTGTCTCTGTCTCTGTCTCTGTGTCTGTCTCTGTCTCTGTCTCTGTCTGCGGCTCAGTCTTTGTCTCATGCGCCTCTGTCTTTGTCTCCGTCTTTGTCTCCGTATTTGTCTCCGTCTGTGTTGCCATCTTTGTCTCCGTCGCCGTCTTCCTCTTCGTGTCCGTCTTTGTCTCCGTCTTCGTCACCGTCTTTGTCTCCGTTTTTGTCTCCGTCCATGTCTCCTGTCCCTCTGTCTCGGTCTTCGTCTCATGCGCCTCTGTCTTTGTCTCTGTCTGTGTCTCTGTCTCTGTCTCTGTCTCTGTCTCTGTCTCTGTCTCTGTCTCTGTCTCTGTCTCTGTCTCTGTCTCTGTCTCTGTCTCTGTCTCTGTCTCTGTCTCTGTCTCTGTCTCTGTCTCTGTCTCTGTCTCTGTCTCTGTCTCTGTCTCTGTCTCTGTCTCTGTCTCTGTCTCTGTTCCCGTCTCTGTCTCCGCCCCTGCCTCTGTCTCTGTCTTTGTCTCCATCTTTTTCTCCGTCTTTGTCTCCGTTTTTGTCACCGTCTTTGTCTCCGTCGTCGTCTTCCTCTTCGTCTGCGTCTTTGTCTCCGTCTTTGTCTACGTCTTTGTCCACGTCTTTGTCTCTGTTTTTGTCTCAGACCATGTCTCCTGCCCCTCTGTCTCGGTCTATGTCTCATGCGCCTCTGTCTCTGTCTCTGTCTCTGTCTCTGTCTCTGTCTCGGTCTCCGTCTCCGTCTTTGTCACCGTCTTTGTCTCCGCCTTTGTCTCCGTCTTTGTCTCCGTCTTTGTCTCCGTCTTTGTCTCCGTCCGTGTCTCCTGCCCCTCTGTCTCGGTCTTTGTCGCATGCGCCACTGTCTCTGACTGTGTCTCTGTGTCTGTCTCTGTCTCTGTCTCTGTCTGCGGCTCAGTCTTTGTCTCATGCGCCTCTGTCTTTGTCTCCGTCTTTGTCTCCGTATTTGTCTCCGTCTGTGTTGCCATCTTTGTCTCCGTCGCCGTCTTCCTCTTCGTGTCCGTCTTTGTCTCCGTCTTCGTCACCGTCTTTGTCTCCGTTTTTGTCTCCGTCCATGTCTCCTGTCCCTCTGTCTCGGTCTTCGTCTCATGCGCCTCTGTCTTTGTCTCTGTCTGTGTCTCTGTCTCTGTCTCTGTCTCTGTCTCTGTCTCTGTCTCTGTCTCTGTCTCTGTCTCTGTCTCTGTCTCTGTCTCTGTCTCTGTCTCTGTCTCTGTCTCTGTCTCTGTTCCCGTCTCTGTCTCCGCCCCTGCCTCTGTCTCTGTCTTTGTCTCCATCTTTTTCTCCGTCTTTGTCTCCGTTTTTGTCACCGTCTTTGTCTCCGTCGTCGTCTTCCTCTTCGTCTGCGTCTTTGTCTCCGTCTTTGTCTACGTCTTTGTCCACGTCTTTGTCTCTGTTTTTGTCTCAGACCATGTCTCCTGCCCCTCTGTCTCGGTCTATGTCTCATGCGCCTCTGTCTCTGTCTCCGTCTCTGTCTCTGTCTCTGTCTCTGTCTCTGTCTTTGTATCCATCTTTGTCTCCGTCTTTGTCACCGTCTTTGTCTCCGTCGTCGTCCTTCTCTTCGTCTCCGTCTTTGTCTACGTCTTTATCACCGTCCTTGTCTCCCTCTTTGTCTCCGTCTTTGTCTACGTCTTTGTCTCCGTCTTTGTCTCCGCCCATGTTTCCTGCCCCTTTGTCTCGGTCTTTGTCTCATGCGCCTCTGTCTTTGTCTCTGTCTGTGTCTCTGTCTCTGTCTCTGTCTCTGTATCGTACTCTGTCTCCGTCTCTGTCTTCGTCTTTGTCACCGTCTTTTTCTCCGTCTTTGCCTCCGTCTTTGTCTCCGTATTTGTCTCCGTCTGTGTTGCCATCTTTGTCTCCGTCGCCGTCTTCCTACTCGTGTCCGTCTTTGTCTCCGTCTTTGTCACCGTCCTTGTCTCCGTCTTTGTCTCCGTCCGTGTCTCCTGCCCCTCTGTCTCGGTCTTTGTCTCATGCGCGCCTCTCTCTGTCTCTGTCTCTGTCTGTGTCTCCGTCTCTGTCTCCGCCTTTGCCTCTGCCTTTGTCTCCGTATTTGTCTCCGTCTGTTTCTCCATCTCTGTCTCCGTCTCTGTCTCTGTCTCTGTCTTTGTCTCCGCTTTTGTCTCCGTCTTTGTCATCGTCTTTGTCTCCGTCGTCGTCTTCCTCTTCGTCTCCGTCTTTGTCTCCGTCTTTCTCACCGTCTTTGTCTCCGTCTTTGTCTCCGTCTTTGTCTACATCTTTGTCTACGTCTTTGTCTCGGTTTTTGTCTCCGGCCATGTCTCCTGCCCCACTGTCTCTGTCTCTGTCTCTGTCACTGTCTCTGTCTCTGTCTCTGTCTCTGTCTCTGTCTCTGCCTCTGTCTCTGTCTCTGTCTCTGTCTCTGTCTCTGCCTCTGTATCCGTCCCTGTCTCTGTCTCCGTCTCCGTCTCTGTCTCTGGCTCTGTCTCTGGCTCCTTCTCTGTCTCTGTCTCAGTCTCTGTCTCTGTCTCTGTCTCTGTCTCTGTCTCTGTCTCTGTCCTTGTCTCTTTCTCTGTCTCTGTCTCTGTCTCTGTCTCTGTCGCTGTCTCTGTCTCTGTCTCTGTCTCTGTCTCCGTCTCTGTCTCCGCCTCTGTATCCGTCCCTGTCTCTGTCTCCGTCTCCGTCTCTGTCTCTGGCTCTGTCTCTGGCTCCTTCTCTGTCTCTGTCTCAGTCTCTGTCTCTGTCTCTGTCTCTGTCTCTGTCTCTGTCTCTGTCCTTGTCTCTTTCTCTGTCTCTGTCTCTGTCTCTGTCTCTGTCGCTGTCTCTGTCTCTGTCTCTGTCTCTGTCTCCGTCTCTGTCTCCGCCTTTGCCTCTGCCTTTGTCTCCGTATTTGTCTCCGTCTGTTTCTCCATCTCTGTCTCGGTCTCTGTCACCATCTCTGTCTCTGTCTCTGTCGCTGGGTCAGTCTCTGTCTTTACCTCTGTCTTTGTCTCTGTCTTTGCCTCCGTCTCTGTCTCCGTATTTGTCTCCGTCTTTGTCTCCTTCTCTGTCTTCGTCTTAGTCTCCGTCTTTGTCTCTGTCTTTGTCTCCGTATTTGTCTCCGTCTGTGTCTCCATCTTTGTCTCCGCCTTTGTCTCCGTCTTTGCCTCCGTCTTTGTCTCAGTCTTTGTCTCCGTCTTTGCCTCCGCCTTTGTCGTCCTACTTGTCTCTGTTTTTGTCTCCGTCTTTGTCTCCGTCTTTGTCACTATCTCTGTCTCTGTTCTGTCTCTGTCTCTCTCTCTGTCTCTGTCTCTGTCTCTGTCTCTGTCTCTGTCTCTGTCTCTGTCTCTGTCTCTGTCTCTGTCTCTGTCTCTGTCTCTGTCTCTGTCTCTGTCTCTGTCTCTGTCTCTGTCTCTGTCTCTGTCTCTGTCTCTGTCTCTGTCTCTGTCTCTGCCTCTGTCTCTGTCTCTGTCTCTGTCTCTGTCTCTGTCTCTGTCTCTGTCTCTGTCTCTGTCTCTGTCTCTGTCTCTGTCTCTGTCTCTGTCTCTGTCTCTGTCTCTGTCTCTGTCTCTGTCTCTGTCTCTGTCTCTGTCTCTGTCTCTGTCTCTGTCTCAGTCTCTGTCTACGCCTTTGCCTCTGCCTTTGTCTCCGTATTTGTCTCCGTCTGTTTCTCCATCTCTGTCTCCGTCTCTGTCACCATCTCTGTCTCTGTCTCTGTCTCTGTCCCTGTCGCTGGGTCAGTCTCTGTCTTTACCTCTGTCCTTGTCTCTGTCTTTGCCTCCGTCTCTGTCTCCGTATTTGTCTCCGTCTTTGTCTCCTTCTCTGTCTTCGTCTTAGTCTCCGTCTTTGTCTCTGTCTTTGTCTCCGTATTTGTCTCCGTCTGTGTCTCCATCTTTGTCTCCGTCTTTGTCTCCGTCTTTGCCTCCGTCTTTGTCTCAGTCTTTGTCTCCGTCTTTGCCTCCGACTTTGTCGTCCTACTTGTCTCGGTTTTTGTCTCCGTCTTTGTCTCCGTCTTTGTCTCTATCTCTGTCTCTGTTCTGTCTCTGTCTCTCTCTCTGTCTCTGTCTCTGTCTCTGTCTCTGTCTCTGTCTCTGTCTCTGTCTCTGTCTCTGTCTCTGTCTCTGTCTCTGTCTCTGTCTCTGTCTCTGTCTCTGTCTCTGTCTCTGTCTCTGTCTCTGTCTCTGTCTCTGTCTCTGTCTCTGTCTCTGTCTCTGTCTCTGTCTCTGTCTCTGTCTCCGTCTCCGTCTCCGTCTCCGCCTCTCTCTCTGTCTCTGTCTCTGTCTCTGTCTCTGTCTCTGTCTCTGTCTCTGTCTGTGTCTCTGTCTCTGTCTCTGTCTCTGTCTCTGTCTCTGTCTCTGTCTCTGTCTCTGTCTCTGTCTCTGTCTCTGTCTCTGTCTCCGTCTCTGTCTCCGCCTCTGTCTCTGTCTCTGTCTCTGTCTCTGTCTCTGTCTCTGTCTCTGTCTCTGTCTCTGTCTCTGTCTCTGTCTCTGTCTCTGTCTCTGTCTCTGTCTCTGTCTCTGTCTCCGCCATTGTCTCCGTCTTTGTCACCGTCATTGTCTCCGTCGTCGTCTTCCTCTTCGTCTCCGTCTTTGTCTCCGTCTTCCTCACCGTCTTTGTCTCCGTCTTTGTCTCCGTCCGTGTCTCCTGCCCCTCTGTCTCGGTCTTTGTCGCATGCGCCACTGTCTCTGTCTCTGTCTCTGCCTCTGCCTCTGTCTCTGTCTGTGTCTCTGTCTCTGTCTCTGTCTCTGTCTCTGTCTCTGTCTCTGTCTCTGTCTCTGTCTCTGTCTCTGTCTCTGTCTCTGTCTCTGTCTCTGTCTCTGTCTCTGTTCCCGTCTCTGTCTCCGCTCCTGCCTCTGTCTCTGTCTTTGTCTCCATCTTTTTCTCCGTCTTTGTCTCCGTCTTTGTCACCGTCTTTGTCTCCGTCGTCGTCTTCCTCTTCGTCTGCGTCTTTGTCTCCGTCTTTGTCTACGTCTTTGTCCACGTCTTTGTCTCTGTTTTTGTCTCAGACCATGTCTCCTGCCCCTCTGTCTCGGTCTATGTCTCATGCGCCTCTGTCTCTGTCTCTGTCTCTGTCTCTGTCTCTGTCTCGGTCTCCGTCTCCGTCTTTGTCACCGTATTTGTCTCCGTCTTTGTCTCATGCCACAGGGTCACCGCCTTTGTCTACTGCCCTTCTGTTTCTGTCGCTCCCTCTGTCTCTGTCTGTGTTTCTGTCTCCTTCTGTCTCCGTCTCTGTCTCTGTCTCTGTCTCTGTCTCTGTCTTTGTATCCATCTTTGTCTCCGTCTTTGTCACCGTCTTTGTCTCCGTCGTCGTCTTTCTCTTCGTCTCCGTCTTTGTCTACGTCTTTGTCTCCGTCATTGTCTCCGCCCATGTTTCCTGCCCCTTTGTCTCGGTCTTTGTCTCATGCGCCTCTGTCTTTGTCTCTGTCTGTGTCTCTGTCTCTGTCTCTGTCTCTGTATCGTACTCTGTCCCCGTCTCTGTCTTCGTCTTTGTCACCGTCTTTTTCTCCGTCTTTGCCTCCGTCTTTGTCTCCGTATTTGTCTCCGTCTGTGTTGCCATCTTTGTCTCCGTCGCCGTCTTCCTCCTCGTGTCCGTCTTTGTCTCCGTCTTTGTCACCGTCCTTGTCTCCGTCTTTGTCTCCGTCCGTGTCTCCTGCCCCTCTGTCTCGGTCTTTGCCTCATGCGCGCCTCTCTCTGTCTCTGTCTCTGTCTCTGTCTCCGTCTCTGTCTCCGCCTTTGCCTCTGCCTTTGTCTCCGTATTTGTCTCCGTCTGTTTCTCCATCTCTGTCTCCGTCTCTGTCACCATCTCTGTCTCTGTCTCTGTCTCTGTCTCTGTCGCTGGGTCAGTCTCTGTCTTTACCTCTGTCTTTGTCTCTGTCTTTGCCTCCGTCTCTGTCTCCGTATTTGTCTCCGTCTTTGTCTCCTTCTCTGTCTTCGTCTTAGTCTCCGTCTTTGTCTCTGTCTTTGTCTCCGTATTTGTCTCCGTCTGTGTCTCCATCTTTGTGTCCGTCTTTGTCTCCGTCTTTGCCTCCGTCTTTGTTTCAGTCTTTGTCTCCGTCTTTGCCTCCGCCTTTGTCGTCCTACTTGTCTCTGTTTTTGTCTCCGTCTTTGTCTCCGTCTTTGTCTCTATCTCTCTCTCTGTTCTGTCTCTGTCTCTCTCTCTGTCTCTGTCTCTGTCTCTGTCTCTGTCTCTGTCTCTGTCTCTGTCTCTGTCTCTGTCTCTGTCTCTGTCTCTGTCTCTGCCTCTGTCTCTGTCTCTGACTCTGTCTCTGTCTCTGTCTCTGTCTCCGTCTTCGTATCCGTCATTGTCTCCGCCCATGGGTCCTGCCCCTCTGTCTCGGTCTTTGTCTCACGCGCCTCTGTCTTTATCTCTGTCAGTGTCTCTGTCTCTGTCTCTGTCTCTGTCTCTGTCTCTGTCTCTGTCTCTGTCTCTGTCTCCGTCTCTGTCTCTGTCTCTGTCTCTGTCTCTGTCTCTGTCTCTGTCTCTGTCTCTGTCTCTGTCTCTGTCTCTGTCTCTGTCTCTGTCTCTGTCTCTGTCTCTGTCTCTGTCTCTGTCTCTGTCTCTGTCTCTGTCTCTGTCTCTGTCTCTGTCTCTGTCTCTGTCTCTGTCTCTGTCTCTGT
This sequence comes from Megachile willughbiella, assembly GCA_945859595.2. Taxonomy (NCBI): domain Eukaryota; kingdom Metazoa; phylum Arthropoda; class Insecta; order Hymenoptera; family Megachilidae; genus Megachile; species Megachile willughbiella. The sequence continues at coordinate 997,966 of CAMAOD020000310.1, forward strand.
CTCTGTCTCTGTCTCTGTCTCTGTCTCTGTCTCAGTCTCTGTCTACGCCTTTGCCTCTGCCTTTGTCTCCGTATTTGTCTCCGTCTGTTTCTCCATCTCTGTCTCCGTCTCTGTCACCATCTCTGTCTCTGTCTCTGTCCCTGTCGCTGGGTCAGTCTCTGTCTTTACCTCTGTCTTTGTCTCTGTCTTTGCTTCCGTCTCTGTCTCCGTATTTGTCTCCGTCTTTGTCTCCTTCTCTGTCTTCGTCTTAGTCTCCGTCTTTGTCTCTGTCTTTGTCACCGTATTTGTCTCCGTCTGTGTCTCCATCTTTGTCTCCGTCTTTGTCTCCGTCTTTGCCTCCGTCTTTGTCTCAGTCTTTGTCTCCGTCTTTGCCTCCGACTTTGTCGTCCTACTTGTCTCGGTTTTTGTCTCCGTCTTTGTCTCCGTCTTTGTCTCTATCTCTGTCTCTGTTCTGTCTCTGTCTCTCTCTCTGTCTCTGTCTCTGTCTCTGTCTCTGTCTCTGTCTCTGTCTCTGTCTCTGTCTCTGTCTCTGTCTCTGTCTCTGTCTCTGTCTCTGTCTCTGTCTCTGTCTCTGTCTCTGTCTCTGTCTCTGTCTCTGTCTCTGTCTCTGTCTCTGTCTCTGTCTCTGTCTCTGTCTCTGTCTCTGTCTCCGTCTCTGTCTCCGCCTCTGTCTCTGTCTCTGTCTCTGTCTCTGTCTCTGTCTCTGTCTCTGTCTCTGTCTCTGTCTCTGTCTCTGTCTCTGTCTCTGTCTCTGTCTCTGTCTCTGTCTCTGTCTCTGTCTCTGTTTCTGTCTCTGTCTCTGTCTCTGTCTCTGTCTCTGTCTCTGTCTCTGTCTCTGTCTCTGTCTCAGTCTCTGTCTCCGCCTTTGCCTCTGCCTTTGTCTCCGTATTTGTCTCCGTCTGTTTCTCCATCTCTGTCTCTGTCTCTGTCACCATCTCTGTCTCTGTCTCTGTCTCTGTCTCTGTCTCTGTCTCTGTCGCTGGGTCAGTCTCTGTCTTTACCTCTGTCTTTGTCTCTGTCTTTGCCTCCGTCTCTGTCTCCGTATTTGACTCCGTCTTTGTCTCCTTCTCTGTCTTCGTCTTAGTCTCCGTCTTTGTCTCTGTCTTTGTCTCCGTATTTGTCTCCGTCTGTGTCTCCATCTTTGACTCCGTCTTTGTCTCCGTCTTTGCCTCCGTCTTTGTCTCAGTCTTTGTCTCCGTCTTTGCCTCCGCCTTTGTCGTCCTACTTGTCTCCGTTTTTGTCTCCGTCTTTGTCTCCGTCTTTGTCTCTATCTCTGTCTCTGTTCTGTCTCTGTCTCTCTCTGTCTCTGTCTCTGTCTCTGTCTCTGTCTCTGTCTCTGTCTCTGTCTCTTTCTCTGTCTCTGTCTCTGTCTCTGTCTCTGTCTCTGTCTCTGTCTCTGACTCTGTCTCTGTCTCTGTCTCTGTCTCTGTCTCTGTCTCTGTCTCTGTCTCTGTCTCTGTCTCTGTCTCTGTCTCTGTCTCTGTCTCTGTCTCTGTCTCTGTCTCTGTCTCTGTCTCTGTCTCTGTCTCTGTCTCTGTCTCTGTCTCTGTCTCTGTCTCTGTCTCTGTCTCTGTCTCTGTCTCTGTCTCTGTCTCTGTCTCTGTCTCTGTCTCTGTCTCTGTCTCTGTCTCCGTCTCCGTCTCCGTCTCCGCCTCTGTCTCTGTCTCTGTCTCTGTCTCTGTCTCTGTCTCTGTCTCTGTCTCTGTCTCTGTCTCTGTCTCTGTCTCTGTCTCTGTCTCTGTCTCTGTCTCTGTCTCTGTCTCTGTCTCTGTCTCTGTCTCTGTCTCTGTCTCAGTCTCTGTCTCCGCCTTTGCCTCTGCCTTTGTCTCCGTATTTGTCTCCGTCTGTTTCTCCATCTCTGTCTCCGTCTCTGTCACCATCTCTGTCTCTGTCTCTGTCTCTGTCTCTGTCTCTGTCGCTGGGTCAGTCTCTGTCTTTACCTCTGTCTTTGTCTCTGTCTTTGCCACCGTGTCTGTCTCCGTATTTGTCTCCGTCTTTGTCTCCTTCTCTGTCTTCGTCTTAGTCTCCGTCTTTGTCTCTGTCTTTGTCTCCGTATTTGTCTCCGTCTGTGTCTCCATCTTTGTCTCCGTCTTTGTCTCCGTCTTTGCCTCCGTCTTTGTCTCAGTCTTTGTCTCCGTCTTTGCCTCCGCCTTTGTCGTCCTACTTGTCTCCGTTTTTGTCTCCGTCTCTGTCTCTGTCTCTGTCTCTGTCTCTGTCTCTGTCTCTGTCTCTGTCTCTGTCTCTGCCTCTGTCTCTGTCTCTGTCTCTGTCTCTGTCTCTGTCTCTGTCTCTGTCTCTGTCTCCGTCTCCGTCTCCGTCTCCGTCTCCGTCTCCGTCTCCGTATCTGTCTCTGTCTCCGTCTCTCTCTCTGTCTCTGTCTCTGTCTCTGTCTCTGTCTCTGTCTCTGTCCCTATCTCTGTCTCCGTCTCTGTCGCTGTCTCTGTCTCTGTTCCCGTCTCTGTCTCCGTCCCTGCCTCTGTCTATGTCTTTGTCTCCATCTTTTTCTCCGTCTTTGTCTCCGTCTTTGTCACCGTCTTTGCCTCCGCCGTCGTCTTCCTCTTCGTCTGCGTCTTTGTCTCCGTCTTTGTCCACGTCTTTGTCTGTGTTTTTGTCTCCGTCCATGTCTCCTGCTACTCTGTCTCGGTCTACGTCTCATGCGCCTCTGTCTCTGTCTCTGTCTGTGTCTCTGTCTCTGTCTGTGTCTCTGTCTCTGTCTGTGTCTCTGTCACTGTCTCTGTCTCTGTCTCTGTCTCTGTCTCTGTCTCTGTCTCTGTCTCTGTCTCTGTCTCTGTCTCTGTCTCTGTCTCTGTCTCTGTCTCTGTCTCTGTCTCTGTCTCTGTCTCTGTCTCTGTCTCTGTCTCTGTCTCTGTCTCTGTCTCTGTCTCTGTCTCTGTCTCTGTCTCGGTATCTGTCTCCGTCTTTGTCTCCGTCTTTGTGTCCGTCTTTGTCTCCTTCTTTGTCTCCGTCTTCGTCTCCCTCTATGCTTCCGTCTTCGTCTCCGTCTTTGTCTCATGCCCCAGGGTCACCGCCTTTGTCTCCTGCCCTTCTGTTTCTGTCGCTCCCTCTGTTTCTGTCTGTGTCTCTGTCTCCGTCTTTGTCTCTGTCTCTGTCTCTGTCTCTGTCTCTGTCTCTGTCTCTGCCTCTGTCTCTGTCTCTGTCTCTGACTCTGTCTCTGTCTCTGTCTCTGTCTCTGTCTCCGTCTTCGTATCCGTAATTGTCTCCGCCCATGTGTCCTGCCCCTCTGTCTCGGTCTTTGTCTCACGCGCCTCTGTCTTTATCTCTGTCAGTGTCTCTGTCTCTCTCTCTGTCTCTGTCTCTCTCTCTGTCTCCGTCTCTGTCTCTGTCTCTGTCTCCGTCTGTGTCTCTGTCTCAGTCTCTGTCTTTGTCTCTGTCTCTGTCTCTGTCTCTGTCTCTGTCTCTGTCTCTGTCTCTGTCTCTGTCTCTGTCTCTGTCTCTGTCTCTGTCTCTGTCTCTGTCTCTGTCTCTGTCTCTGTCTCTGTCTCTGTCTCTGTCTCTGTCTCTGTCTCTGTCTCTGTCTCCGTCTTTGTCTCCGTCTTTGTGTCCGTCTTTGTCTCCGTCTTTGTCTCCGTCTTCGTCTCCCTCTATGCTTCCGTCTTCGTCTCCGTCTTTGTCTCATGCCCCAGGGTCACCGCCTTTGTCTCCTGCCCTTCTGTTTCTGTCGCTCCCTCTGTTTCTGTCTGTGTCTCTGTCTCCGTCTTTGTCTCTGTCTCTGTCTCTGTCTCTGTCTCTGTCTCTGTCTCTGTCTCTGTCTCTGCCTCTGTCTCTGTCTCTGTCTCTGACTCTGTCTCTGTCTCTGTCTCTGTCTCTGTCTCCGTCTTCGTATCCGTAATTGTCTCCGCCCATGTGTCCTGCCCCTCTGTCTCGGTCTTTGTCTCACGCGCCTCTGTCTTTATCTCTGTCAGTGTCTCTGTCTCTCTCTCTGTCTCTGTCTCTCTCTCTGTCTCCGTCTCTGTCTCTGTCTCTGTCTCCGTCTGTGTCTCTGTCTCAGTCTCTGTCTTTGTCTCTGTCTCTGTCTCTGTCTCTGTCTCTGTCTCTGTCTCTGTCTCTGTCTCTGTCTCTGTCTCTGTCTCTGTCTCTGTCTCTGTCTCTGTCTCTGTCTCTGTCTCTGTCTCTGTCTCTGTCTCTGTCTCTGTCTCTGTCTCTGTCTCTGTCTCTGTCTCTGTCTCTGTCTCTGTCTCTGTCTCTGTCTCTGTCTCTGTCTCTGTCTCTGTCTCTGCCTCTGTCTCTGTCTCTGCCTCTGTCTCCGTCTCTGACTCTGTCTCTGTCTCTGTCTCTGTCTCTGTCTCTGTCTCTGTCTCTGTCTCTGTCTCTGTCTCTGTCTCTGTCTCTGTCTCTGTCTCTGTCTCTGTCTCAGTCTTTGTCTCCGTCTTCGTATCAGCCATTGTCTCCGCCCATGTGTCCTGTCCCTCAGTCTCGGTCTTCGTCTCATGCGCCTCTGTCTTTGTCTCTGTCTGTGTCCCTGTCTCTGTCTCTGTCTCCGTCTCTGTCTCTGTCTCTGTCTATGTCTCTGCCTCTGTCTCTGTCTCTGCCTCTGTCTCCGTCTCTGACTCTGTCTCTGTCTCTATCTCCGTCTCTGTCTCTGTCTCTGTCTCTGTCTCTGTCTCTGCCTCTGTCTCTGTCTCTGTATCTGTCTCTGTCTCTGTCTCTGTCTCTGTCTCTGTCTCTGTCTCTGTCTCTGTCTCCGTCTCTGTCTCCGCCTTTGCCTCTGCCTTTGTCTCCGTATTTGTCTCCGTCTGTTTCTGCATCTCTGTCTCCGTCTCTGTCACCATCTCTGTCTCTGTCTCTGTCGCTGGGTCAGTCTCTGTCTTTACCTCTGTCTTTGTCTCTGTCTTTGCCTCCGTCTCTGTCTCCGTATTTGTCTCCGTCTTTGTCTCCTTCTCTGTCTTCGTCTTAGTCTCCGTGTTTGTCTCTGTCTTTGTCTCCGTATTTGTCTCCGTCTGTGTCTCCATCTTTGTCTCCGTCGTTGTCTCCGTCTTTGCCTCCGTCTTTGTCTCAGTCTTTGTCTCCGTCTTTGCCTCCGACTTTGTCGTCCTACTTGTCTCGGTTTTTGTCTCCGTCTTTGTCTCTATCTCTGTCTCTGTTCTGTCTCTGTCTCTCTCTCTGTCTCTGTCTCTGTCTCTGTCTCTGTCTCTGTCTCTGTCTCTGTCTCTGTCTCTGTCTCTGTCTCTGTCTCTGTCTCTGTCTCTGTCTCTGTCTCTGTCTCTGTCTCCGTCTCTGTCTCTGTCTCTGCCTCTGTCTCTGTCTCTGTCTCTGTCTCTGTCTCTGTCTCTGTCTCTGTCTCTGTCTCTGTCTCTGTCTCTGTCTCTGTCTCTGTCTCTGTCTCTGTCTCTGTCTCAGTCTCTGTCTCCGCCTTTGCCTCTGCCTTTGTCTCCGTATTTGTCTCCGTCTGTTTCTCCATCTCTGTCTCCGTCTCTGTCACCATCTCTGTCTCTGTCTCTGTCTCTGTCTCTGTCTCTGTCGCTGGGTCAGTCTCTGTCTTTACCTCTGTCTTTGTCTCTGTCTTTGCCACCGTGTCTGTCTCCGTATTTGTCTCCGTCTTTGTCTCCTTCTCTGTCTTCGTCTTAGTCTCCGTCTTTGTCTCTGTCTTTGTCTCCGTATTTGTCTCCGTCTGTGTCTCCATCTTTGTCTCCGTCTTTGTCTCCGTCTTTGCCTCCGTCTTTGTCTCAGTCTTTGTCTCCGTCTTTGCCTCCGCCTTTGTCGTCCTACTTGTCTCCGTTTTTGTCTCCGTCTCTGTCTCTGTCTCTGTCTCTGTCTCTGTCTCTGTCTCTGTCTCTGCCTCTGTCTCTGTCTCTGTCTCTGTCTCTGTCTCTGTCTCTGTCTCTGTCTCTGTCTCTGCCTCTGTCTCTGTCTCTGTCTCTGTCTCTGTCTCTGTCTCTGTCTCTGTCTCTGTCTCTGTCTCTGTCTCTGTCTCTGTCTCTGTCTCTGTCTCTGTCTCTGTCTCAGTCTCTGTCTCCGCCTTTGCCTCTGCCTTTGTCTCCGTATTTGTCTCCGTCTGTTTCTCCATCTCTGTCTCCGTCTCTGTCACCATCTCTGTCTCTGTCTCTGTCTCTGTCTCTGTCTCTGTCTCTGTCGCTGGGTCAGTCTCTGTCTTTACCTCTGTCTTTGTCTCTGTCTTTGCCACCGTGTCTGTCTCCGTATTTGTCTCCGTCTTTGTCTCCTTCTCTTGTCTTCGTCTTAGTCTCCGTCTTTGTCTCTGTCTTTGTCTCCGTATTTGTCTCCGTCTGTGTCTCCATCTTTGTCTCCGTCTTTGTCTCCGTCTTTGCCTCCGTCTTTGTCTCAGTCTTTGTCTCCGTCTTTGCCTCCGCCTTTGTCGACCTACTTGTCTCCGTTTTTGTCTCCGTCTCTGTCTCTGTCTCTGTCTCTGTCTCTGTCTCTGTCTCTGTCTCTGTCTCTGTCTCTGTCTCTGTCTCTGTCTCTGTCTCTGTCTCTGTCTCTGTCTCTGTCTCTGCCTCTGTCTCTGTCTCTGTCTCTGACTCTGTCTCTGTCTCTGTCTCTGTCTCTGTCTCCGTCTTCGTATCCGTAATTGTCTCCGCCCATGTGTCCTGCCCCTCTGTCTCGGTCTTTGTCTCACGCGCCTCTGTCTTTATCTCTGTCAGTGTCTCTGTCTCTCTCTCTGTCTCTGTCTCTCTCTCTGTCTCCGTCTCTGTCTCTGTCTCTGTCTCCGTCTGTGTCTCTGTCTCAGTCTCTGTCTTTGTCTCTGTCTCTGTCTCTGTCTCTGTCTCTGTCTCTGTCTCTGTCTCTGTCTCTGTCTCTGTCTCTGTCTCTGTCTCTGTCTCTGTCTCTGTCTCTGTCTCTGTCTCTGTCTCTGTCTCTGTCTCTGTCTCTGTCTCTGTCTCTGTCTCTGTCTCTGTCTCTGTCTCTGTCTCTGTCTCTGTCTCTGTCTCTGTCTCTGTCTCTGTCTCTGTCTCTGTCTCTGTCTCTGTCTCTGTCTCTGTCTCTGTCTCTGTCTCTGTCTCTGTCTCTGTCTCTGTCTCTGTCTCTGTCTCTGTCTCTGTCTCTGTCTCTGCCTCTGTCTCTGTCTCTGCCTCTGTCTCCGTCTCTGACTCTGTCTCTGTCTCTGTCTCTGTCTCTGTCTCTGTCTCTGTCTCTGTCTCTGTCTCTGTCTCGGTCTCTGTCTCTGTCTCTGTCTCTGTCTCTGTCTCTGTCTCTGTCTCTGTCTCTGTCTCTGTCTCAGTCTTTGTCTCCGTCTTCGTATCAGCCATTGTCTCCGCCCATGTGTCCTGTCCCTCTGTCTCGGTCTTCGTCTCATGCGCCTCTGTCTTTGTCTCTGTCTGTGTCCCTGTCTCTGTCTCTGTCTCCGTCTCTGTCTCTGTCTCTGTCTATGTCTCTGCCTCTGTCTCTGTCTCTGCCTCTGTCTCCGTCTCTGACTCTGTCTCTGTCTCTATCTCCGTCTCTGTCTCTGTCTCTGTCTCTGTCTCTGTCTCTGCCTCTGTCTCTGTCTCTGTATCTGTCTCTGTCTCTGTCTCTGTCTCTGTCTCTGTCTCTGTCTCTGTCTCTGTCTCCGTCTCTGTCTCCGCCTTTGCCTCTGCCTTTGTCTCCGTATTTGTCTCCGTCTGTTTCTGCATCTCTGTCTCCGTCTCTGTCACCATCTCTGTCTCTGTCTCTGTCGCTGGGTCAGTCTCTGTCTTTACCTCTGTCTTTGTCTCTGTCTTTGCCTCCGTCTCTGTCTCCGTATTTCTCTCCGTCTTTGTCTCCTTCTCTGTCTTCGTCTTAGTCTCCGTCTTTGTCTCTGTCTTTGTCTCCGTATTTGTCTCCGTCTGTGTCTCCATCTTTGTCTCCGTCTTTGTCTCCGTCTTTGCCTCCGTCTCTGTCTCTGTCTCTGTCTCTGTCTCTGTCTCCGTCTCTGTCTCTGTCTCTGTCTCTGTCTCTGTCTCTGTCTCTGTCTCTGTCTCTGTCTCTGTCTCTGCCTCTGTCTCTGTCTCTGTCTCTGTCTCTGTCTCTGTCTCTGTCTCCGTCTCCGTCTCCGTCTCCGTCTCCGTCTCCGTATCTGTCTCTGTCTCCGTCTCTCTCTCTGTCTCTGTCTCTGTCTCTGTCTCTGTCTCTGTCTCTGTCTCTGTCTCTGTCTCTGTCTCTGTCTCGGTATCTGTCTCCGTCTTTGTCTCCGTCTTTGTGTCCGTCTTTGTCTCCGTCTTTGTCTCCGTCTTCGTCTCCCTCTATGCTTCCGTCTTCGTCTCCGTCTTTGTCTCATGCCCCAGGGTCACCGCCTTTGTCTCCTGCCCTTCTGTTTCTGTCGCTCCCTCTGTTTCTGTCTGTGTCTCTGTCTCCGTCCTTGTCTCTGTCTCTGTCTCTGTCTCTGTCTCTGTCTCTGTCTCTGCCTCTGTCTCTGTCTCTGTCTCTGACTCTGTCTCTGTCTCTGTCTCTGTCTCTGTCTCCGTCTTCGTATCCGTAATTGTCTCCGCCCATGTGTCCTGCCCCTCTGTCTCGGTCTTTGTCTCACGCGCCTCTGTCTTTATCTCTGTCAGTGTCTCTGTCTCTCTCTCTGTCTCTGTCTCTCTCTCTGTCTCCGTCTCTGTCTCTGTCTCTGTCTCCGTCTGTGTCTCTGTCTCAGTCTCTGTCTTTGTCTCTGTCTCTGTCTCTGTCTCTGTCTCTGTCTCTGTCTCTGTCTCTGTCTCTGTCTCTGTCTCTGTCTCTGTCTCTGTCTCTGTCTCTGTCTCTGTCTCTGTCTCTGTCTCTGTCTCTGTCTCTGTCTCTGTCTCTGTCTCTGTCTCTGTCTCTGTCTCTGTCTCTGTCTCTGTCTCTGTCTCTGTCTCGGTCTCTGTCTCCGTCTTTGTCTCCGTCTTTGTGTCCGTCTTTGTCTCCGTCTTTGTCTCCGTCTTCGTCTCCCTCTATGCTTCCGTCTTCGTCTCCGTCTTTGTCTCATGCCCCAGGGTCACCGCCTTTGTCTCCTGCCCTTCTGTTTCTGTCGCTCCCTCTGTTTCTGTCTGTGTCTCTGTCTCCGTCTTTGTCTCTGTCTCTGTCTCTGTCTCTGTCTCTGTCTCTGTCTCTGTCTCTGCCTCTGTCTCTGTCTCTGTCTCTGACTCTGTCTCTGTCTCTGTCTCTGTCTCTGTCTCCGTCTTCGTATCCGTAATTGTCTCCGCCCATGTGTCCTGCCCCTCTGTCTCGGTCTTTGTCTCACGCGCCTCTGTCTTTATCTCTGTCAGTGTCTCTGTCTCTCTCTCTGTCTCTGTCTCTCTCTCTGTCTCCGTCTCTGTCTCTGTCTCTGTCTCCGTCTGTGTCTCTGTCTCAGTCTCTGTCTTTGTCTCTGTCTCTGTCTCTGTCTCTGTCTCTGTCTCTGTCTCTGTCTCTGTCTCTGTCTCTGTCTCTGTCTCTGTCTCTGTCTCTGTCTCTGTCTCTGTCTCTGTCTCTGTCTCTGTCTCTGTCTCTGTCTCTGTCTCTGTCTCTGTCTCTGCCTCTGTCTCTGTCTCTGTCTCTGTCTCTGTCTCTGTCTCTGTCTCTGTCTCTGCCTCTGTCTCTGTCTCTGCCTCTGTCTCCGTCTCTGACTCTGTCTCTGTCTCTGTCTCTGTCTCTGTCTCTGTCTCTGTCTCTGTCTCTGTCTCTGTCTCTGTCTCTGTCTCTGTCTCTGTCTCTGTCTCTGTCTCTGTCTCTGTCTCTGTCTCTGTCTCTGTCTCTGTCTCTGTCTCAGTCTTTGTCTCCGTCTTCGTATCAGCCATTGTCTCCGCCCATGTGTCCTGTCCCTCTGTCTCGGTCTTCGTCTCATGCGCCTCTGTCTTTGTCTCTGTCTGTGTCCCTGTCTCTGTCTCTGTCTCCGTCTCTGTCTCTGTCTCTGTCTATGTCTCTGCCTCTGTCTCTGTCTCTGCCTCTGTCTCCGTCTCTGACTCTGTCTCTGTCTCTATCTCCGTCTCTGTCTCTGTCTCTGTCTCTGTCTCTGTCTCTGCCTCTGTCTCTGTCTCTGTATCTGTCTCTGTCTCTGTCTCTGTCTCTGTCTCTGTCTCTGTCTCTGTCTCTGTCTCCGTCTCTGTCTCCGCCTTTGCCTCTGCCTTTGTCTCCGTATTTGTCTCCGTCTGTTTCTGCATCTCTGTCTCCGTCTCTGTCACCATCTCTGTCTCTGTCTCTGTCGCTGGGTCAGTCTCTGTCTTTACCTCTGTCTTTGTCTCTGTCTTTGCCTCCGTCTCTGTCTCCGTATTTCTCTCCGTCTTTGTCTCCTTCTCTGTCTTCGTCTTAGTCTCCGTCTTTGTCTCTGTCTTTGTCTCCGTATTTGTCTCCGTCTGTGTCTCCATCTTTGTCTCCGTCTTTGTCTCCGTCTTTGCCTCCGTCTCTGTCTCTGTCTCTGTCTCTGTCTCTGTCTCCGTCTCTGTCTCTGTCTCTGTCTCTGTCTCTGTCTCTGTCTCTGTCTCTGTCTCTGTCTCTGTCTCTGTCTCTGTCTCTGCCTCTGTCTCTGTCTCTGTCTCTGTCTCTGTCTCTGTCTCTGTCTCCGTCTCCGTCTCCGTCTCCGTCTCCGTCTCCGTATCTGTCTCTGTCTCCGTCTCTCTCTCTGTCTCTGTCTCTGTCTCTGTCTCTGTCTCTGTCTCTGTCTCTATCTCTGTCTCCGTCTCTGTCGCTGTCTCTGTCTCTGTTCCCGTCTCTGTCTCCGTCCCTGCCTCTGTCTATGTCTTTGTCTCCATCTTTTTCTCCGTCTTTGTCTCCGTCTTTGTCACCGTCTTTGCCTCCGCCGTCGTCTTCCTCTTCGTCTGCGTCTTTGTCTCCGTCTTTGTCTACGTCTTTGTCCACGTCTTTGTCTGTGTTTTTGTCTCCGTCCATGTCTCCTGCTACTCTGTCTCGGTCTACGTCTCATGCGCCTCTGTCTCTGTCTCTGTCTGTGTCTCTGTCTCTGTCTGTGTCTCTGTCTCTGTCTGTGTCTCTGTCACTGTCTCTGTCTCTGTCTCTGTCTCTGTCTCTGTCTCTGTCTCTGTCTCTGTCTCTGTCTCTGTCTCTGTCTCTGTCTCTGTCTCTGTCTCTGTCTCTGTCTCTGTCTCTGTCTCTGTCTCTGTCTCTGTCTCTGTCTCTGTCTCTGTCTCTGTCTCTGTCTCTGTCTCTGTCTCTGTCTCTGTCTCTGTCTCTGTCTCGGTATCTGTCTCCGTCTTTGTCTCCGTCTTTGTGTCCGTCTTTGTCTCCGTCTTTGTCTCCGTCTTCGTCTCCCTCTATGCTTCCGTCTTCGTCTCCGTCTTTGTCTCATGCCCCAGGGTCACCGCCTTTGTCTCCTGCCCTTCTGTTTCTGTCGCTCCCTCTGTTTCTGTCTGTGTCTCTGTCTCCGTCTTTGTCTCTGTCTCTGTCTCTGTCTCTGTCTCTGTCTCTGTCTCTGCCTCTGTCTCTGTCTCTGTCTCTGACTCTGTCTCTGTCTCTGTCTCTGTCTCTGTCTCCGTCTTCGTATCCGTAATTGTCTCCGCCCATGTGTCCTGCCCCTCTGTCTCGGTCTTTGTCTCACGCGCCTCTGTCTTTATCTCTGTCAGTGTCTCTGTCTCTCTCTCTGTCTCTGTCTCTCTCTCTGTCTCCGTCTCTGTCTCTGTCTCTGTCTCCGTCTGTGTCTCTGTCTCAGTCTCTGTCTTTGTCTCTGTCTCTGTCTCTGTCTCTGTCTCTGTCTCTGTCTCTGTCTCTGTCTCTGTCTCTGTCTCTGTCTCTGTCTCTGTCTCTGTCTCTGTCTCTGTCTCTGTCTCTGTCTCTGTCTCTGTCTCTGTCTCTGTCTCTGTCTCTGTCTCTGTCTCTGTCTCTGTCTCTGTCTCTGTCTCTGTCTCTGTCTCTGTCTCTGTCTCTGTCTCTGTCTCTGTCTCTGTCTCTGTCTCTGTCTCTGTCTCTGTCTCTGTCTCTGTCTCTGTCTCTGTCTCTGTCTCTGTCTCTGTCTCTGTCTCTGTCTCTGTCTCTGTCTCTGTCTCTGTCTCTGTCTCTGTCTCTGTCTCTGTCTCTGTCTCGGTATCTGTCTCCGTCTTTGTCTCCGTCTTTGTGTCCGTCTTTGTCTCCGTCTTTGTCTCCGTCTTCGTCTCCCTCTATGCTTCCGTCTTCGTCTCCGTCTTTGTCTCATGCCCCAGGGTCACCGCCTTTGTCTCCTGCCCTTCTGTTTCTGTCGCTCCCTCTGTTTCTGTCTGTGTCTCTGTCTCCGTCTTTGTCTCTGTCTCTGTCTCTGTCTCTGTCTCTGTCTCTGTCTCTGCCTCTGTCTCTGTCTCTGTCTCTGACTCTGTCTCTGTCTCTGTCTCTGTCTCTGTCTCCGTCTTCGTATCCGTAATTGTCTCCGCCCATGTGTCCTGCCCCTCTGTCTCGGTCTTTGTCTCACGCGCCTCTGTCTTTATCTCTGTCAGTGTCTCTGTCTCTCTCTCTGTCTCTGTCTCTCTCTCTGTCTCCGTCTCTGTCTCTGTCTCTGTCTCCGTCTGTGTCTCTGTCTCAGTCTCTGTCTTTGTCTCTGTCTCTGTCTCTGTCTCTGTCTCTGTCTCTGTCTCTGTCTCTGTCTCTGTCTCTGTCTCTGTCTCTGTCTCTGTCTCTGTCTCTGTCTCTGTCTCTGTCTCTGTCTCTGTCTCTGTCTCTGTCTCTGTCTCTGTCTCTGTCTCTGTCTCTGTCTCTGTCTCTGTCTCTGTCTCTGTCTCTGTCTCTGTCTCTGTCTCTGTCTCTGTCTCTGTCTCTGTCTCTGTCTCTGTCTCTGTCTCTGTCTCTGTCTCTGTCTCGGTCTCTGTCTCCGTCTTTGTCTCCGTCTTTGTGTCCGTCTTTGTCTCCGTCTTTGTCTCCGTCTTCGTCTCCCTCTATGCTTCCGTCTTCGTCTCCGTCTTTGTCTCATGCCCCAGGGTCACCGCCTTTGTCTCCTGCCCTTCTGTTTCTGTCGCTCCCTCTGTTTCTGTCTGTGTCTCTGTCTCCGTCTTTGTCTCTGTCTCTGTCTCTGTCTCTGTCTCTGTCTCTGTCTCTGTCTCTGCCTCTGTCTCTGTCTCTGTCTCTGACTCTGTCTCTGTCTCTGTCTCTGTCTCTGTCTCTGTCTCCGTCTTCGTATCCGTAATTGTCTCCGCCCATGTGTCCTGCCCCTCTGCCTCGGTCTTTGTCTCACGCGCCTCTGTCTTTATCTCTGTCAGTGTCTCTGTCTCTCTCTCTGTCTCTGTCTCTCTCTCTGTCTCCGTCTCTGTCTCTGTCTCTGTCTCCGTCTGTGTCTCTGTCTCAGTCTCTGTCTTTGTCTCTGTCTCTGTCTCTGTCTCTGTCTCTGTCTCTGTCTCTGTCTCTGTCTCTGTCTCTGTCTCTGTCTCTGTCTCTGTCTCTGTCTCTGTCTCTGTCTCTGTCTCTGTCTCTGTCTCTGTCTCTGTCTCTGTCTCTGTCTCTGTCTCTGTCTCTGTCTCTGTCTCTGTCTCTGTCTCTGTCTCTGTCTCTGTCTCTGTCTCTGTCTCTGTCTCTGTCTCTGTCTCTGTCTCTGTCTCTGTCTCTGACTCTGTCTCTGCCTCTGTCTCTGTCTCTGCCTCTGTTTCCGTCTCTGACTCTGTCTCTGTCTCTGTCTCTGTCTCTGTCTCTGTCTCTGTCTCTGTCTCTGTCTCTGTCTCTGTCTCTGTCTCTGTCTCTGTCTCTGTCTCTGTCTCTGTCTCTGTCTCTGTCTCTGTCTCAGTCTTTGTCTCCGTCTTCGTATCAGCCATTGTCTCCGCCCATGTGTCCTGTCCCTCTGTCTCGGTCTTCGTCTCATGCGCCTCTGTCTTTGTCTCTGTCTGTGTCCCTGTCTCTGTCTCTGTCTCCGTCTCTGTCTCTGTCTCTGTCTATGTCTCTGCCTCTGTCTCTGTCTCTGCCTCTGTCTCCGTCTCTGACTCTGTCTCTGTCTCTATCTCCGTCTCTGTCTCTGTCTCTGTCTCTGTCTCTGCCTCTGTCTCCGTCTGTGTCTCTGTCTCAGTCTCTGTCTTTGTCTCTGTCTCTGTCTCTGTCTCTGTCTCTGTCTCTGTCTCTGTCTCTGTCTCTGTCTCTGTCTCTGTCTCTGTCTCTGTCTCTGTCTCTGTCTCTGTCTCTGTCTCTGTCTCTGTCTCTGTCTCTGTCTCTGTCTCTGTCTCTGTCTCTGTCTCTGTCTCTGTCTCTGTCTCTGTCTCTCTCTCTGTCTCTGTCTCTGTCTCTGTCTCTGTCTCTGTCTCTGTCTCTGTCTCTGTCTCTGTCTCTGTCTCTGTCTCTGTCTCTGTCTCTGTCTCTGTCTCTGTCTCTGTCTCTGTCTCTGTCTCTGTCTCTGTCTCTGTCTCTGTCTCTGTCTCTGTCTCCGTCTCCGTCTCTGTCTCTGTCTCTGCCTCTGTCTCTGTCTCTGTCTCTGTCTCTGTCTCTGTCTCTGTCTCTGTCTCTGTCTCTGTCTCTGTCTCTGTCTCTGTCTCTGTCTCTGTCTCTGTCTCTGTCTCTGTCTCAGTCTCTGTCTCCGCCTTTGCCTCTGCCTTTGTCTCCGTATTTGTCTCCGTCTGTTTCTCCATCTCTGTCTCCGTCTCTGTCACCATCTCTGTCTCTGTCTCTGTCTCTGTCTCTGTCTCTGTCGCTGGGTCAGTCTCTGTCTTTACCTCTGTCTTTGTCTCTGTCTTTGCCACCGTGTCTGTCTCCGTATTTGTCTCCGTCTTTGTCTCCTTCTCTGTCTTCGTCTTAGTCTCCGTCTTTGTCTCTGTCTTTGTCTCCGTATTTGTCTCCGTCTGTGTCTCCATCTTTGTCTCCGTCTTTGTCTCCGTCTTTGCCTCCGTCTTTGTCTCAGTCTTTGTCTCCGTCTTTGCCTCCGCCTTTGTCGTCCTACTTGTCTCCGTTTTTGTCTCCGTCTCTGTCTCTGTCTCTGTCTCTGTCTCTGTCTCTGTCTCTGTCTCTGTCTCTGTCTCTGTCTCTGCCTCTGTCTCTGTCTCTGTCTCTGTCTCTGTCTCTGTCTCTGTCTCTGTCTCCGTCTCTGTCTCTGTCTCTGCCTCTGTCTCTGTCTCTGTCTCTGTCTCTGTCTCTGTCTCTGTCTCTGTCTCTGTCTCTGTCTCTGTCTCTGTCTCTGTCTCTGTCTCTGTCTCTGTCTCTGTCTCTGTCTCTGTCTCTGTCTCTGTCTCTGTCTCTGTCTCTGTCTCAGTCTCTGTCTCCGCCTTTGCCTCTGCCTTTGTCTCCGTATTTGTCTCCGTCTGTTTCTCCATCTCTGTCTCCGTCTCTGTCACCATCTCTGTCTCTGTCTCTGTCTCTGTCTCTGTCTCTGTCGCTGGGTCAGTCTCTGTCTTTACCTCTGTCTTTGTCTCTGTCTTTGCCACCGTGTCTGTCTCCGTATTTGTCTCCGTCTTTGTCTCCTTCTCTGTCTTCGTCTTAGTCTCCGTCTTTGTCTCTGTCTTTGTCTCCGTATTTGTCTCCGTCTGTGTCTCCATCTTTGTCTCCGTCTTTGTCTCCGTCTTTGCCTCCGTCTTTGTCTCAGTCTTTGTCTCCGTCTTTGCCTCCGCCTTTGTCGTCCTACTTGTCTCCGTTTTTGTCTCCGTCTCTGTCTCTGTCTCTGTCTCTGTCTCTGTCTCTGTCTCTGTCTCTGTCTCTGCCTCTGTCTCTGTCTCTGTCTCTGTCTCTGTCTCTGTCTCTGTCTCTGTCTCCGTCTCCGTCTCCGTCTCCGTCTCCGTCTCCGTATCTGTCTCTGTCTCCGTCTCTCTCTCTGTCTCTGTCTCTGTCTCTGTCTCTGTCTCTGTCTCTATCTCTGTCTCCGTCTCTGTCGCTGTCTTTGTCTCTGTTCCCGTCTCTGTCTCCGTCCCTGCCTCTGTCTATGTCTTTGTCTCCATCTTTTTCTCCGTCTTTGTCTCCGTCTTTGTCACCGTCTTTGCCTCCGCCGTTGTCTTCCTCTTCGTCTGCGTCTTTGTCTCCGTCTTTGTCTACGTCTTTGTCCACGTCTTTGTCTGTGTTTTTGTCTCCGTCCATGTCTCCTGCTACTCTGTCTCGGTCTACGTCTCATGAGCCTCTGTCTCTGTCTCAGCCTCTGTCTCTGTCTCTGTCTCTGTCTCTGTCTCTGTCTCTGTCTCTGTCCCTGTCTCCGTCTTTGTCTCTGTCTCTGTCTCTGCCTCTGTCTCTGTCTCTGTTTCTGTCTCTGTCTCTGTCTCTGTCTCTGTCTCTGTCTCTGTCTCTGTCTCTGTCTCTGTCTCTGTCTCTGTCTCTGTCTCCGTCTCTGTCTCTGTCTCTGTCTCTGTCTCTGTCTCTGTCTCTGTCTCAGTCTTTGTCTCCGTCTTCGTATCAGCCATTGTCTCCGCCCATGTGTCCTGCCCCTCTGTCTCGGTCTTTGTCTCATGCGCCTCTGTCTTTATCTCTGTCTGTGTCTCTGTCTTTGCATCCGTCTTTGTCTCCGCCCACGTCTCCTGTCCCTCTGTCTCGGTCTTCGTCTCATGCGCCTCTGTCTTTGTCTCTGTCTGTGTCTCTGTCTCTGTCTCTGTCTCTGTCTCTGTCTCTGTCTCTGTCTCTGTCTCTGTCTCTGTCTCTGTCTCTGTCTCTGTCTCTGTCTCTGTCTCTGTCTCTGTCTCTGTCTCTGTCTCTGTCTCTGTCTCTGTCTCTGTCTCTGTCTCTGTCTCTGTCTCTGTCTCTGTCTCTGTCTCTGTCTCTGTCTCTGTCTCTGTCTCTGTCTCTGTCTCTGTCTCTGTCTCTGTCTCTGTCTCTGCCTCTGTCTCTGTCTCTGTCTCTGTCTCTGTCTCTGTCTCTGTTTCTGTCTCTGTCTCTGTCTCTGTCTCTGTCTCCGTCGTTGTCCCCGTCTTTGTCTCCGTCTTTGTCACCGTCTTTGTCTCCGTCTTTGTCTCCGTCTTTGTCTACGTCTTTGTCTACGCCTTTGACTCCGTTTTTGTATCCGTCCATGTCTCCTGCCCCTCTGTCTCTGTCTCTGCCCTGTCTGTGTCTCTGCCTCTGTCTCTGTCCCAGTCTCTCTCTCCGTCTCCGTTTCCGTCTCTGTCTCTGTCGATGTCTCTGTCTGTGTCTCTGTCTCTGTCTCTGTCTCTGTCTGTGTCTCTGTCTCTGCCTCTGTCTCTGTCTCTGTCTCTCTCTTTGTATCCTTCTTTGTCTCCGTCTTTGTCACCGTCTTTGTCTCGGTCGTCGTCTTCCTCTTCGTCTCCGTCTTTGTCTCCGTCTTTCTCACCGTATTTGTCTCCGCCTTTGTCTCCGTCTTTGTCTCCGTCTTTGTCTCCGTCTTTGTCTCCGTCCGTGTCTCCTGCCCCTCTGTCTCGGTCTTTGTCGCATGCGCCGCTGTCTCTGACTGTGTCTCTGTGTCTGTCTCTGTCTCTGTCTCTGTCTGTGGCTCAGTCTTTGTCTCATGCGCCTCTGTCTTTGTCTCCGTCTTTGTCTCCGTATTTGTCTCCGTCTGTGTTGCCATCTTTGTCTCCGTCGCCGTAATCCTCTTCGTGTCCGTCTTTGTCTCCGTCTTTGTCACCGTCTTTGTCTCCGTTTTTGTCTCCGTCCATGTCTCCTGCCCCTCTGTCTCGGTCTATGTCTCATGCGCCTCTGTCTCTGTCTTTGCCTCTGTCTCTGTCTGTGTCTCTGTCTCTGTCTCTGTCTCGGTCTCTGTCTCCGTCTTTTTCTCCGTCTTTGCCTCCGTCTTTGTCTCGGTATTTGTCTCCGTCTGTGTCGCCATCTTTGTCTCCGTCGCCGTCTTCCTCTTCGTGTTCGTCTTTGTCTCCGTCCGTGTCTCCTGCCCCTCTGTCTCGGTCTTTGTCTCATGCGCGCCTCTCTCAGTCTCCGTCTCTGTCTTTGTCTCCGCCTTTGTCTCCGTCTTTGTCACCGTCTTTGTCTCGGTCGTCGTCTTCCTCTTCGTCTCCGTCTTTGTCTCCGTCTTTCTCACCGTATTTGTCTCCGCCTTTGTCTCCGTCTTTGTCTCCGTCTTTGTCTCCGTCTTTGTGTCCGTCCGTGTCTCCTGCCCCTCTGTCTCGGTCTTTGTCGCATGCGCCACTGTCTCTGACTGTGTCTCTGTGTCTGTCTCTGTCTCTGTCTCTGTCTGCGGCTCAGTCTTTGTCTCATGCGCCTCTGTCTTTGTCTCCGTCTTTGTCTCCGTATTTGTCTCCGTCTGTGTTGCCATCTTTGTCTCCGTCGCCGTCTTCCTCTTCGTGTCCGTCTTTGTCTCCGTCTTCGTCACCGTCTTTGTCTCCGTTTTTGTCTCCGTCCATGTCTCCTGCCCCTCTGTCTCGGTCTATGTCTCATGCGCCTCTGTCTCTGTCTTTGTCTCTGTCTCTGTCTGTGTCTCTGTCTCTGTCTCTGTCTCGGTCTCTGTCTCCGTCTTTGTCTCCGTCTTTGTGTCCGTCTTTGTCTTCGTCTTTGTCTCCGTCTTCGTCTCCCTCTTTGTTTCCGTCTTCGTCTCCGTCTTTGTCTCATGCCACAGGGTCACCGCCTTTGTCTCGTGCCCTTCTGTTTCTGTCGCTCCCTCTGTTTCTGTCTGTGCCTCCGTCTCCGTCTCTGTCTCCATCTCTGTCTCTGTCTCTGTCTCTGTCTCTGTCTCTGCCTCTGTCTCTGTCCCTGTCTCTGTCTCCGTCTCCGTCTCTGTCTCTGGCTCTGTCTCTGGCTCCATCTCGGTCTCTGTCTCAGTCTCTGTCTCTGTCTCTGTCTCTGTCTCTGTCTCTGTATCGGACTCTGTCTCCGTCTCCGTCTTCGTCTTTGTCTCCGTCTTTGTCTCTGTCTTTGTCTCCGTATTTGTCTCCGTCTGTGTCTCCATCTTTGTCTCCGTCTTTTTCTCCGTCTTTGCCTCCGTCTTTGTCTCCGTATTTGTCTCCGTCTGTGTCGCCATCTTTGTCTCCGTCGCCGTCTTCCTCTTCGTGTTCGTCTTTGTCTCCGTCCGTGTCTCCTGCCCCTCTGTCTCGGTCTTTGTCTCATGCGCGCCTCTCTCAGTCTCCGTCTCTGTCTTTGTCTCCGCCTTTGTCTCCGTCTTTGTCACCGTCTTTGTCTCGGTCGTCGTCTTCCTCTTCGTCTCCGTCTTTGTCTCCGTCTTTCTCACCGTATTTGTCTCCGCCTTTGTCTCCGTCTTTGTCTCCGTCTTTGTCTCCGTCTTTGTGTCCGTCCGTGTCTCCTGCCCCTCTGTCTCGGTCTTTGTCGCATGCGCCACTGTCTCTGACTGTGTCTCTGTGTCTGTCTCTGTCTCTGTCTCTGTCTGCGGCTCAGTCTTTGTCTCATGCGCCTCTGTCTTTGTCTCCGTCTTTGTCTCCGTATTTGTCTCCGTCTGTGTTGCCATCTTTGTCTCCGTCGCCGTCTTCCTCTTCGTGTCCGTCTTTGTCTCCGTCTTCGTCACCGTCTTTGTCTCCGTTTTTGTCTCCGTCCATGTCTCCTGCCCCTCTGTCTCGGTCTATGTCTCATGCGCCTCTGTCTCTGTCTTTGTCTCTGTCTCTGTCTGTGTCTCTGTCTCTGTCTCTGTCTCGGTCTCTGTCTCCGTCTTTGTCTCCGTCTTTGTGTCCGTCTTTGTCTTCGTCTTTGTCTCCGTCTTCGTCTCCCTCTTTGTTTCCGTCTTCGTCTCCGTCTTTGTCTCATGCCACAGGGTCACCGCCTTTGTCTCGTGCCCTTCTGTTTCTGTCGCTCCCTCTGTTTCTGTCTGTGTCTCCGTCTCCGTCTCTGTCTCCATCTCTGTCTCTGTCTCTGTCTCTGTCTCTGTCTCTGCCTCTGTCTCTGTCCCTGTCTCTGTCTCCGTCTCCGTCTCTGTCTCTGGCTCCGTCTCTGGCTCCATCTCGGTCTCTGTCTCAGTCTCTGTCTCTGTCTCTGTCTCTGTCTCTGTCTCTGTATCGGACTCTGTCTCCGTCTCCGTCTTCGTCTTTGTCTCCGTCTTTGTCTCTGTCTTTGTCTCCGTATTTGTCTCCGTCTGTGTCTCCATCTTTGTCTCCGTCTTTTTCTCCGTCTTTGCCTCCGTCTTTGTCTCCGTATTTGTCTCCGTCTGTGTCGCCATCTTTGTCTCCGTCGCCGTCTTCCTCTTCGTGTCCGTCTTTGTCTCCGTCCGTGTCTCCTGCCCCTCTGTCTCGGTGTTTGTCTCATGCGCGCCTCTCTCAGTCTCCGTCTCTGTCTTTGTCTCCGCCTTTGTCTCCGTCTTTGTCACCGTCTTTGTCTCGGTGTTCGTCTTCCTCTTCGTCTCCGTCTTTGTCTCCGTCTTTCTCACCGTATTTGTCTCCGCCTTTGTCTCCGTCTTTGTCTCCGTCTTTTTTCTCCGTCTTTGTCTCCGTCTTTGTCTCCGTCCGTGTCTCCTGCCCCTCTGTCTCGGTCTTTGTCGCATGCGCCACTGTCTCTGACTGTGTCTCTGTGTCTGTCACTGTCTCTGTCTCTGTCTGTGGCTCAGTCTTTGTCTCATGCGCCTCTGTCTTTGTCTCCGTCTTTGTCTCCGTATTTGTCTCCGTCTGTGTTGCCATCTTTGTCTCCGTCGCCGTCTTCCTCTTCGTGTCCGTCTTTGTCTCCGTCTTTGTCACCGTCTTTGTCTCCGTTTTTGTCTCCGTCCATGTCTCCTGCCCCTCTGTCTCGGTCTATGTCTCATGCGCCTCTGTCTCTGTCTCTGTCTCTGTCTCTGTCTCTGTCTCTGTCTCTGTCTCTGTCTCTGTCTCTGTCTCTGTCTCTGTCTCTGTCTCCGTCTCTGCCTCTCTCTCTGTCTCTGTCTCTGTCTTTGTATCCGTCTTTGTCTCCGTCTTTGTCTCCGTCTTTGTGTCCGTCCGTGTCTCCTGCCCCTCTGTCTCGGTCTTTGTCGCATGCGCCACTGTCTCTGACTGTGTCTCTGTGTCTGTCTCTGTCTCTGTCTCTGTCTGCGGCTCAGTCTTTGTCTCATGCGCCTCTGTCTTTGTCTCCGTCTTTGTCTCCGTATTTGTCTCCGTCTTTGTCTCCGTCGTCGTCTTCCTCTTCGTCTGCGTCTTTGTCACCGTCTTTGTCTACGTCTTTGTCTACGTCTTTGTCTCCGTTTTTGTCTCCGTCCATGTCTCCTGCCCCTCTGTCTCTGTCTCTGTCTGTGTCTCTGTCTCTGTCTCTGTCTCTGTCTCGGTCTCTGTCTCCGTCTTTGTCTCCGTCTTTGTGTCCGTCCTCGTCTCCGTCTTTGTCTCATGCCTCAGGGTTACCGCCTTTGTCTCGTGCCCTTCTGTTTCTGTCGGTCCCTCTGTTTCTGTCTGTGTCTTCGTCTCCGTCTCTGTCTCTGTCTCTGTCTCTGTCTCTGTCTCTGTCTCTGTCTCTGTCTTTGTATCCGTCTTTGTCTCCGTCTTTGTCACCGTCTTTGTCTCTATCTCCATATCTGTCTCTGTCTCTGTCTCTGTCTCTGCCTCTGTCTCTGTCCCTGTCTCTGTCTCTGTCTCTGCCTCTGTCTCTGTCGCTATCTCTGTCTCTGTGCCTGTTCCCGTCTCTGTCTCCGCCTCTGCCTCTATCACTGTCTTTGTCTCCACCTTTGTCTCCGTCTTTGTCTACGTCTTTGTCTCCGTCTTTGTATCCGTCCACGTCTCCTGCCCCTCTGTCTCTGTCTCTGTCTGTGTCTGTGTCTGTGGCTCAGTCTTTGTCTCATGTGCCTCTGTCTTTGTTTCTGTCTGTGTCTCTGTCTGTGCCTCTGTCTCTGTCTCTGTTTCTGTCTCTGTCCGTGTCTCTTTCTCTGTCTCCGTCACTGTCTCTGTCTCTGTCTCTGTCTCTGTCTCTGCCTCTGTCTCTGTCTCTGTCACTGTCTCTGTCTCTGTCTCTGTCTCTGTCTCTGCCTCTGTCTCTGTCTCTCTCTCTGTCTCTGTCTCTGTCTTTGTATCCGTCTTTGTCTCCGTCTTTGTCACCGTCTTTGTCTCCGTCGCCGTCTTCCTCTTCGTCTCCGTCTTTGTCTACGTCTTTATCACCGTCTTTGTCTCCGTCTTTGTCTCCGTCTTTGTATACGTCTTTGTCTCCGTCTTTGTCTCCGTCCATGTCTCCTGCCCCCCTGTTTCGCTCTTTGTCTCATGCGCCTCTGCCTCTGTCTCTGTCTCTGTCTCTGTCTCTGTCTGTGGCTATGTCTCTGTCTCTGCCTCTGTATCGGTCTCTGTCTCCATCTCTGTCTCCGTCTCTGTCTCTGTCTCTGTCTCTGTCTCTGCCTCTGTCTCTGTCCCTGTCTCTGTCTCCGCCTCCGTCTCTGTCTCTGTCTCTGTCTCTGGCTCCATCTCTGTCCCTGTCTCAGACTCTGTCTCTGTCTCTGTCTCTGTCTCTGTCTCTGTCTCTGTCTCTGTCTCTGTCTCTGTCTCTGTCTCTGTCTCTGTCTCTGTCTCTGTCTCTGTCTCTGTCTCTGTCTCTCTCTCTGTCTCTGTCTCTGTCGTTGTATCCGTCTTTGCCTCCGTCTTTGTCACCGTCTTTGTCTCCGTCGTCGTCTTCCTCTTCGTCTCCGTCTTTGTCTACGTCTTTATCACCGTCTTTGACTCCGTCTTTGTCTCCGTCTTTGCCTACGTCTTTGTCTCCGTCTTTGTCTCCGTCCATGTCTCCTCCCCCTCTGTTACGGTCTTTGTCTCATGCGCCTCTGCCTCTGTCTCTGTCTATGTCTCTGCCTGTCTCTATGTCTCTGTCTCTGCCTCTGTATCGGTCTCTGTCTCCATATCTGTCTCCATCTCTGTCTCCGTCTCTGTCTCTGTCTCTGTCTCTGTCTCTGTCTCTGTCTCTGCCTCTGTCTCCGTCCCTGCCTTTGTCTCCGTATTTGTCTCCGTCTGTTTCTCCATCTCTGTCTCCGTCTCTGTCTCTGTCTCTGTCTCTGTCTCTGTCTCTGTCTCTGTCTTTGTCTCCGCCTTTGTCTCCGTCTTTGTCACCGTCTTTGTCTCCGTCGTCGTCTTCCTCTTCGTCTCCGTCTTTGTCTCCGTCTTTCTCACCGTCTTTGTCTCCGTCTTTGTCTCCGTCTTTGTCTACGTCTTTGTCTCCGTCTTTGTATCCGTCCGTGTCTGCTGCCCCACTGTCTCGGTCTTTGTCGCATGCGCCACTGTCTCTGTCTCTGCCTCTGACTCTGTCACTGTCTCTGTCTCTGCCTCTGTCTCTGTCTCTGTCGCTATCTCTGTCTCTGTCCCTGTTCCCGTCTCTGTCTCCGCCTCTGCCTATATCACTGTCTTTGTCTCCATCTTTGTCTCCGTCTTTGTCTACGTCTTTGTCTCCGTCTTTGACTCCGTCCACGTCTCCTGCCCCTCTGTCTCTGTCTCTGTCTGTGTCTGTGTCTCTGTCTCTGTCTCTGTATCGGACTCTGTCTCCGTCTTTGTCTTCGTCTTTGTCTCCCTCTTTATCTCTGTCTTTGTCTCCGTATTTATCTCCATCTGGGTCTCCATCTTTGTCACCGTCTTTGTCTCTGTCTTTGTCTCCGGCTGTGTCTCCATATTTGTCTCCGTCTTCTTTTCCGTGTTTGTCTCCGTCTTTGTCTCCGGCCCCTCCGTCTTTGTCTACTGCCACTCTGTCTCTATCTCTGTCTCTGTCTCTGTCTTAATCTCAGTCTCTGTCTTGGCCTCCGTCTTCGTCTCCGTCTTTGCCTCCTTCTCTGTTTCGTCTTAGTCTCCGTCTTTGACTCTGTCTTTGTCTCTGCCTCTGTCTCTGTCTCTGTCTCTGTCTCTGCCTCTGTCTCTGTCTCTGTCTCTGTCTCTGTCCATATCTCTGTCTCTGTCTCTGTCTCTGTCTCTGTCTCTGTCTCTGTCCCTGTCTCTGTCTCTGTCTCTGTCTCTGCCTCTGTCTCTGTCTCTGGCTCCATCTCTGTCCCTGTCTCAGACTCTGTCTCTGTCTCTGTCTCTGTCTCTGTCTCTGTCTCTGTCTCTGTCTCTGTCTCTGTCTCTGTCTCTGTCTCTGTCTCTGTCTCTGTCTCTGTCTCTGTCTCTGTCTCTCTCTCTGTCTCTGTCTCTGTCGTTGTATCCGTCTTTGCCTCCGTCTTTGTCACCGTCTTTGTCTCCGTCGTCGTCTTCCTCTTCGTCTCCGTCTTTGTCTACGTCTTTATCACCGTCTTTGACTCCGTCTTTGTCTCCGTCTTTGCCTACGTCTTTGTCTCCGTCTTTGTCTCCGTCCATGTCTCCTCCCCCTCTGTTACGGTCTTTGTCTCATGCGCCTCTGCCTCTGTCTCTGTCTATGTCTCTGCCTGTCTCTATGTCTCTGTCTCTGCCTCTGTATCGGTCTCTGTCTCCATATCTGTCTCCATCTCTGTCTCCGTCTCTGTCTCTGTCTCTGTCTCTGTCTCTGTCTCTGTCTCTGCCTCTGTCTCCGTCCCTGCCTTTGTCTCCGTATTTGTCTCCGTCTGTTTCTCCATCTCTGTCTCCGTCTCTGTCTCTGTCTCTGTCTCTGTCTCTGTCTCTGTCTCTGTCTTTGTCTCCGCCTTTGTCTCCGTCTTTGTCACCGTCTTTGTCTCCGTCGTCGTCTTCCTCTTCGTCTCCGTCTTTGTCTCCGTCTTTCTCACCGTCTTTGTCTCCGTCTTTGTCTCCGTCTTTGTCTACGTCTTTGTCTCCGTCTTTGTATCCGTCCGTGTCTGCTGCCCCACTGTCTCGGTCTTTGTCGCATGCGCCACTGTCTCTGTCTCTGCCTCTGACTCTGTCACTGTCTCTGTCTCTGCCTCTGTCTCTGTCTCTGTCGCTATCTCTGTCTCTGTCCCTGTTCCCGTCTCTGTCTCCGCCTCTGCCTATATCACTGTCTTTGTCTCCATCTTTGTCTCCGTCTTTGTCTACGTCTTTGTCTCCGTCTTTGACTCCGTCCACGTCTCCTGCCCCTCTGTCTCTGTCTCTGTCTGTGTCTGTGTCTCTGTCTCTGTCTCTGTATCGGACTCTGTCTCCGTCTTTGTCTTCGTCTTTGTCTCCCTCTTTATCTCTGTCTTTGTCTCCGTATTTATCTCCATCTGGGTCTCCATCTTTGTCACCGTCTTTGTCTCTGTCTTTGTCTCCGGCTGTGTCTCCATATTTGTCTCCGTCTTCTTTTCCGTGTTTGTCTCCGTCTTTGTCTCCGGCCCCTCCGTCTTTGTCTACTGCCACTCTGTCTCTATCTCTGTCTCTGTCTCTGTCTTAATCTCAGTCTCTGTCTTGGCCTCCGTCTTCGTCTCCGTCTTTGCCTCCTTCTCTGTTTCGTCTTAGTCTCCGTCTTTGACTCTGTCTTTGTCTCTGCCTCTGTCTCTGTCTCTGTCTCTGTCTCTGCCTCTGTCTCTGTCTCTGTCTCTGTCTCTGTCCATATCTCTGTCTCTGTCTCTGTCTCTGTCTCTGTCTCTGTCTCTGTCCCTGTCTCTGTCTCTGTCTCTGTCTCTGCCTCTGTCTCTGTCTCTGTCTGTGTCTCTGTCTCTGTCTCTGTCTCTGTCTCTGTCTCTGTCTCTGTCTCTGTCCATATCTCTGTCTCTGTCTCTGTTCCCGTCTCTGTCTCCGCCTCTGCCGCTGTCACTGTCTTTGTCTCCATCTTTTTCTCCGTCTTTGTCTCCGTCTTTGTCTCCGTCTTTTTCTCCTGCCCATCTGTCTCCGTCTCTGCCACTGCCTCGTTCTCTGTCTCTGTCTGTGGCTCAGTCTTTGTCTCATGCGCCTCTGTCCTTGTTTCTGTCTGTGTCTCTGTCTGTGCCTCTGTCTCTGTCTCTGTTTCTGTCTCTGTCCGTGTCTCTTTCTCCGTCTCCGTCACTGTCTCTGTCTCTGTCTCTGTCTCTGTCTCTGCCTCTGCCTCTGTCCCTGTCTCTGTCTCTGTCTCTGTCTCTGCCTCTGTCTCTGTCGCTATCTCTGTCTCTGTGCCTGTTCCCGTCTCTGTCTCCGCCTCTGCCTTATCACTGTCTTTGTCTCCACCTTTGTCTCCGTCTTTGTCTACGTCTTTGTCTCCGTCTTTGTATCCGTCCACGTCTCCTGCCCCTCTGTCTCTGTCTCTGTCTGTGTCTGTGTCTGTGGCTCAGTCTTTGTCTCATGCGCCTCTGTCTTTGTTTCTGTCTGTGCCTCTGTCTGTGCCTCTGTCTCTGTCTCTGTCTCTGTCTCTGTCTCTGCCTCTGTCTCTGTCTCTGTCACTGTCTCTGTCTCTGCCTCTGTCTCTGTCGCTATCTCTGTCTCTGTCCCTGTTCCCGTTTCTGTCTCCGCCTCTGCCTCTACCACTGTCTTTGTCTCCATCTTTGTCTCCGTCTTTGTCTACGTCTTTGTCACCGTCTTTGTCTCCGTCCGTGTCTCCTGCCCCTCTGTCTCGGTCTTTGTCGCATGCGCCACTGTCTCTGTCTCTGTCTCTGCCTCTGTCTCTGTCTGTGTCTCTGTCTCTATCTGTCTCTGTGTCTGCCTCTGTATCGGTCTCTGTCTCCGTCTTTGTCTTCGTCTTTGTCTCTGTCTTTGTCTCCGTCTTTGTCTCCGTCGGCGTCTTCCTCTTCGTCTGCGTCTTTGTCACCGTCTTTGTCTACGTCTTTGTCTACGCCTTTGTCTCCGTTTTTGTCTCCGTCCATGTCTCCTGCCCCTCTGTCTCTGTCTCTGTCTCTGCCTCTGTCTCTGTCTCTGTCTGTGTCTCTGTCTCTGTCTCTGTCTCTGTCTCTGTCTCTGTCTCTGTCTCTGTCCATATCTCTGTCTCTGTCTCTGTTCCCGTCTCTGTCTCCGCCTCTGCCGCTGTCACTGTCTTTGTCTCCATCTTTTTCTCCGTCTTTGTCTCCGTCTTTGTCTCCGTCTTTTTCTCCTGCCCATCTGTCTCCGTCTCTGCCACTGCCTCGTTCTCTGTCTCTGTCTGTGGCTCAGTCTTTGTCTCATGCGCCTCTGTCCTTGTTTCTGTCTGTGTCTCTGCCTCTGTCTCTGTACCTGTCTCTGTCTCCGTCTCCGTCTCTGTCTCTGGCTCTGTCTCTGGCTCCACCTCTGTCTCTGTCTCAGTCTCTGTCTCTGTCTCTGTATCTGTCTCTGTCTCTCTCCCTGTCTCTGTCTCTGTCTCTGTCTCTGTCCCTGTCTCTGTCTCTGTCTCTGTCTCTGTCTCTGTAGCGGACTCTGTCTCCGGCTCCGTCTTCGTATTTGCCTCCGTATTTGTCCCTGTCTTTGTCTCCGTATTTGTCTCCGTCTGTGTCTCCATCTTTGTCTCCGTCTTTTTCTCCGTCTTTGCCTCCATCTTTGTCTCCGTATTTGTCTCCGTCTGTGTCGCCATCTTTGTCTCCGTCGCCGTCTTCCTCTTCGTGTCCGTCTTTGTCTCCGCCTTTGTCACCGTCGTTGTCTCCGTCTTTGTCTCCGTCCGTGTCTCCTGCCCCTCTGTCTCGGTCTTTGTCTCATGCGCGCCTCTCTCAGTCTCTGTCTCTGTCTTTGTCTCCGCCTTTGTCTCCGTCTTTGTCACCGTCTTTGTCTCGGTCGTCGTCTTCCTCTTCGTCTCCGTCTTTGTCTCCGTCTTTCTCACCGTATTTGTCTCCGTTTTTGTCTCCGTCTTTGTCTCCGTCTTTGTCTCCGTCTTTGTCTCCGTCTTTGTCTCCGTCTTTGTCTCCGTCCGCGTCTCCTGCCCCTCTGTCTCGGTCTTTGTCGCATGCGCCAATGTCTCTGACTGTGTCTCTGTCTCTGTCTCTGTCTCTGCCTCTGTATCGGTCTCTGTCTCCGTCTTTGTCTTCGTCTTTGTCTCTGTCTTTGTCTCCGTCTTTGCCTCCGCCTTTGTCTCCGTATTTGTCTCCGTCTGTGTCGCCATCTTTGTCTCCGTCGCCGTCTTCCTCTTCGTGTCCGTCTTTGTCTCCGTCTTTGTCACCGTATTTGTCTCCGTCTTTGTCTCCGTCTTTGTCTCCGTCTTTGTCTCCGTCTTTGTCTCCGTCTTTGTCTCCGTCCGTGTCTCCTGCCCCTCTGTCTCGGTCTTTGTCGCATGCGCCACTGTCTCTGTCTCTGTCTCCGCCTCTGTCTCTGTCTGTGTCTCTGTCTCTATCTGTCTCTGTGTCTGCCTCTGTATCGGTCTCTGTCTCCGTCTTTGTCTTCGTCTTTGTCTCTGTCTTTGTCTCCGTCTTTGTCTCCGTCGTCGTCTTCCTCTTCGTCTGCGTCTTTGTCACCGTCTTTGTCTACGTCTTTGTCTACGTCTTTGTCTCCGTTTTTGTCTCCGTCCATGTCTCCTGCCCCTCTGTCTAATGTCTCTGTCTCTGTCTCTGTCTCTGTCTCTGTCTCTGTCTCTGTCTCTCTCTCTGTCTCTGTCTCTGTCGTTGTATCCGTCTTTGTCTCCGTCTTTGTCACCGTCTTTGTCTCCGTCGTCGTCTTCCTCTTCGTCTCCGTCTTTGTCTACGTCTTTATCACCGTCTTTGACTCCGTCTTTGTCTCCGTCTTTGCCTACGTCTTTGCCTCCGTCTTTGTCTCCGTCCATGTCTCCTCCCCCTCTGTTACGGTCTTTGTCTCATGCGCCTCTGCCTCTGTCTCTATCTCTGTCTCTGTTCTGTCTCTGTCTCTCTCTCTGTCTCTGTCTCTGTCTCTGTCTCTGTCTCTGTCTCTGTCTCTGTCTCTGTCTCTGTCTCTGTCTCTGTCTCTGTCTCTGTCTCTGTCTCTGTCTCTGTCTCTGTCTCTGTCTCTGTCTCTGTCTCTGTCTCTGTCTCTGTCTCTGTCTCTGTCTCTGTCTCTGTCTCTGTCTCTGTCTCTGTCTCTGTCTCTGTCTCTGTCTCTGTCTCTGTCTCCGTCTTCGTATCCGTAATTGTCTCCGCCCATGTGTCCTGCCCCTCTGTCTCGGTCTTTGTCTCACGCGCCTCTGTCTTTATCTCTGTCAGTGTCTCTGTCTCTCTCTCTGTCTCTGTCTCTCTCTCTGTCTCCGTCTCTGTCTCTGTCTCTGTCTCCGTCTGTGTCTCTGTCTCAGTCTCTGTCTTTGTCTCTGTCTCTGTCTCTGTCTCTGTCTCTGTCTCTGTCTCCGTCTCTGTCTCTGTCTCTGTCTCTGTCTCTGTCTCTGTCTCTGTCTCTGTCTCTGTCTCTGTCTCTGTCTCTGTCTCTGTCTCTGTCTCTGTCTCTGCCTCTGTCTCTGTCTCTGTCTCTGTCTCTGTCTCTGTCTCTGTCTCTGTCTCTGTCTCTGTCTCTGTCTCTGTCTCTGTCTCTGCCTCTGTCTCGGTCTCTGTCTCCGTCTTTGTCTCCGTCTTTGTGTCCGTCTTTGTCTCCGTCTTTGTCTCCGTCTTCGTCTCCCTCTATGCTTCCGTCTTCGTCTCCGTCTTTGTCTCATGCCCCAGGGTCACCGCCTTTGTCTCCTGCCCTTCTGTTTCTGTCGCTCCCTCTGTTTCTGTCTGTGTCTCTGTCTCCGTCTTTGTCTCTGTCTCTGTCTCTGTCTCTGTCTCTGTCTCTGTCTCTGTCTCTGTCTCTGTCTCTGCCTCTGTCTCTGTCTCTGTCTCTGACTCTGTCTCTGTCTCTGTCTCTGTCTCTGTCTCCGTCTTCGTATCCGTAATTGTCTCCGCCCATGTGTCCTGCCCCTCTGTCTCGGTCTTTGTCTCACGCGCCTCTGTCTTTATCTCTGTCAGTGTCTCTGTCTCTCTCTCTGTCTCTGTCTCTCTCTCTGTCTCCGTCTCTGTCTCTGTCTCTGTCTCCGTCTGTGTCTCTGTCTCAGTCTCTGTCTTTGTCTCTGTCTCTGTCTCTGTCTCTGTCTCTGTCTCTGTCTCTGTCTCTGTCTCTGTCTCTGTCTCTGTCTCTGTCTCTGTCTCTGTCTCTGTCTCTGTCTCTGTCTCTGTCTCTGTCTCTGTCTCTGTCTCTGTCTCTGTCTCTGTCTCTGTCTCTGTCTCTGTCTCTGTCTCTGTCTCTGTCTCTGTCTCTGTCTCTGTCTCTGTCTCTGTCTCTGTCTCTGTCTCTGTCTCTGTCTCAGTCTTTGTCTCCGTCTTCGTATCAGCCATTGTCTCCGCCCATGTGTCCTGTCCCTCTGTCTCGGTCTTCGTCTCATGCGCCTCTGTCTTTGTCTCTGTCTGTGTCCCTGTCTCTGTCTCTGTCTCCGTCTCTGTCTCTGTCTCTGTCTATGTCTCTGCCTCTGTCTCTGTCTCTGCCTCTGTCTCCGTCTCTGACTCTGTCTCTGTCTCTATCTCCGTCTCTGTCTCTGTCTCTGTCTCTGTCTCTGTCTCTGCCTCTGTCTCTGTCTCTGTATCTGTCTCTGTCTCTGTCTCTGTCTCTGTCTCTGTCTCTGTCTCTGTCTCTGTCTCTGTCTCTGTCTCCGTCTCTGTCTCCGCCTTTGCCTCTGCCTTTGTCTCCGTATTTGTCTCCGTCTGTTTCTGCATCTCTGTCTCCGTCTCTGTCACCATCTCTGTCTCTGTCTCTGTCGCTGGGTCAGTCTCTGTCTTTACCTCTGTCTTTGTCTCTGTCTTTGCCTCCGTCTCTGTCTCCGTATTTGTCTCCGTCTTTGTCTCCTTCTCTGTCTTCGTCTTAGTCTCCGTCTTTGTCTCTGTCTTTGTCTCCGTATTTGTCTCCGTCTGTGTCTCCATCTTTGTCTCCGTCTTTGTCTCCGTCTTTGCCTCCGTCTCTGTCTCTGTCTCTGTCTCTGTCTCTGTCTCCGTCTCTGTCTCTGTCTCTGTCTCTGTCTCTGTCTCTGTCTCTGTCTCTGTCTCTGTCTCTGTCTCTGTCTCTGTCTCTGTCTCTGTCTCTGTCTCTGTCTCTGTCTCTGTCTCTGTCTCTGTCTCTGTCTCTGTCTCTGTCTCTGTCTCTGTCTCTGTCTCTGTCTCTGTCTCTGTCTCTGTCTCTGTCTCTGTCTCTGTCTCTGTCTCTGTCTCTGTCTCTGTCTCTGTCTCTGTCTCTGTCTCAGTCTCTGTCTACGCCTTTGCCTCTGCCTTTGTCTCCGTATTTGTCTCCGTCTGTTTCTCCATCTCTGTCTCCGTCTCTGTCACCATCTCTGTCTCTGTCTCTGTCTCTGTCCCTGTCGCTGGGTCAGTCTCTGTCTTTACCTCTGTCTTTGTCTCTGTCTTTGCCTCCGTCTCTGTCTCCGTATTTGTCTCCGTCTTTGTCTCCTTCTCTGTCTTCGTCTTAGTCTCCGTGTTTGTCTCTGTCTTTGTCTCCGTATTTGTCTCCGTCTGTGTCTCCATCTTTGTCTCCGTCGTTGTCTCCGTCTTTGCCTCCGTCTTTGTCTCAGTCTTTGTCTCCGTCTTTGCCTCCGACTTTGTCGTCCTACTTGTCTCGGTTTTTGTCTCCGTCTTTGTCTCTATCTCTGTCTCTGTTCTGTCTCTGTCTCTCTCTCTGTCTCTGTCTCTGTCTCTGTCTCTGTCTCTGTCTCTGTCTCTGTCTCTGTCTCTGTCTCTGTCTCTGTCTCTGTCTCTGTCTCTGTCTCTGTCTCTGTCTCTGTCTCTGTCTCTGTCTCTGACTCTGTCTCTGTCTCTGCCTCTGTCTCTGTCTCTGTCTCTGTCTCTGTCTCTGACTCTGTCTCTGTCTCTGTCTCTGTCTCCGTCTTCGTATCCGTAATTGTCTCCGCCCATGTGTCCTGCCCCTCTGTCTCGGTCTTTGTCTCACGCGCCTCTGTCTTTATCTCTGTCAGTGTCTCTGCCTCTGTCTCTGTCTCTGTCTCTCTCCTGTCTCCGTCTCTGTCTCTGTCTCTGTCTCTGTCTCTGTCTCTGTCTCGGTCTCTGTCTCCGTCTTTGTCTCCGTCTTTGTGTCCGTCTTTGTCTTCGTCTTTGTCTCCGTCTTCGTCTCCCTCTTTGTTTCCGTCTTCGTCTCCGTCTTTGTCTCATGCCACAGGGTCACCGCCTTTGTCTCGTGCCCTTCTGTTTCTGTCGCTCCCTCTGTTTCTGTCTGTGTCTCCGTCTCCGTCTCTGTCTCCATCTCTGTCTCTGTCTCTGTCTCTGTCTCTGTCTGCGGCTCAGTCTTTGTCTCATGCGCCTCTGTCTTTGTCTCCGTCTTTGTCTCCGTATTTGTCTCCGTCTTTGTCTCCGTCGTCGTCTTCCTCTTCGTCTGCGTCTTTGTCACCGTCTTTGTCTACGTCTTTGTCTACGTCTTTGTCTCCGTTTTTGTCTCCGTCCATGTCTCCTGCC
Source organism: Megachile willughbiella (assembly GCA_945859595.2). Lineage (NCBI taxonomy): Eukaryota > Metazoa > Arthropoda > Insecta > Hymenoptera > Megachilidae > Megachile > Megachile willughbiella. The sequence continues at coordinate 1,029,629 of CAMAOD020000310.1, forward strand.
CCTCTGTCTCTGTCTCTGTCTGTGTCTCTGTCTCTGTCTCTGTCTCTGTCTCGGTCTCTGTCTCCGTCTTTGTCTCCGTCTTTGTGTCCGTCCTCGTCTCCGTCTTTGTCTCATGCCTCAGGGTTACCGCCTTTGTCTCGTTCCCTTCTGTTTCTGTCGGTCCCTCTGTTTCTGTCTGTGTCTTCGTCTCCGTCTCTGTCTCTGTCTCTGTCTCTGTCTCTGTCTCTGTCTCTGTCTCTGTCTCTGTCTTTGTATCCGTCTTTGTCTCCGTCTTTGTCACCGTCTTTGTCTCTATCTCCATATCTGTCTCTGTCTCTGTCTCTGTCTCTGTCTCTGTCTCTGTCTCTGTCTCTGTATCGGACTCTGTCTCCGTCTCCGTCTTCGTTTTTGCCTCCGTCTTTGTCCCTGTCTTTGTCTCCGTATTTGTCTCCGTCTGTGTCTCCATCTTTGTCTCCGTCTTTGTCTCCGTCTTTGTCTCCTGCCCATCTGTCTCCGTCTCTGTCACTGTCTCTGTCTCTGTCTCTGTCGCTATCTCTGTCTCTGTGCCTGTTCCCGTCTCTGTCTCCGCCTCTGCCTCTATCACTGTCTTTGTCTCCACCTTTGTCTCCGTCTTTGTCTACGTCTTTGTCTCCGTCTTTGTCTCCGTCCACGTCTCCTGCCCCTCTGTCTCTGTCTCTGTCTGTGTCTGTGTCTGTGGCTCAGTCTTTGTCTCATGCGCCTCTGTCTTTGTTTCTGTCTGTGTCTCTGTCTGTGCCTCTGTCTCTGTCTCTGTCTCTGCCTCTGTCTCTGTCCCTGTCTCTGTCTCTGTCTCTGCCTCTGTCTCTGTCGCTATCTCTGTCTCTGTGCCTGTTCCCGTCTCTGTCTCCGCCTCTGCCTCTATCACTGTCTTTGTCTCCACCTTTGTCTCCGTCTTTGTCTACGTCTTTGTCTCCGTCTTTGTATCCGTCCACGTCTCCTGCCCCTCTGTCTCTGTCTCTGTCTGTGTCTGTGTCTGTGGCTCAGTCTTTGTCTCATGTGCCTCTGTCTTTGTTTCTGTCTGTGTCTCTGTCTGTGCCTCTGTCTCTGTCTCTGTTTCTGTCTCTGTCCGTGTCTCTTTCTCTGTCTCCGTCACTGTCTCTGTCTCTGCCTCTGTCTCTGTCTCTGCCTCTGTCTCTGTCTCTCTCACTGTCTCTGTCTCTGTCTCTGTCTCTGTCTCTGCCTCTGTCTCTGTCTCTCTCTCTGTCTCTGTCTCTGTCTTTGTATCCGTCTTTGTCTCCGTCTTTGTCACCGTCTTTGTCTCCGTCGTCGTCTTCCTCTTCGTCTCCGTCTTTGTCTACGTCTTTATCACCGTCTTTGTCTCCGTCTTTGTCTCCGTCTTTGTATACGTCTTTGTCTCCGTCTTTGTCTCCGTCCATGTCTCCTGCCCCCCTGTTTCGCTCTTTGTCTCATGCGCCTCTGCCTCTGTCTCTGTCTCTGTCTCTGTCTCTGTCTGTGGCTATGTCTCTGTCTCTGCCTCTGTATCGGTCTCTGTCTCCATCTCTGTCTCCGTCTCTGTCTCTGTCTCTGTCTCTGTCTCTGTCTCTGCCTCTGACTCTGTCTCTGTCTCTGTCTCTGCCTCTGTCTCTGTCTCTGTCTCTGTCTCTGTCTCTGTCCATATCTCTGTCTCTGTCTCTGTCTCTGTCTCTGTCTCTGTCTCTGTCCCTGTCTCTGTCTCTGTCTCTGTCTCTGCCTCTGTCTCTGTCTCTGTCTGTGTCTCTGTCTCTGTCTCTGTCTCTGTCTCTGTCTCTGTCTCTGTCTCTGTCCATATCTCTGTCTCTGTCTCTGTTCCCGTCTCTGTCTCCGCCTCTGCCGCTGTCACTGTCTTTGTCTCCATCTTTTTCTCCGTCTTTGTCTCCGTCTTTGTCTCCGTCTTTTTCTCCTGCCCATCTGTCTCCGTCTCTGCCACTGCCTCGTTCTCTGTCTCTGTCTGTGGCTCAGTCTTTGTCTCATGCGCCTCTGTCCTTGTTTCTGTCTGTGTCTCTGTCTGTGCCTCTGTCTCTGTCTCTGTTTCTGTCTCTGTCCGTGTCTCTTTCTCCGTCTCCGTCACTGTCTCTGTCTCTGTCTCTGTCTCTGTCTCTGCCTCTGTCTCTGTCCCTGTCTCTGTCTCTGTCTCTGTCTCTGCCTCTGTCTCTGTCGCTATCTCTGTCTCTGTGCCTGTTCCCGTCTCTGTCTCCGCCTCTGCCTTATCACTGTCTTTGTCTCCACCTTTGTCTCCGTCTTTGTCTACGTCTTTGTCTCCGTCTTTGTATCCGTCCACGTCTCCTGCCCCTCTGTCTCTGTCTCTGTCTGTGTCTGTGTCTGTGGCTCAGTCTTTGTCTCATGCGCCTCTGTCTTTGTTTCTGTCTGTGCCTCTGTCTGTGCCTCTGTCTCTGTCTCTGTCTCTGTCTCTGTCTCTGCCTCTGTCTCTGTCTCTGTCACTGTCTCTGTCTCTGCCTCTGTCTCTGTCGCTATCTCTGTCTCTGTCCCTGTTCCCGTTTCTGTCTCCGCCTCTGCCTCTACCACTGTCTTTGTCTCCATCTTTGTCTCCGTCTTTGTCTACGTCTTTGTCACCGTCTTTGTCTCCGTCCGTGTCTCCTGCCCCTCTGTCTCGGTCTTTGTCGCATGCGCCACTGTCTCTGTCTCTGTCTCTGCCTCTGTCTCTGTCTGTGTCTCTGTCTCTATCTGTCTCTGTGTCTGCCTCTGTATCGGTCTCTGTCTCCGTCTTTGTCGTCGTCTTTGTCTCTGTCTTTGTCTCCGTCTTTGTCTCCGTCGGCGTCTTCCTCTTCGTCTGCGTCTTTGTCACCGTCTTTGTCTACGTCTTTGTCTACGCCTTTGTCTCCGTTTTTGTCTCCGTCCATGTCTCCTGCCCCTCTGTCTCTGTCTCTGTCTCTGCCTCTGTCTCTGTCTCTGTCTGTGTCTCTGTCTCTGTCTCTGTCTCTGTCTCTGTCTCTGTCTCTGTCTCTGTCTCTGTCCATATCTCTGTCTCTGTCTCTGTTCCCGTCTCTGTCTCCGCCTCTGCCGCTGTCACTGTCTTTGTCTCCATCTTTTTCTCCGTCTTTGTCTCCGTCTTTGTCTCCGTCTTTTTCTCCTGCCCATCTGTCTCCGTCTCTGCCACTGCCTCGTTCTCTGTCTCTGTCTGTGGCTCAGTCTTTGTCTCATGCGCCTCTGTCCTTGTTTCTGTCTGTGTCTCTGTCTGTGCCTCTGTCTCTGTCTCTGTTTCTGTCTCTGTCCGTGTCTCTTTCTCCGTCTCCGTCACTGTCTCTGTCTCTGTCTCTGTCTCTGTCTCTGCCTCTGTCTCTGTCCCTGTCTCTGTCTCTGTCTCTGTCTCTGCCTCTGTCTCTGTCGCTATCTCTGTCTCTGTGCCTGTTCCCGTCTCTGTCTCCGCCTCTGCCTTATCACTGTCTTTGTCTCCACCTTTGTCTCCGTCTTTGTCTACGTCTTTGTCTCCGTCTTTGTATCCGTCCACGTCTCCTGCCCCTCTGTCTCTGTCTCTGTCTGTGTCTGTGTCTGTGGCTCAGTCTTTGTCTCATGCGCCTCTGTCTTTGTTTCTGTCTGTGCCTCTGTCTGTGCCTCTGTCTCTGTCTCTGTCTCTGTCTCTGTCTCTGCCTCTGTCTCTGTCTCTGTCACTGTCTCTGTCTCTGCCTCTGTCTCTGTCGCTATCTCTGTCTCTGTCCCTGTTCCCGTTTCTGTCTCCGCCTCTGCCTCTACCACTGTCTTTGTCTCCATCTTTGTCTCCGTCTTTGTCTACGTCTTTGTCACCGTCTTTGTCTCCGTCCGTGTCTCCTGCCCCTCTGTCTCGGTCTTTGTCGCATGCGCCACTGTCTCTGTCTCTGTCTCTGCCTCTGTCTCTGTCTGTGTCTCTGTCTCTATCTGTCTCTGTGTCTGCCTCTGTATCGGTCTCTGTCTCCGTCTTTGTCTTCGTCTTTGTCTCTGTCTTTGTCTCCGTCTTTGTCTCCGTCGGCGTCTTCCTCTTCGTCTGCGTCTTTGTCACCGTCTTTGTCTACGTCTTTGTCTACGCCTTTGTCTCCGTTTTTGTCTCCGTCCATGTCTCCTGCCCCTCTGTCTCTGTCTCTGTCTGTGTCTCTGTCTCTGTCTCTGTCTCTGTCTCGGTCTCTGTCTCCGTCTTTGTCTCCGTCTTTATGTCCGTCCTCGTCTCCGTCTTTGTCTCATGCCTCAGGGTTACCGCCTTTGTCTCGTGCCCTTCTGTTTCTGTCGCTCCCTCTGTTTCTGTCTGTGTCTCCGTCTCCGTCTCTGTCTCTGTCTCTGTCTCTGTCTCTGTCTCTGTCTCTGTCTCTGTCTCTGTCTCTGCCTCTGTCTCTGTCTTTGTATCCGTCTTTGTCTCCGTCTTTGTCACCGTCTTTGTCTCTGTCTCCATATCTGTCTCTGTCTCTGTCTCTGTCTCTGTCTCTGTCTCTGCCTCTGTCTCTGTACCTGTCTCTGTCTCCGTCTCTGTCTCTGGCTCTGTCTCTGGCTCCACCTCTGTCTCTGTCTCAGTCTCTGTCTCTGTCTCTGTATCTGTCTCTGTCTCTCTCCCTGTCTCTGTCTCTGTCTCTGTCTCTGTCCCTGTCTCTGTCTCTGTCTCTGTCTCTGTCTCTGTATCGGACTCTGTCTCCGGCTCCGTCTTCGTATTTGCCTCCGTATTTGTCCCTGTCTTTGTCTCCGTATTTGTCTCCGTCTGTGTCTCCATCTTTGTCTCCGTCTTTTTCTCCGTCTTTGCCTCCATCTTTGTCTCCGTATTTGTCTCCGTCTGTGTCGCCATCTTTGTCTCCGTCGCCGTCTTCCTCTTCGTGTCCGTCTTTGTCTCCGTCTTTGTCACCGTCGTTGTCTCCGTCTTTGTCTCCGTCCGTGTCTCCTGCCCCTCTGTCTCGGTCTTTGTCTCATGCGCGCCTCTCTCAGTCTCTGTCTCTGTCTTTGTCTGCGCCTTTGTCTCCGTCTTTGTCACCGTCTTTGTCTCGGTCGTCGTCTTCCTCTTCGTCTCCGTCTTTGTCTCCGTCTTTCTCACCGTATTTGTCTCCGTTTTTGTCTCCGTCTTTGTCTCCGTCTTTGTCTCCGTCTTTGTCTCCGTCTTTGTCTCCGTCTTTGTCTCCGTCCGTGTCTCCTGCCCCTCTGTCTCGGTCTTTGTCGCATGCGCCAATGTCTCTGACTGTGTCTCTGTCTCTGTCTCTGTCTCTGCCTCTGTATCGGTCTCTGTCTCCGTCTTTGTCTTCGTCTTTGTCTCTGTCTTTGTCTCCGTCTTTGCCTCCGCCTTTGTCTCCGTATTTGTCTCCGTCTGTGTCGCCATCTTTGTCTCCGTCGCCGTCTTCCTCTTCGTGTCCGTCTTTGTCTCCGTCTTTGTCACCGTATTTGTCTCCGTCTTTGTCTCCGTCTTTGTCTCCGTCTTTGTCTCCGTCTTTGTCTCCGTCCGTGTCTCCTGCCCCTCTGTCTCGGTCTTTGTCGCTTGCGCCACTGTCTCTGTCTCTGTCTCTGCCTCTGTCTCTGTCTGTGTCTCTGTCTCTATCTGTCTCTGTGTCTGCCTCTGTATCGGTCTCTGTCTCCGTCTTTGTCTTCGTCTTTGTCTCTGTCTTTGTCTCCGTCTTTGTCTCCGTCGTCGTCTTCCTCTTCGTCTGCGTCTTTGTCACCGTCTTTGTCTACGTCTTTGTCTACGTCTTTGTCTCCGTTTTTGTCTCCGTCCATGTCTCCTGCCCCTCTGTCTAATGTCTCTGTCTCTGTCTCTGTCTCTGTCTCTGTCTCTGTCTCTGTCTCTCTCTCTGTCTCTGTCTCTGTCGTTGTATCCGTCTTTGTCTCCGTCTTTGTCACCGTCTTTGTCTCCGTCGTCGTCTTCCTCTTCGTCTCCGTCTTTGTCTACGTGTTTATCACCGTCTTTGACTCCGTCTTTGTCTCCGTCTTTGCCTACGTCTTTGTCTCCGTCTTTGTCTCCGTCCATGTCTCCTCCCCCTCTGTTACGGTCTTTGTCTCATCCGCCTCTGCCTCTGTCTCTGTCTCTGTCTCTGCCTGTCTCTATGTCTCTGTCTCTGCCTCTGTATCGGTCTCTGTCTCCATATCTGTCTCCATCTCTGTCTCCGTCTCTGTCTCTGTCTCTGTCTCTGTCTCTGTCTCTGTCTCTGCCTCTGTCTCCGTCCCTGCCTTTGTCTCCGTATTTGTCTCCGTCTGTTTCTCCATCTCTGTCTCCGTCTCCGTCTCTGTCTCTGTCTCTGTCTCTGTCTCTGTCTTTGTCTCCGCCTTTGTCTCCGTCTTTGTCACCGTCTTTGTCTCCGTCGTCGTCTTCCTCTTCGTCCCCGTCTTTGTCAACGTCTTTCTCACCGTCTTTGTCTCCGTCTTTGTCTCCGTCTTTGTCTACGTCTTTGTCTCCGTCTTTGTATCCGTCCGTGTCTGCTGCCCCACTGTCTCGGTCTTTGTCGCATGCGCCACTGTCTCTGTCTCTGCCTCTGTCTCTGTCTCTGTCTCTGTCTCTGCCTCTGTCTCTGTCGCTATCTCTGTCTCTGTCCCTGTTCCCGTCTCTGTCTCCGCCTCTGCCTATGTCCCTGTCTTTGTCTCCATCTTTGTCTCCGTCTTTGTCTCCGTCTTTGTCTCCGTCCACGTCTCCTGCCCCTCTGTCTCTGTCTCTGTCTCTGTCTCTGCCTCTGTCTCTGTACCTGTCTCTGTCTCCGTCTCCGTCTCTGTCTCTGGCTCTGTCTCTGGCTCCACCTCTGTCTCTGTCTCAGTCTCTGTCTCTGTCTCTGTCTCTGTCTCTGTCTCTCTCCCTGTCTCTGTCTCTGTCTCTGTCTCTGTCCCTGTCTCTGTCTCTGTCTCTGTCTCTGTCTCTGTATCGGACTCTGTCTCCGTCTCCGTCTTCGTATTTGCCTCCGTCTTTGTCCCTGTCTTTGTCTCCGTATGTGTCTCCGTCTGTGTCTCCATCTTTGTCTCCGTCTTTTTCTCCGTCTTTGCCTCCATCTTTGTCTCCGTATTTGTCTCCGTCTGTGTCGCCATCTTTGTCTCCGTCGCCGTCTTCCTCTTCGTGTCCGTCTTTGTCTCCGTCTTTGTCACCGTCTTTGTCTCCGTCTTTGTCTCCGTCCGTGTCTCCTGCCCCTCTGTCTCGGTCTTTGTCTCATGCGCGCCTCTCTCAGTCTCTGTCTCTGTCTTTGTCTCCGCCTTTGTCTCCGTCTTTGTCACCGTCTTTGTCTCGGTCGTCGTCTTCCTCTTCGTCTCCGTCTTTGTCTCCGTCTTTCTCACCGTATTTGTCTCCGTTTTTGTCTCCGTCTTTGTCTCCGTCTTTGTCTCCGTCTTTGTCTCCGTCTTTGTCTCCGTCTTTGTCTCCGTCCGTGTCTCCTGCCCCTCTGTCTCGGTCTTTGTCGCATGCGCCAATGTCTCTGACTGTGTCTCTGTCTCTGTCTCTGTCTCTGTCTCTGCCTCTGTATCGGTCTCTGTCTCCGTCTTTGTCTTCGTCTTTGTCTCTGTCTTTGTCTCCGTCTTTGTCTCCTGCCCATCTGTCTCCGTCTCTGTCACTGTCTCTGTCTCTGTCTCTGTCCGTGGCTCAGTCTTTGTCTCATGCGCATCTGTCTTTGTCTCCGTCTTTGCCTCCGCCTTTGTCTCCGTATTTGTCTCCGTCTGTGTCGCCATCTTTGTCTCCGTCGCCGTCTTCCTCTTCGTGTCCGTCTTTGTCTCCGTCTTTGTCACCGTATTTGTCTCCGTCTTTGTCTCCGTCTTTGTCTCCGTCTTTGTCTCCGTCTTTGTCTCCGTCCGTGTCTCCTGCCCCTCTGTCTCGGTCTTTGTCGCATGCGCCACTGTCTCTGTCTCTGTCTCTGCCTCTGTCTCTGTCTGTGTCTCTGTCTCTATCTGTCTCTGTGTCTGCCTCTGTATCGGTCTCTGTCTCCATATCTGTCTCCATCTCTGTCTCCGTCTCTGTCTCTGTCTCTGTCTCTGTCTCTGTCTCTGTCTCTGTCTCTGCCTCTGTCTCCGTCCCTGCCTTTGTCTCCGTATTTGTCTCCGTCTGTTTCTCCATCTCTGTCTCCGTCTCTGTCTCTGTCTCTGTCTCTGTCTCTGTCTCTGTCTTTGTCTCCGCCTTTGTCTCCGTCTTTGTCACCGTCTTTGTCTCCGTCGTCGTCTTCCTCTTCGTCTCCGTCTTTGTCTACGTCTTTATCACCGTCTTTGTCTCCGTCTTTGTCTCCGTCTATCTCACCGTCTTTGTCTCCGTCTTTGTCTCCGTCTTTGTCTACGTCTTTGTCTCCGTCTTTGTATCCGTCCGTGTCTGCTGCCCCACTGTCTCGGTCTTTGTCGCATGCGCCACTGTCTCTGTCTCTGCCTCTGTCTCTGTCTCTGTCTCTGTCTCTGCCTCTGTCTCTGTCGCTATCTCTGTCTCTGTCCCTGTTCCCGTCTCTGTCTCCGCCTCCGCCTATATCCCTGTCTTTGTCTCCATCTTTGTCTCCGTCTTTGTCTACGTCTTTGTCTCCGTCGTCGTCTTCCTCTTCGTCTCCGTCTTTGTCTACGTCTTTATCACCGTCTTTGTCTCCGTCTTTGTCTCCGTCTTTGTATACGTCTTTGTCTCCGTCTTTGTCTCCGTCCATGTGTCCTGCCCCCCTGTTTCGGTCTTTGTCTCATGCGCCTCTGCCTCTGTCTCTGTCTCTGTCTCTGCCTGTCTCTACGTCTCTGTCTCTGTCTCTGTATCGGTCTCTGTCTCCATTTCTGTCTCCATCTCTGTCTCCGTCTCTGTCTCTGTCTCTGTCTCTGTCTCTGTCTCTGTCTCTGCCTCTGTCTCCGTCCCTGCCTTTGTCTCCGTATTTGTCTCCGTCTGTTTCTCTATCTCTGTCTCCGTCTCTGTCTCTGTCTCTGTCTCTGTCTCTGTCTCTGTCTCTGTCTCTGTCTTTGTCTCCGCCTTTGTCTCCGTCTTTGTCACCGTCTTTGTCTCCGTCGTCGTCTTCCTCTTCGTCTCCGTCTTTGTCTCCGTCTTTCTCACCGTCTTTGTCTCCGTCTTTGTCTCCGTCTTTGTCTACGTCTTTGTCTCCGTCTTTGTATCCGTCCGTGTCTCCTGCCCCTCTGTCTCGGTCTTTGTCGCATGCGCCACTGTCTCTGTCTCTGCCTCTGTCTCTGTCTCTGTCTCTGTCTCTGCCTCTGTCTCTGTCGCTATCTCTGTCTCTGTCCCTGTTCCTGTCTCTGTCTCCGCCTCTGCCTATATCATTGTCTTTGTCTCCATCTTTGTCTCCGTCTTTGTCTCTGTCTTTGTCTCCGTCTTTGTCTCCGTCGTCGTCTTCCTCTTCGTCTGCGTCTTTGTCACCGTCTTTGTCTACGTCTTTGTCTACGTCTTTGTCTCCGTTTTTGTCTCCGTCCATGTCTCCTGCCCCTCTGTCTCTGTCTCTGCCTGTGTCTCTGTCTCTGTCTCTGTCTTTGTATCCGTCTTTGTCTCCGTCTTTGTCACCGTCTTTGTCTCTATCTCCATATCTGTCTCTGTCTCTGTCTCTGTCTCTGTCTCTGTCTCTGTCTCTGTCTCTGTCTCTGTATCGGACTCTGTCTCCGTCTCCGTCTTCGTCTTTGCCTCCGTCTTTGTCCCTGTCTTTGTCTCCGTATTTGTCTCCGTCTGTGTCTCCATCTTTGTCTCCGTCTTTGTCTCCGTCTTTGTCTCCTGCCCATCTGTCTCCGTCTCTGTCACTGTCTCTGTCTCTGTCTCTGTCGCTATCTCTGTCTCTGTGCCTGTTCCCGTCTCTGTCTCCGCCTCTGCCTCTATCACTGTCTTTGTCTCCACCTTTGTCTCCGTCTTTGTCTACGTCTTTGTCTCCGTCTTTGTCTCCGTCCACGTCTCCTGCCCCTCTGTCTCTGTCTCTGTCTGTGTCTGTGTCTGTGGCTCAGTCTTTGTCTCATGCGCCTCTGTCTTTGTTTCTGTCTGTGTCTCTGTCTGTGCCTCTGTCTCTGTCTCTGTTTCTGTCTCTGTCCGTGTCTCTTTCTCCGTCTCCGTCACTGTCTCTGTCTCTGTCTCTGCCTCTGTCTCTGTCGCTATCTCTGTCTCTGTCCCTGTTCCCGTCTCTGTCTCCGCCTCTGCCTCTACCACTGTCTTTGTCTCCATCATTGTCTCCGTCTTTGTCTACGTCTTTGTCTCCGTCCGTGTCTCCTGCCCCTCTGTCTCGGTCTTTGTCGCATGCGCCACTGTCTCGGTCTTTGTCGCATGCGCCACTGTCTCTGTCTCTGTCTCTGTCTCTGCCTCTGTCTCTGTCTGTGTCTCTGTCTCTGTCTCTGTCTCTGTCTCTGTCTCTGTCTCTGCCTCTGTATCGGTCTCTGTCTCCGTCTCTGTCTTCGTCTTTGTCTCTGTCTTTGTCTCCGTCTTTGTCTCCGTCTTTGTCTCCGTCTTTGTCTCCGTCGTCGTCTTCCTCTTCGTCTGCGTTTTTGTCTCCGTCGATGTCTCCTGCCCCTCTATCTCTGTCTCTGTCTCTGTCTCTTTCTCTGTATTTGTCTCTGTCTCTGTCTCTGTCTCTGTCTCTGTCTCTGTCTCTGTCTCTGTCTCTGTCTTTGTATCCGTCTTTGTCTCCGTCTTTGTCACCGTCTTTGTCTCTGTCTCTGTCTCTGTCTCTGTCTCTGTCTCTGTCTCTGTCTCTGCCTCTGTATCGGACTCTGTCTCCGTCTCCGTCTTCGTCTTTGCCTCCGTCTTTGTCCCTGTCTTTGTCTCCGTATTTTTCTCCGTCTGTGTCTCCATCTTTGTCTCCGTCTTTGTCTCCGTCTTTGTCTCCTGGCCATCTGTCTCCGTCTCTGTCACTGTCTCTGTCTCTGTCTCTGTCGCTATCTCTGTCTCTGTGCCTGTTCCCGTCTCTGTCTCCGCCTCTGCCTCTATCACTGTCTTTGTCTCCACCTTTGTCTCCGTCTTTGTCTACGTCTTTGTCTCCGTCTTTGTCTCCGTCCACGTCTCCTGCCCCTCTGTCTCTGTCTCTGTCTGTGTCTGTGTCTGTGGCTCAGTCTTTGTCTCATGCGCCTCTGTCTTTGTTTCTGTCTGTGTCTCTGTCTGTGCCTCTGTCTCTGTCTCTGTTTCTGTCTCTTTCTCCGTCTCCGTCACTGTCTCTGTCTCTGTCTCTGCCTCTGTCTCTGTCGCTATCTCTGTCTCTGTCCCTGATCCCGTCTCTGTCTCCGCCTCTGCCTCTACCACTGTCTTTGTCTCCATCTTTGTCTCCGTCTTTGTCTACGTCTTTGTCTCCGTCTTTGTCTCCGTCCGTGTCTCCTGCCCCTCTGTCTCGGTCTTTGTCGCATGCGCCACTGTCTCGGTCTTTGTCGCATGCGCCACTGTCTCTGTCTCTGTCTCTGTCTCTGCCTCTGTCTCTGTCTGTGTCTCTGTCTCTGTCTCTGTCTCTGCCTCTGTATCGGTCTCTGTCTCCGTCTTTGTCTTCGTCTTTGTCTCTGTCTTTGTCTCCGTCTTTGTCTCCGTCTTTGTCTCCGTCGTCGTCTTCCTCTTCGTCTGCGTTTCTGTCTCCGTCCATGTCTCCTGCCCCTCTGTCTCTGTCTCTGTCTCTGTCTCTTTCTCTGTATTTGTCTCTGTCTCTGTCTCTGTCTCTGTCTGTGTCTCTGTCTCTGTCTCTGTCTCTGTCTCCGTCTCCGTCTCTGTCTCTGTCTCTGTCTCTGCCTCTGTCTCTGTCTGTGTCTCTGTCTCTGTCTCTGTCTCTGCCTCTGTATCGGTCTCTGTCTCTGTCTTTGTCTCCGTCTTTGTCTCCGTCGTCGTCTTCCTCTTCGTCTGCGTCTTTGTCACCGTCTTTGTCTACGTCTTTGTCTACGTCTTTGTCTCCGTTTTTGTCTCCGTCCATGTCTCCTGCCCCTCTGTCTCTGTCTCTGCCTGTGTCTCTGTCTCTGTCTCTGTCTCTGTCTCTGTCTCTGTCTCGGTCTCTGTCTCCGTCTTTGTCTCCGTCTTTGTGTCCGTCCTCGTCTCCGTCTTTGTCTCATGCCTCAGGGTTACCGCCTTTGTCTCGTGCCCTTCTGTTTCTGTCGCTCCCTCTGTTTCTGTCTGTGTCTTCGTCTCCGTCTCTGTCTCTGTCTCTGTCTCTGTCTCTGTCTCTGTCTTTGTATCCGTCTTTGTCTCCGTCTTTGTCACCGTCTTTGTCTCTATCTCCATATCTGTCTCTGTCTCTGTCTCTGTCTCTGTCTCTGTCTCTGTCTCTGCCTCTGTCTCTGTCCCTGTCTCTGTCTCCGTCTCCGTCTCTGTCTCTGTCTCTGTCTCTGTCTCTGTCTCTGTATCGGACTCTGTCTCCGTCTCCGTCTTCGTCTTTGCCTCCGTCTTTGTCCCTGTCTTTGTCTCCGTATTTGTCTCCGTCTGTGTCTCCATCTTTGTCTCCGTCTTTGTCTCCGTCTTTGTCTCCTGCCCATCTGTCTCCGTCTCTGTCACTGTCTCTGTCTCTGTCTCTGTCGCTATCTCTGTCTCTGTGCCTGTTCCCGTCTCTGTCTCCGCCTCTGCCTCTATCACTGTCTTTGTCTCCACCTTTGTCTCCGTCTTTGTCTACGTCTTTGTCTCCGTCTTTGTCTCCGTCCACGTCTCCTGCCCCTCTGTCTCTGTCTCTGTCTGTGTCTGTGTCTGTGGCTCAGTCTTTGTCTCATGCGCCTCTGTCTTTGTTTCTGTCTGTGTCTCTGTCTGTGCCTCTGTCTCTGTCTCTGTTTCTGTCTCTGTCCGTGTCTCTTTCTCCGTCTCCGTCACTGTCTCTGTCTCTGTCTCTGTCTCTGTCTCTGTCTCTGTCTCTGTCTGTGTCTCTGTCTCTGTCTCTGTCTCTGTCTCCGTCTCCGTCTCTGCCTCTGTCTCTGTCTCTGTCTCTGCCTCTGTCTCTGTCTGTGTCTCTGTCTCTGTCTCTGTCTCTGCCTCTGTATCGGTCTCTGTCTCCGTCTTTGTCTTCGTCTTTGTCTCTGTCTTTGTCTCCGTCTTTGTCTCCGTCTTTGTCTCCGTCGTCGTCTTCCTCTTCGTCTGCGTTTCTGTCTCCGTCCATGTCTCCTGCCCCTCTGTCTCTGTCTCTGTCTCTGTCTCTTTCTCTGTATTTGTCTCTGTCTCTGTCTCTGTCTCTGTCTCTGTCTCTGTCTGTGTCTCTGTCTCTGTCTCTGTCTCTGTCTCCGTCTCCGTCTCTGTCTCTGTCTCTGTCTCTGTCTCTGTCTCCATCTCTGTGTCTGTCTCTGTCTCTGTCTCTGTCTCTGTCCCTGTCTCTGTCTCTGTCTCTGTCTCTGTCTCTGTATCGGACTCTGTCTCCGTATCCGTCTTCGTCTTTGCCTCCGTCTTTGTCCCTGTCTTTGTCTCCGTATTTGTCTCCGTCTGTGTCCCCATCTTTGTCTCCGTCTTTTTCTCCGTCTTTGCCTCAATCTTTGTCTCCGTATTTGTCTCCGTCTGTGTCGCCATCTTTGTCTCCGTCGCCGTCTTCCTCTTCGTGTCCGTCTTTGTCTCCGTCTTTGTCACCGTCTTTGTCTCCGTCTTTGTCTCCGTCCGTGTCTCCTGCCCCTCTGTCTCGGTCTTTGTCTCATGCGCGCCTCTCTCAGTCTCTGTCTCTGTCTTTGTCTCCGCCTTTGTCTCCGTCGTCGTCTTCCTCTTCGTCTGCGTCTTTGTCACCGTCTTTGTCTACGTCTTTGTCTACGTCTTTGTCTCCGTTTTTGTCTCCGTCCATGTCTCCTGCCCCTCTGTCTCTGTCTCTGCCTGTGTCTCTGTCTCTGTCTCTGTCTCTGTCTCTGTCTCTGTCTCTGTCTCGGCCTCTGTCTCCGTCTTTGTCTCCGTCTTTGTGTCCGTCCTCGTCTCCGTCTTTGTCTCATGCCTCAGGGTTACCGCCTTTGTCTCGTGCCCTTCTGTTTCTGTCGCTCCCTCTGTTTCTGTCTGTGTCTTCGTCTCCGTCTCTGTCTCTGTCTCTGTCTCTGTCTCTGTCTCTGTCTCTGTCTCTGTCTTTGTATCCGTCTTTGTCTCCGTCTTTGTCACCGTCTTTGTCTCTATCTCCATATCTGTCTCTGTCTCTGTCTCTGTCTCTGTCTCTGTCTCTGCCTCTGTCTCTGTCCCTGTCTCTGTCTCCGTCTCCGTCTCTGTCTCTGGCTCTGTCTCTGGCTCCACCACTGTCTTTGTCTCCATCATTGTCTCCGTCTTTGTCTACGTCTTTGTCTCCGTCTTTGTCTCCGTCCGTGTCTCCTGCCCCTCTGTCTCGGTCTTTGTCGCATGCGCTACTGTCTCGGTCTTTGTCGCATGCGCCACTGTCTCTGTCTCTGTCTCTGTCTCTGTCTCTGTCTCTGTCTCTGTCTCTGTCTCTGTCTTTGTATCCGTCTTTGTCTCCGTCTTTGTCACCGTCTTTGTCTCTGTCTCCATATCTGTCTCTGTCTCTGTCTCTGTCTCTGTCTCTGTCTCTGTCTCTGTCTCTGTCTCTGCCTCTGTCTCTGTCCCTGCCTTTGTCTCCGTCTCCGTCTCTGTCTCTGGCTCTGTCTCTGTCTCTGTCTCTGTCTCTGTCTCTGTCTCTGTCTCTGTCTCTGTATCGGACTCTGTCTCCGTCTCCGTCTTCGTCTTTGCCTCCGTCTTTGTCCCTGTCTTTGTCTCCGTATTTGTCTCCGTCTGTGTCTCCATCTTTGTCTCCGTCTTTTTCTCCGTCTTTGCCTCCGTCTTTGCCTCCATCTTTGTCTCCGTCTTTGTCTACGTCTTTGTCTCCGTCTTTGTCTCCGTCCGTGTCTCCTGCCCCTCTGTCTCGGTCTTTGTCGCATGCGCCACTGTCTCGGTCTTTGTCGCATGCGCCACTGTCTCTGTCTCTGTCTCTGTCTCTGCCTCTGTCTCTGTCTGTGTCTCTGTCTCTGTCTCTGTCTCTGTCTCTGTCTCTGTCTCTGCCTCTGTATCGGTCTCTGTCTCCGTCTCTGTCTTCGTCTTTGTCTCTGTCTTTGTCTCCGTCTTTGTCTCCGTCTTTGTCTCCGTCTTTGTCTCCGTCGTCGTCTTCCTCTTCGTCTGCGTTTTTGTCTCCGTCGATGTCTCCTGCCCCTCTATCTCTGTCTCTGTCTCTGTCTCTTTCTCTGTATTTGTCTCTGTCTCTGTCTCTGTCTCTGTCTCTGTCTCTGTCTCTGTCTCTGTCTCTGTCTTTGTATCCGTCTTTGTCTCCGTCTTTGTCACCGTCTTTGTCTCTGTCTCCATATCTGTCTCTGTCTCTGTCTCTGTCTCTGTCTCTGTCTCTGTCTCTGCCTCTGCCTCTGTCTCTGTCCCTGCCTTTGTCTCCGTCTCCGTCTCTGTCTCTGGCTCTGTCTCTGTCTCTGTCGCTATCTCTGTCTCTGTGCCTGTTCCCGTCTCTGTCTCCGCCTCTGCCTCTATCACTGTCTTTGTCTCCACCTTTGTCTCCGTCTTTGTCTACGTCTTTGTCTCCGTCTTTGTCTCCGTCCACGTCTCCTGCCCCTCTGTCTCTGTCTCTGTCTGTGTCTGTGTCTGTGGCTCAGTCTTTGTCTCATGCGCCTCTG